>JAWLST010000035.1:0-336749 GCA_037043885.1 Penicillium goetzii
CGTGCCGACCCGCCCGGCGCGCGCGCCCCCTGCCGGCGCGCCGGCCGCCCCCCCGCCCCCCCCCCCCCCCCCCCCCCCCGGAGGTTCGCCCTTCCATCCAGAGCCTTGAGGGACCGCCTCCTCCCCCCACATCGAGACACATCGAAAGCTGCCCTGAGCTTCTCTTCTTTCTACCCAACCAACCTTGCGCCTCTCCACACCATCAACATACCCCCCGTCAACACACTCGTATTTGGCGCCGTCCTTCCAGCCGCAGTTTCCGCTCCAGCTGGGAATTGTCTTCTCTCCCCCCAACGACCACCGCATCCGTTGGGGGCCCATATGAACCGTGCGACAGGGTCCCGAGGTCGCAGATTCCCCACAGCTTCATTGCGCCCCCTCCGCCGCATGCCCATGGTGTTGCGGGAACAGTTCGATCGAGATGGCCGCCTTTGTGCGCGTTTCAGGCCCGGCAAATGGCAATTTTCTCATCGGATACCCCGGCATCTCTGCCACCATGGTAAGCGCCTGCTTCGATCAATACTCCCCACTGGTCTTCCTTAGTGTGCCTGGTTTCCCGGAGCCGGCAATCTATCCCCCCCCCCCTTGGACTCGATGAAGATAGATAACTTCAGACCCACTGACATCGCCCAAAAAACCAGCCCCGAATCGAAGGTAAAGTCGAGATCCGGCCCAGCGTCGGCATCTCCGCCCCGGTCAATGTCTCCCTAGTCACTATCTCCCTCCTCCGTCGCGAGACCATCCACCCGTCCGCCGACTCCGTCACAAAGAAGCGCCTGGCGCCTCCTCGCAAGGAAATCACCGATATTGTCGGCAAGGAAATGCTACTATTTCGATGTCCCGCCGGGAAAGAGTATGAGGAGGTCATTGCCATGGATCTACCATTCGTCCTATTTATCCCATTTGGCCGCGGAGGCCGTGATGCCTCCCGACGAGTGCCCCCCGCTAGCCTGCAACTTCCCAGTCGCACGGCTGAAACATACTACGAGATGGTGGTGATGGTGCAACAAGGGCACTCCGAACAACGCAAATACACCTTTCCCGTCCCTATCGCCCGCTACGACACCCTTTCCACCTTTGGCATGTATAATCGTCCCGAATCGGCCGAGCGGGTATCAGATCATCTCGTCACACTAGCCATATCATTACCACGTTGGTCATACGGTCCACTGGATCCCGTCAGTGTCTATGTGAAATTATCTCCAAACCAGGACTGGATGGGTAAGGCCCGGAAAGTCACTATCAGCAAGATCACCATTGGCATTGACGAGGAGATCATCTACAATCACGAGGGCGACGAGCCCCAGCGCAAGGTCAAGACCCTGGCCAAGAAAACAGAGACCGTGGGTGTCAGGCTACCCCAGTCGGGTTATCTCACCAATCTGGGATTGGTGTTTCCGGCCAAGGATCTGCGTGACGCGGAAGGTATATTGCCGCGTAGTCGGACGGCGTTTCCCATGTATGGGGTGAGTGGGTTCACGACGACGGCGAGTTTGTATAAAATTGAGTATTACCTCACCGTGCGGGTATGTCTTCCCTGCAAGTCTGCAAATGTATCAAATTGGGAGAAGTGGAAGTTAACGCTATATCGCATCAGGCACATCTAACATCTGCGAGAGATATCACCATTCGCCAACCGATTGTGGTCTGTCCACTTGACCACGCTGGTTGTAAAGAAGAGATGGAAGCCATCGAGCTAGCCGCACGAGACGCCGCTCATGTGAACCCAGATAATCCAATGCTACCCCTGCCATCCATCATCCGACCCAATGATCCCAACGCTCTCGATCATCTTGGAGTTGCCTTGGTTGGGAATCAAAAGAAACCTTTGATCGACTGAAATTGCACCATCTGCGTGCATTGACTTAAACCCGTGGATTTTCACCACACTCACCTCAAAGTCTCTCTCCCGAGTTCTCTCTAACTACATCGATCGCACTGCACCGGAGGGTCTTCGGACTCCAATGGCTGCATTCGCATATTGCAAAGGATCCGGCCGGGAGCCCATTTCTCATAGGTCCCGAACTCCCCGGGTCGCCTCACCATACCATGTCATGTCATGTCTTATGATTGCATAGAGCTTGGAGTTTGTTGCATGGCATTCTCGGAAGCTTGTTCAGCTTTTCCTTCAGCGGGGAAATGGGCTATCTGGAGGGGCTTATCTCTTCTTCTTTGAATTGGTGTCTTAGGACTCGAGGCGCTGAGAGTCTTGATATTTGATGTCCGGCCTACACGAAACAAGCCAAAATGGCGTCTTTCCCGGGTTCCAGTTCCGACTACCATTCCCGAATTACTTGTTCTGGCTCTGGTCTGGATCTGTCATCTTCTGTCTGAGCTGATCTGATTGATTGATCTACTTCCAATCCGCTCTTGATATCACACTTTGAATGCACACGTACCACTCCGTAGTGGTCGTACTAGGTAGAGTTGAAATGTAAATGTCTAATTTTGCATTCATTGTATAAAGTTATAGTCACAATTGAGTTCCATCTGTAGGCTGTCACCAGATCCATTAAATTGGTAGGGGTATGTATGGTCCGAGCCCAGATGGCAAAAAGATAACATGCGGGGTATCAAAAAAGCAAGACTGCACGCTGTTCTTCCCACAATTCTATTCTCCAATCCTCAAAAATCCCATAGCCGCACTCAGCATATCCGGATCGACCACTTGCTCCTGACTTTGTGTTTGTTTCTGGTTCTCAATATCCTGCAGACATTCCTTTAGAATGTTCAGGATAGATTGATATTGCCTTGAGGATGGCCCGAATGTCTCGAGGGCGTTTTCGAGGCTGTTTGATATCTAGCAGAACGAGTTCAATTAAAGGTCCAATATATCTCGATATAGGGCACGTACCTTGCGCAGCAATTCATTATAGTCTGTTTTGTCCGTCATATTGAGTGCATGGATGTTGATGGGTTCAAGGAGAACCCCATCAAAGCGGGCTGATTGATGATAGGCGCTTATCGATAAGCTCCGAATTTCTCGCGACGTCCGAACCTCGTCTTTGCGACTCACTCTACAATTACTCATTCACCGCAGAAATCCTTGCCAGATATCCATGGCGGACGCAGACGAGGATGCCGTCCGTGGTACTACGGTCGAGGCTACACAAATCGAAGTCGATCTCTCCGACGAAACACAGGACTTTCGCCTACTAAATCACCTCAATTTGTACGTGAATCGGAGCTGGCAAGCTGCGAAGTGCCTCGTTTAGCTTCGTCGCTATACTCTTCGTAAATGCCAAAGGCTATAGACTAACCCTTTTGACAGCCTCACCGATACATCCTCCTCCAGCCTCCCTCGCCGCGGCGAGAAAGACTTTGAGCCCAATCCAACCGAGTTCCAAGCCGATGTCCTGTCCGCCTCCCGCCAGGCAATGCACAATGCGCTCGCACATCCCCGCCTCCACAACCCAAAGAATCAAGTCATTGCCATCTATGCCCCCGAGGGCCCTCCACCCGCACCCGCAGTGACCACAGGCCAGGATGCCGGCAAAACTCCCAGTAGGGGCGCGAGTGTTTCGCCAGATGCATGTGTCTACGTGCCTTCGCCGAAGGGTCAATATTTCAAGAGTATGGGACAGGCTGATCGGAAGGGTGTTATGTGGTTGTTACCCGAGGAGGCATTGTATTTGCTTGAGCGGGGGAGTTTGGATATTCGTTGGCCTACTGCGATTACGGGGGGAACTGGCGAGGAGGGGGCTGAGGAGGAGTTGTCTATCCCGATGAGTCTGCAGGCGGCTTATGCGTGTCTTATTGGAAGAGGTGGGTTGACTCTTGAGCGGTTCACGGTCTTCTCTAGCTTGAAGAGGATCGGGTACTCTATCTCTCGAGCGCCGGGGTGGGATGACTCTGCAAAGGTTGAAGACCCGGCGGATGAAGGCTGCGATGCCTATACGCAGCCACTCAAGCGCGGCGCAGGTCTTGCTGGTATCCTGGGAAGCATCTTCAACTGGATCAATGATCCAAAGTCCACATCGTCCACGGCGGCTGGTCCCGTCATCGGATATGGAATTCATCGCAACTATGGTGCGTCTCACCCTCCCTCCACCTCTCAATCACACATCTAACAAACCCAACTCCACAGCTGATATCTACCAAAAACTCGCCCTAATCCCCTGGTACGACCCAACCCTCGTCCCCCAACGCAGCCCCCTCAACACAACATCCCCCTTCCGCGTAATCCTCCACGTCTACAAACCCTCAACACCAATCAAAAAATCCGCCCTCCCCCCACCAGACTTCCGCATCGCAGTCATCAACACGCGCGAACAAACAACCGCCCCGACCCTCCCCGAGCTTAGCGCTCTCCTGGAAAGTACGCCGCTCGATCTGCCGCGGGGCGAGAAAATGGAGCGCCAGATGTACATGCGTTTGCGGCATGGATATCGGAATGTTATTTTGGCGGTTGTGGATCAGGGGGTTACTAGTTTTTTGAGGGTTGCGGATGTGGCGTTTGGGAAGGAGAAGTTGTATGAGAGTGCGAATGCGCCGTCCGGGCCGAAGAAAGGGGGGAATTTTAGGAAGAAGAAGCGGTGATTGACTCGTTTGGAGGAAGAAATGTTTGAATCATGGTGGGAGGTTGAAGGGATTGCTTTTAGCAGCAGAATTAGCTCGGGCAAGGCTGTACTGAGCTTTGGTCGAATGGTCCTATCTCGCACAGAGATACACGATGGTCTCCGTGGTGCTATTGGATCTGTTTCTCGTGAGATGCAGTCAAGCAGCGCATGTCTGATATGGTGGTTATCTGCTATGGCTGTCATTTACAAGGGCATCATCGGCTGCACGCTTCAGCCAGTCATTTCAAAGCGCAGATGGGACGAGACGAGCCGAAGTCGGCAAGATCCGATTAAATCTCCACCTCAACGAGATGTCCCATCTGTATGGGATCCATTTCTAATGATAAATACCCTCAATGCACACAAATCATAAATCATAAAAGCCATGAATTTAGTCCTCCCGTGCTGTAAAGCGCACCCAACCGGCATCCCTTTTCAAAGCCTATACATCTCGCTCCGACTCCGCGCCCCATCAAACACACAGGTGTTATCAAGCGGCACGTACTGTCTAGTAAGCACCTTAAGCGCCTCCTGTGCAACAAGTCCTCCAGTTAGGGACGAAATGTTGTGCAACTCGCCACCTTCGGCACGGCGAAGTTCCTGGATAGCGTTGTCGATGCCTTCGCGGACATCCTCGCCAAGTGGAACAGGTTGGCCACGACTCAACAGAGCGAGAATACGTTCAGTGTGGCTGGTCCACAGTCCCTCGTCGTCAACCGAAAGCTGAGCTCCTTGTTCACCGCTGCTTTGGATTTCATCCACGACTGCGTCGAGGACCTGAGTTGCGATGAACACTGAGATCAGGGAATCAGGCATGTTCAGCTGACTGCGAATAGCCTTGAGCGTCATTGAATCGCTGTCACTGCTGATTTGAGGCACTGCACGACCGTGCACGACCTTGATATGAGCGGCATTCTTGCAGAATACCTCGATCTCGCGCTCGAGAATTTGCGGAGTCGATCGGCCGAGTTGAGACTCGAGCTGGCGTACCGTGGCGGTGACTTCTTCCACGTCGCGGCGGGCTTTGCTCTTGTAGATATTCTGCAGCGCGACGTAGTCGGCCGATTGTGCTTTCATGTCGGGGAGGGATCCTGGTAGGGGAAGCACGCCGTGTGTAGTGTAGAAGGTGCTGATTGCGGAGGCGATTACCCAGAAGTCTGCTGACTGAGGCGTCAACTGCTTGCATTCTTCCATCTCAAAGATCTCGCGGGTCGAACTGCGTAGACTGAATGATGAAATGGTCTTTAGCACTGCTGCCACCGCCTCGTCAAAATTCTCCTCGCCACCTTCAGCGTTGTCAGTGCGTGCGTTTGAGCGCACGAATTCCCGGAACTCGGTCTTCTCCTTGTAGCTGCTAGGCGCGTTGCCTTCGTGTGACTGCTTCCATTGTTCGAGGAAGTGGAGTAGGAGCAAGATATATGGGACATGGCCATGTTTATGGTCATCCATGGCAGTCAGGTCTTCAAGGGCCGCGGCAGCAGCGGTAAGTTCTGGCCACGGATTTAGAAGACGCAGGTCCTGTGTTGTCTCTGGGTCCGGGTGCGTCTCAATAATAGGAAACTCCGCATCCAGCTGCAACGAGAAAGTTGAATAGAATCCAACGGAGTGAACATATAGCACAGGGATGCCAAGTCTCTGCGCTTGCTGGGTGAGAGAGCCCAGTGAGGAACGCTTAGTTGGACCAGAGATGATCACCAGCTTATGCCGGGGCAAGAAGTCTGGATCGTGGAGAAGCTCCGTGATGTGCTGTACCTTGGGATTAGAATCATTGGATTTGATCAACCGGGAAGAAAGTAAACATACCTTGGAATAAAAGTACCCTTGAACGTCAGGATTCAACTCCCGCAACAGCCGGCATGTTTCTTCCGCACGCGACTTGCCTAGTGACTCCTCTTCCAAGAAGAAATTCACTCCAAGATCGGATTCAGTGACAGTCGCTGGGTCAACAATAGTGAAGCCTCCGATCCCTGGCAGGACCAGGTTCTTGAGAGCCTCTACACCAACAACGCCAGAGACTCCGGTACTACTGGCGCCTAGCGGGCCGTCGGAGTTCACCAACAACACGCGGGAATCCTCCAGGGCTTGCTGACCCGTGGCAGCCCACAATCGCAGCTGGCGGTCATACTTGCGTTCTTTGGAGGTTGGCCCCGTCAAGGCTGCGGGAAAGGATTCAGTCATGGTTGAAGGGGTGGGAGTAAAGCTGATGGAGTGGGTGTGGAGAAGTGATGATGCTGGATTTCTGGCAGATCAAACAATGTGACAGTTATTTTTTAACTGTCCGCCGGCTCTCGTATTCGTACTGACCACTTCTCAGCTGGTCTGATGGTGTTGTCCGACAAGTTGAGCTGAAGCTGGAGTGTTGTTGATGCGTGGTGGTTTGACTAAGCTACGTGGGGGACTGGTGGCCTGATCTTCCAGGCATGCACAGAGCCGCAGTCATTTGGGGAAGCAACAAAGTGACACCCTTATAAACCAGCCATCAGGACCCGGCGATGCTCCAGTAACTTCTCCGTCGTTAGCTCATGCTCAATTTGCATGAGACGGATCAATGCCATTAGAAAGAGAAGGGGGCGGGGGAAAGACTATCGCTCGATGGTTTGGTTTGGAGGTGATGATTTTACCTTGCATGTAGCATGTGTGATCCACGGTAGTCGACCAAAGCGAGATTGACCTATAGAATGACTGAATTATCGCTTTTTAGTCAATTCAGTAGTTCAATAAACTAAACTTGAGACCAAAGAAGCCTCTTGTATCTTGAATAACCCGACATTCTTCCTCTGCCAGCCCTTCCTTGCTCCCATTATGTTGTGTGACTAGAGACCAAATCTACTGTAGTATGTATGTGGTCTATTTACATTCAGACAGAAAGAGCAGAAAATAAACGCTAAGCTGACTGATAATAATACGATTCAGCTACCATCATTCTTGGTCTTTGCTCTTTTCCATATCTCAACTTATTTAATGGCCCAAATCCCCACAAACGCCAGCACTCCAAGCTCTCATCAATCATCGTTCCCATCTCTTCCACTTTTTGAGTCTTCCCATTTATTATCTCTTAACATGGATTTCTCTCTTGTCTCCTGCACCTTGGCTGCATTCTTTGCGCAAGCATTTGCCGGGAGACACGACGATATCTTCGAGATTCGCCTGTTCACCCAATATCGGGATCTTGCTGTCACTGCGTTTCCTCGTAGGGACGAATTCTTGATATTTAAGATTCAAATTGAACGCAAGTTGCAGGCATGACAAATGGTCGAGACAGCTGATGATTTTTACTTCAACAATACCAGGTTTTCTAGGCGTATCTTCTATCCACCGGAAGAAGGGGGTTTCTGTGTCACGTCGGACTCCTCAGCAGGCTGACGATGTTGATTGCACGGGGGTGGGCATCTTTGTGTCTAATCTTGGTGTATATCCTACTGCGAGCGCAGCAACAAGACAGAACACAAATACCTTTTACCTTCTATATTGATTCAAAAGATTTAAGCCCCCTCTAGATCATTTTCTAGGTTCCTAGATTCCTTTACAGCCCATAGTGATTCACTGCCAAAATGGGACAATCCACTCTTATCAGAAAATCCAAGACGCGAAGGTCTAGAAATTTGCCCCGGGGAGAGATCTAGAAAGAGGCCTGGACAACGCTTTTGAAAATCATCAGAGCGCTCGAACGCATGCAGAGGTCATAGAGAAACCACAGAAGAAGACGTACAGGAGAGATAGAGATAGAGGAAGAGAAGGAAGACTCTCATAGGCAAGATCACATAGGACAGGAGCCTAGGGCTTTAAGACGTCAATTAAAAGAAGAATGTTTCAAAAGGCGATATGATTTAAATTACACCTGTTCTCGATTCAAAGGAGAATACTACGAGCTAAAACATAGAACTGGGCACTCTGCCAGGTGGGGCGTAATCGGAGGGTCCAGAGTAGAGAGTAGCGATAGTAGTGTCGTGATGGTAGAGCATGACGAGGGCAATCAAAACTCTAGGCAATTACTTGTTTGATTCACTCTCAGTATGAGAGTAGAGGACGCTGGCAAATTATGGTGGAAGGGAATGAGAGTTCAATTTAATCCATTTGATGTTGAATGCCTCCCCCACTCCTCGGTGACTCTGTACTTCCAGCACAGTCCAACAACCCCACAACTGCATGATCAACACCAATAATGACGCTGTCCTGCAGCTCCAACGTGGTTTGACGGGCATGACTACTCCGTGCTAAATCCGCTGTCAGCGACAACTGACCAACTGAACCCCCAGACCGGGTTCCAGAAGAAGAAACGGGCTCAATTCTCCTAAACTCTCCTAATGGTGCCCCGGCTTTCTTCTCTCCGCCTCGCCCCTCTTCGCTCTCTTCCGCAATCGCCCCGCCTCCACCTTCACTTTCAATCTCGATCTCGACTCACTTCTTCCTTCACTCCCCTCCTCCCCCTCCCCCGCCATCTCGCTACAATGGCCGACGCCGTCGAAGCCGCTAAGCGCGCTGCCGCAAGGACCGCTGTCGCTAATCACTACCCGGAAAACGCTCGCTGGGTCGGCATTGGCAGTGGTACTACTATCGTCTACGTTGTCGAGGCTATCAAGGCTCTTGGTGTCGATACTTCGAACACTCGCTATGTGCCGACGGGTTACCAGTCGCGCCAGCTGATTGTCAGCGCTGGACTGACGGCCGTTGAGTTTGACGCTCTGCCTACGGGTACCGTGCTGGATGTCGCATTTGACGGCGCCGACGAGGTCGACGATGATTTGAACTGCATCAAGGGTGGTGGTGCCTGTCTGTTCCAGGAGAAGATTGTCGCGATGCAGGCGAAGCAGTTCATTTGCGTTGCCGGTAAGTCTTTGATCAATTCCATCAAACCTCGTTTTCCGTAGAAGAAAAAAAAAAAGAATCAGCAACTGACTCATACTTCCCAGACTCCCGCAAACTCCAATCCCGCCTCCTCACCAACTGGAAATACATCCCCATCGAAGTCGCCCCGATCGCCGCCTACCGCGTTCTGAACAAACTCCTCGAACTCGGCGCCATCAACCCCATCATCCGCACCAACAAGGACTCCAAGCAAGGCCCCCTCAAGACCGATCAGGACTTCTTCCTCATCGACGCCCCCTTCAAGCCCCTCCTGACCAAGGCTGACATCGCCAATGGCCAAGACGGCTCTGGCAAGGACGGTGTTTGGGAGGTCAACTTGCTTTCGCGGGAAATTAAGCAGATCAATGGTGTGTTGGATGTTGGTATTTTCTCCGGGTTGACGGGGCCCGAGGCTACTGCCGCTGGTGGCGTTGGTGGTCAGCGGCCTGTTGCGGCGTACTTTGGTATGCCTGATGGGTCTGTTTCGGTGCGCAAGGCGCTTTAAAAAGGGTGTGAAGTGGTTTGGGGAGTGGAAGACCCTGTACAGCAGCATGGGAATGGCCTGGACTTGATACAGCGCCAAGTCCTTATACATAAACTTAGATGATACCAAGATGCCTAGAAACGAAGAGACGTTTATTTCGCACTACATTTGGTACCAGGGCTACTGGCAGTCGCCAATTGAACATGATTCATTTCATTAGATTCGGTCCTTGGTATCAAAAGGGTGCTTCCACTACTCCGTCCTCAGCAAGCGTATCTACCTTGCTTCTCAGAGATCTATTTTGCTCCCTTGCCCTTAGCTTCTGTCTCACCCAGCTCCTTGACAATAATCTTCACAACTCCCTCAGGAACATCATCCTTGCCATCCTCAAACCCGGGGCTGATCGCAATGGCCAGGTACTTTCCATTACCGCTGAACCCGAGAGCAGCCACGCTGGAGGGATACTTCTGGTACTGGCGGATACGGCGCTTGGAGATACCATCCCACAGCGCAACAACGCCGTCACCTCCACCAGATGCGAATGTACCGTAGACAGGGTGGAATGCGAGTGCATTGACCGGGTAGACGACATCGACGCCATCCTCGGCGGTCTGACGATGGCACTTGAATGCGTACTTGCGGGCCTGGGATTCGGGAGAGGGGTCGAACCATTCGACTGCCACACGGCCCTCGATACTGGACGAAGCGTACCCGGCATCGTCGGGCATGC
This sequence comes from Penicillium goetzii, assembly GCA_037043885.1. Taxonomy (NCBI): domain Eukaryota; kingdom Fungi; phylum Ascomycota; class Eurotiomycetes; order Eurotiales; family Aspergillaceae; genus Penicillium; species Penicillium goetzii. The sequence continues at coordinate 10,619 of JAWLST010000035.1, forward strand.
AAGCGACGCACCGCGTCATAAACTTCAAACTGCTCTCTCGCCGTTGCCATGGCTCGACCTCCACTTTGTTGCCATCGACGGTGTCGCTGTCCGCCTGGGCGGTTAGAAGGGCCAATGCCTTGAGGTCGTAGATGTGCAGGGCGCGCGACGCCATAGCCACCACCAACTTGGTAGGTGTGAGAGATAGAGAGAAGGGCTTTGAAGGAAGAGGGATGGTGGACGGGATAGATTGGGTGTTTGTGCCGGCGTCGGGGCGATGCACGTGGAGGGTTGAGTCCCACGAGCCGGAGATGACGAGGTTGTGTTCGCGACTGTAGACGACGTTGCGCACGCCAGCTTCGTGGCTGCTCATGACAGTTTGTTCCGATGTGTTTAGGTCGATCCTGGATCAATTAGCATACGGCCACCCAGAATAGGGGTATCTGGCAAGCTGCATCAAGCTCACGCATGTCCAACTTACTTCCGCACATCCCAGTCCAAGCCCGCGGTATAGATCTCATTCTCGTTCTCGCCGAAACAGACATCCAGCACTGGAGCACGGTGCTCAAACTTTTGCAGAAGCTTCCCCTCACCCACTGCACCATTCTCATCTCGGAGGTCGTACAGATAAACGTTCTTGTCCCATGACGAAACGACCATCCGCGTCGAGTTGGGATCTGGCGAGAACTTTAAAGCGGAGATAGCATCCGTGGGTGGCGATGCCACGGTGAATTGATCTGGAAGATGTTAGCTTAGCTCTGAAAAGCAGTTTGTCTGTCTGGTGCGGTGCATAACTCACTTGACGACATCTTTGACGGAGAATGCGGTGTTGAAGAGTAGCGGACCATTGGAGCTAGCTCCAAGAGGGCCTTTTCTGCCACTCGACACCGCCATCGCATTCCCCGCGCTGCTCGATAAGGGCAAAAAAAGTGTCACCGCTTCTATTTCAATCTCCCCTCACGAGTCTGTCTCTTTTCAATAAGCAAATCCTCGAAATGCCCTTTGCACAGCTGGTTATAGGTCCCCCTGGTGCAGGCAAGTCCACCTACTGCAATGGAATGCACCAGTTCCTCGGCGCTATCGGCCGGAAGTGCTCGGTGGTGAATCTGGACCCCGCCAATGACAAGACCTCATACCCGTGCGCCCTGGACGTGCGCGATCTGGTGACGCTTGAGGAGATTATGGATGAACACAAATTGGGGCCAAATGGAGCTACTCTTTATGCGTTGGAGGATCTCGAGGAGAACTATGACTGGTTAGAGGAGGGGCTGAAACAGCTTGGAGGTATGTTGAATCTATCCTACATCCTACTATCCTTGTTCGCATGCTAATCAGTGTTGATGATATGTAGAGGACTATGTGATATTCGACTGCCCCGGCCAAGTCGAGCTGTTCACGCACCACTCATCATTACGCAATATCTTCTTTCAGATCCAGAAAATGGGCTATCGAGTACGTCTACACTTGGAATCAGCCAAGACTCAAGAATGACCTAGCTAACACCTTCCTACAGCTAATAGTCATTCACCTCATCGACTCCTACGCCCTCACCCTCCCCTCAATGTACATATCCGCCCTCCTCCTCTCCCTCCGCGCCATGCTACAACTCGACCTCCCACACCTAAACGTCCTCACAAAGATCGACAACCTATCAAACTACACAAATCTCCCCTTCAACCTCGACTTCTACACCGAAGTCCAAGATCTCAATTACCTCCTCCCACATCTCGAAGCCGAGTCCTCGCGTCTGACAAATTCGAAGTTCGGCGCCTTGAATACCGCGATTATCGATCTTGTTGAGGAGTTTGGACTTGTGGCGTTTGAGACGCTGGCTGTTGAGGATAAGAAGAGCATGATGAATTTGCTGAAGGCGATTGATCGTGCTAGTGGGTATGCATTTGGGCCTGCCGAGGGCGCTAATGATACTGTTTGGTCGGTTGCGGTGCGGGAGGGGATGGGTGGTATGGACGTTCGGGATGTGCAGGAGCGGTGGTTGGATGCGAAGGATGAATTTGATGCCCTGGAGCGGGCAGAATTGGAAGAAGTTACGCAGATGGAAGAGAAGGCCAGGCAATCTGCGATGGGCGCGGGAATGGACGATTTCGACGACGATGAGATGGCGAATTGGAACACGCCAGTGCCGGATAGCGGAATCACAGTACGGCGGAAGCAGACATGATCTACTAGATCAGTTTGGAAGTCTATCTCTCTCGAGGAGAGATGTGTATTATATCAAAAAGTCAAATGGGGGTATCATAATGTACAGTTCATCCCAACCACTGCCCTCCCTCCCTCCCTGTAGTTCCAATCCAATCCAATCCACGCAGTAATCCCCATCTCAATCATCATCATCATCAAACATCCCCTCATCCTCACTCTCATCCATCACATTAGTCACGACAGGCATAACAACCTTCCCACGCTCAGCCCCAGAAATCAAATCCCCAAGAACACCCTTCTCCTCCATCCCCCTCACACGAACAATCTCCCGTCTCGCCCGACGAATAGCCTCCTCCTCCGCCTTCCGCATCGTCCCAGACACCCTCAACACCCGGAACACACAAGGTCGTTCCCGCCCTCCATTCGGCCGTCTTTGTCCGGCACCAGCACCTGGTTCGGTCACGGCGGGGACATGAGACATATACGTGAGCGCGGACCAGACGAGGCGGAATGACGCGCGGGGACAGCGGATTATAGCTGTTGATGTAGCGGGGGAGAGATATTTGACTGAGAATTGTAGCTGCGTTAGTCTATAACTCACGGAGCGAAGACCCGGTGCAGAAACCCGGAACAGAAAATCAATTGAAGAAATAAAAGTAAAAATCATACCTTGAACACCAGTCGCAGACGCACCGCCCAATTTCCCAACCCCCCAATCCCCATACATCTCCCCGACTTCCTCGCGGATCATCTTAGCCAGTAACCCCGGCGTCAACGCGTCAGAGGTCGGTGCGTGGATGGCTAGTTGTGCGGCGTGCGGTCCGGTCGAGACTGTTTTGGAGGAGGGCCATGTTGTCGAGTCTGGGTAGAGTATGTCCAGGAGGAGATAGCGGTTTTTTATGCGGACCATTTTGGAGGATCGCTTGGGTGAGGGGAGGTTGGAGGTTGGGGATCAAAAGTATGTTGGTTGGCAAGGCGGGCGGAAAAAAAGGTTGCGGATGCGGCTGCTGATAAGCGATAAGGCTGGATGGAGGCTTGGAGCACGAGGGCACTTTATGCTATGGTCTTGAGATGGCATCTGTATTATATGTACAGGGAGTTAGGAATTTAGGAATTGGATCTGAGAGTTATCATGTATTGAACGATTGATCTTTAGTTGATAGATCTGTTGGAAAGATACAGTGAGATCGTCATATAATAGATCCATCTAGCCTACTAGTCTTGTAGTTTACTCTACCAACAGCACAGTATTCATCATGCAAGAGGGCACGTTCATTAGGTCCCCAGAGAGGTCTAGTCATCTAAACAAAATTAAAAAACAGATCCGTAGTCGGGCGTCGCACCGGTTTCTCCATCCGGGAAATGCCTCCATTCCCATCGGGGCCGCGGTTTTAAGCCCGCCACAGAAGGCAGGCGCAGTAAACATGGCATACACGCAAAGACTGCTTCAAGAAACAAGAAAAAAAGAACCAAAGGGATTCAACCCATCCAAACTCCACCGCCGGAACCAGAACCATATATATGCCAAGGAGTGGTTCTCACGACGGACTGTATGCCACCAGCGGACGGGCGCTGCAAATCATATCATGTGGGGGGGAAGAGGGAAACAACGAAAGGCATCAAAATCACAGGTTGACCTCAACGCGACCCTCGGCACCACCCTTCTGCAGGGTGGGGAGGAGGTAGGTGATGTCGTCCCAGGGGTGGCGGTACAGGCCAGTACGGAGACGCTTCTGGTCGAGGTAGTGGGCAATCAGACCGATGGAGCGACCCAGAACGAACAGACCGTTGAGGACGCCCATGCGCATGTAGTCCTCGACCTCCTCGGCGGAGAAGGCACCGCAGTTGCGGAGCAGGTCAACGAAGCAGACAGCAACGCAGCCGTCGACGTTGAGAATCAGGTTGTCCTTCTTGGAGGTGGTGACGGTCTCGACGGCAATGGCGTAGTCGAGCAGCTTGGTGCTGGGGAAGTGCTTCTTGACAAACTCCTTGACCAGCTCGACACGGAGATCGGGGTTGTTGCGGGACTTGACCTTGTGGCCGATACCGGGGATAAGCTTGTTCTCCTTGCGCATGATGTCGACGAAGTCACGGGGGCTGAGACCCTTGTCGAAGGCCTTGGTGAACTCCTCGGCGGCACCGTCAAGGGCACCACCGAAGCGAGAACCGATGGTCAGGAGACCAGAGACGAGAGCACTGATCAGGTCCTTGCCGGCACGGGTGGTGATAATGGTGTTCATGGCACCGGACACGGCGGGACCGTGGTCGGCAGTGAGCATGAGAACCATCTCCAGGAACTTGCTGGCGTAGGGGGGCAGGCGGCGGCGGAACCACAGCAGGGACATGACACCACCGATACCAATGTCCTCCTTGAAGACATCGGAGATGGGCATACCGGCGTAGAGCAGCTCCTGGCCACGGTCGTCGGAGATGGTGGAAATGAAGGCAGCGGGCTTACGGACGAGACCCAGCTCCTGGGCCCAAGAGTAGTCAATGGGGATCTTGGGGACAACGGGCTCGGGGGCAGGGGTGATGTTGCCCTTCTGGACCTCGGCATCGTACACCTGCTTGAGGAGCTGGGGCAGGTCCTCGAAGGTCTCGGGGACGTGGATACCAGCCTCACGCATGGCCTGGTTCTTGTAGACGGCAGTCTCGAGCTGGGAGTTGGCAGAGGCACCGGCGTGACCGAACTGAACCTCAGTCTTGAACATGCTGGCGCAAGTACCGATGGCCCAAGCAACGATGGGCTTAGTGATGATGCCGTTCTTGACGGCCTCAATCACACGGTACTCCTCAACACCACCGACCTCACCGAGCAGGACGAGGATCTTGCACTCAGGCTCGGCCTGGTAGCGGAGCAGGTGGTCAATGAAGGTGGTACCGGGGTAACGGTCACCACCGATGGCGACACCCTCGTAGACACCGTCGGTGTTCTGAGAGATGATGTTGTTCAGCTCGTTGGACATACCACCGGACTTGGAGACGTAGCCGACGGAACCCTTGCGGTAGAGCTTGGAGGCAACAATGTTGTCCATCATACCACCGGTGTTACCGATCTTGTAGGAACCGGGCTTGATACCACCGACAGTGGCGGGACCAATGATAGTGATACCCTTCTCCTTGGCAGCAACCAGGATCTCACGAGCACGCTATCATAGCAGTTAGTCTTTCGTTCTCAATTATACCGCAATCCCGGGGTATAGAATCCACTTACGCGCTCGGGGACACCCTCAGCAATGATAGCGATAGAGCGGATCTGAGGGCAGTTCATGAGCTCCATGGTGGAGCTGTAGACGGAACGGGAGGAGGCGAAGTTGACGACGGTGTCAACGTCGGGGTGCTTGGCCATGGCCTTCTCGACGTCCTGGTAGACGGGGAGGAGGGTCTCGCTGGTACCCCAGTACATCTTGCTGACGAACTGGCCACCGAAGGTGTAGATGATACCGGCCACGGAGGGGGTGGAGCGCTTGCAAATGAAGTCAAAGTCGAGCATGCCCTGCACGGCTCGGGGTTGCATGCCACTGGAGGTGCGAGTGTTAGCATGGGATTGATCCTTGTTGCTTCATTTCTGGAGAGTTTGGGTTGTTCCCCCCGCAGGTTGACTTACTATACGAAGCATCGTGTCTTGTTGTGGAAGAGAGCGTTCTGGAGGGGAGAGAGCACACGGCTGGGAGGGTCGAAGCGGGTGATGTTGTCGTTGGCATTCTGCACGCCGTTGCCGGCGGCGGACAGGGAAGTGGAGGGCATGATGATTATCTGGAGGAATTGAGTTGTTAGGCTTTAAATTGATGATGATGGTAATGTCTGGTAGGTCGAATGTGGGATGTGTGTAGATGAATCGACGTTGCACCGTAGGGATGGCAGAGTGGTGACGCCGTGAGTTGGGAGGATGGAGGAGGAGGGGGAAGACACTCACGTATGTATGTAGAACAGCCCAAGAGAAAAGGAGAATGAGGAGAATGGAAGGAGGAGAGAAATGGCAAGACAAGAGGAAGCAAGTCAACAGGAGGAGCAGCGTTGAGAAAAATCCGCGGGGCCGAGTACTCGCAGGTACGGTGTACAGCTCCTCCTGCGGTAATTTTTAGTTTTGGGTGGTTTAGTTGGAGGTGGGTGGGACTGGGGCGTTACGGGGGCTGTATGAGGTGTATGAGGTGTATGAGCTGTACGATCTGTACTCCGTATAGGTCATACGAAGGGGGGAGAGGGGAGGTCAGTATGGTGGGGTGGCCCTTTCTCAACAACTCCAACCAAATTTAGCAGCGATACATAGTACTCCGAGTCTCCGTTACTGCAGTTACTTACAGTTCAGCAGTCCCCAAAGTACCGGGTACCATCGAGACTGCCATTGAGGCTGCCCCACTGTGGGTACATCTCTAAATTACACAGCACCACCGACAGGTACCCGGTACTCCCACTTCACCGCCCGTACTGGTATCCCCGAGTCGCAATGAGAATAAACTCGGTGATCGGAGGTATAACAGTCATCGACTCGGGACTGTCCCATGCCATTGTCAGCCATTGAGCATCGTTCGGACTACGATCCATCTGCAGTTATACGAAGCTAGCACCCTTTTCACCTTTTTCCTTGGTCTGCTGACGAGAGATTTCTTTCTCCATGGCCAATTATAGTCTGTCGACAATGAGAAGTACCAAGTATACCGGGGGATTATTTTGCTGGTCTTTTCGGGGACCGACGACAAGTCTGGGGGGGGGGCGGGTACAAAGTGTACTGTGTAGCTCGGGTTCCGGCGGTGTACCCTACAGTTATACTTTATCAAGAAGTACGGGGTACATGATTGAAGTCGATAATCAATGAATTGTACTCCGTACAGAGGCATAATTACCCCTGAGTGTCTTCAGGCTTGAAAACCCAACAGAATAATAGAATAGAAACAACAAAAAAGGAGCGGTATCGGGGGTCACCGCTAGCTCAAGGGTAGCCATTCGCCAAAAGTTCGAGAATTCGAGAAGCTACGGTGTAGCTTTGAGTATACTCCATCTGTCTTCTGTAATTACAATACGGCAGATCTCCCCAACGCCCTGGCCAGACTGGCTAGCCTAGCTGTGGCTCTCACAACCAGTTCACCCCACCATCTCAGTTGTTTTTTTGGTTTCCGCCCTCAACACAGTGGATCGGACCTCTCAATTGTACGCTGTAATCTCCAGCACAATTCCTTTTTTCTCCCAATTCTCCGTACGCCGTACCTTCCAGTCCACACCGTCCCGCCAACCCCGACTCACTTGGTGGGCTACTCTGCTTCAAACAAACCTTCTCCTGCATTATTTTCTTGCTACTCCTCCTCTGACTACTTCTCTCCCTCCCTTTCTCCTTCTCCCCCATCTTCTTCACATCCATATACACATACAACTCACACAACCATGTCCGCCAAGTCTATCCTCGAGGCCGACGGCAAGGCCATCCTCAACTACCACCTCACTCGCGCCCCGGTCATCAAGCCTACCCCTCTCCCTGCTTCCTCCACACACAACCCGCCTCCTCGTCTCGCCTCCCTCCACTTCCCCGAAGACAAGACCGTCAAGGATGTCCTCGACCAGGCCGAGGTCACCTACCCGTGGCTGCTCGTCCCCGGCTCCAAGTTCGTCGCTAAGCCCGATCAATTGATCAAGCGTCGAGGCAAGTCCGGCCTCCTCGCTCTCAACAAGACCTGGGCTGAGGCCCGGGAGTGGATTGCGGCCCGCGCCACCAAGGAGGTCCCGGTTGAGCACGTTACCGGTGTCCTGCGCCAGTTCCTCGTCGAGCCTATGGTTCCCCACGCCCAGGAGACTGAGAGGTATGCGAATCCCACAGCAGTTTCGATCACTTGGTTCAGGAACTAACTTTTGGACTATAGCTACGTCTGCATTAACTCCGTCCGTGAGGTAAGAAAGCTTCCGTCAGATGAAAACTATATGTGATCAGACGGGATCAATCATGATTGGATGAGCATGATTGTGATCAGATGATAGCAATTGGACTTGGAGCCAAGCAATTGGAAACAAATCAGTGACTAACTCAGATCTAGGGTGACTGGATCCTCTTCTACCACGAGGGTGGTGTTGATGTCGGTGATGTCGATGCCAAGGCTGAGAAGCTCCTCATTCCCGTCGACCTGAAGAAGTTCCCCTCCAACGAGGAGATCGCCTCCGCTCTGCTGAGCAAGGTGCCCAAGGGCATCCACAACGTCCTCGTGGACTTCATCTGCCGCCTGTACGCCGTCTACGTCGACTGCCAGTTCACCTACCTGGAGATCAACCCCCTGGTTGTCATCCCCAACGCCGATGCCACCTCCGCCGAGGTCTACTTCCTCGACCTGGCTGCCAAGCTTGACCAGACTGCTGAGTTCGAGTGCGGTACCAAGTGGGCTGTTGCCCGCAGCGCCACCGCTCTGGGTCTGCCCGCCCTCCCCTCCGCCGACGGCAAGGTGAACATCGATGCTGGTCCCCCCATGGAGTTCCCCGCTCCCTTCGGCCGTGAGCTGAGCAAGGAGGAGAAGTTCATCTCCGACATGGACGCCAAGACCGGTGCCTCCCTCAAGTTGACTGTCCTGAACGCCAACGGTCGTATCTGGACTCTGGTTGCCGGTGGTGGTGCCTCCGTCGTCTACGCCGATGCTATTGCCTCTGCTGGTTTCGTTAGTGAGCTCGCCAACTACGGCGAATACTCCGGCGCTCCCTCCGAGGGTACGTTAAGCAATCTCTTTTGTAGCATGTTTCACGAGTTCCCACTAACTTCTTTACAGGTCAGACATACTCCTACGCTAAGACCGTTCTCGATCTGATGCTGCGCGCTCCTACCCACCCCGAGGGCAAGGTCCTCTTCATCGGTGGAGGTATTGCCAACTTCACCAACGTTGCTTCCACCTTCAAGGGTGTCATTCGTGCCATCCGCGACTTCGCCCCCGTCCTCATTGAGCACAAGGTCCAGATCTGGGTCCGCCGTGCCGGCCCCAACTACCAGGAGGGTCTGAAGAACATCAAGTCCGTCGGCGTCGAGCTCGGCCTCGACATGCACGTTTACGGCCCCGAGATGCACGTCTCTGGTATCGTGCCTCTGGCCCTGCTGGGCAAGAAGTCCGATGTCAAGGAATTCAGCGCATAAATGACTACCCCCGTGCTCTCTTTTGTTTTATTTTTGTTTGTTTCTGCAGCGTCAACTCCGTTGCATGGGTTTGTGATAATGCATGGCATGATATGAAATTTGCGGGGTTTTTTCAGCCTGGGTTATAAAAAGAACAGAGAGTCTTGGAATTGGACCTGGCTTCTTTCTCTTTTACTCCCCTGGGCTTACCCTGTTTTGCTGGTCGTGGGTATGGCGTTTCTTCCCGCCCGGACTAAAAGACCGGATGCTTGGTGCCCGACGTACATGATTAGATTTCCTTTTATGTTGAATCGTACCGGGGGGATTTAGATCGGGATTTCCCTTCGGATAATATCAAGTGATGATACAATGTTTATTCTTGTGGAATTGTAGACGTGTATTGTACATTGTGGTAGTAGCTCACTACTTAACATGTACAGGATGCTCAAATCGCTACGCGTTTTCGCTACGACACAACAGGAATCTATATCGATGAGTATTATGATAAATGGGATTATGACAAATATTAATATTGCTAGAATTATGCTCGGAACTATTTTCCAAATAAATATTACCTGTGAGAGTACGGAGTATAGGATTAGCAAAGGTGGTGGGTGGGCGGTTAGTTGGTTAGGTGGTAGTTATCCATACAGTATAAAAAACAAAAAATACCAAAATACAGTCCCAAGCTCCAATAATACAAGACTCCACACAAGCTCCTGCACCCCAGATTTACAGACAGCCGTGGAACCATCGATCTGGGATCCGATAAGGTAGGGACCGTGCTGGATGGAGCTTGAGCTTGATCTTGGGGAATGGGGGCATGGGCATGGGTGTTTTGATTTGGGATGCGGGTTACCGAGGGCGGGTGGTGAGGGCAGGGTTGCTTCCGCTGCTCCGAGGGCGGTCCGCGGGCGAACGGCGGACGGGTTTGAGATTACCCGATGGGGTTAGGGTGTTTACTTGTGAAGGGTTTGTGTAGATTGGGTTGTAGGTGGGAGTGTAGCAGGGTATTAAGAGAGGGGGAGAGGGACGGTGAGATTGTTAGGGTAGATATTGTTGGAGTGAAAGGTTTGGGTTGTCAAGTAGGGTATATTGGTGGTTTTGACGTTACCGATATAGAAAGTAAATGTCAGTAAAGAAACATGCTTCGCTATTGAAATTTTATTTTCTGTTTGTATAGGGCGTTGTAGGAAACGCCTAGAAGGCCATGAGCTAAGCTTTTCATACGAAATCCCCAGTCTCGAAGACCAGTGTGGTTAATTTGAAGATATAAGATGTAAGGCTTGGGTACACTGTAATCAAAGTATCCCTATGTTAGGATCAATATGCCTGGTAGGTTGTATAGTCGGCTCATTATGGCAAGTTCTGGGGCTCATGCTGTACTATCATAGTCTACTGCCATGCTAATTTGTCAAAAATTCGTTTTTTATTGATCACTGCACTGCTATCAAAATGATCGTGCCGATTAGTGCTGAGCTTGTATCGTTTGTACAGAGCTGTCTTGACAGAATGGAACTAGCCACGAGAGGAATGGGACTACAAGTTCACCTGTAAAACACAGGAACAGGCCATCATTTCCTGCACATAAAGATTGCATTGTGGAAAACATAGTAGCAAGTAACAGCAATGCTTTTTTCAACCTCAATCTCTGTAGAGCTGCCCTACATTGTAAGTGGAAAGTACCAATAACCCACCACAGAACTGATATGGATCTCATATAGTATACTTTCCAAGAATGATGAATATGTGGAATAGTCGCCCATTAATTTCCAAACCGGGCAAGGATCTCATTTTCTGGGGGAAGCTGAGACAATACTGTTGGCGGCCGATTCTGATGTGGAAGACGAGTGCGATGCTGCTGGTTCGTCGCACTCGTTTGAGCTGGGTATGATGAATCAGTACTAGAACTCAGAATCCATACATGTGTGACTTACCGGTTCGAATATTAAATACTGCATGACCTGCTGGAGGGGGCATTGCTGACTTGCCTCCTACCTGCGGTCTCGACCTTTTGGAGCTCCCGGTACCGCTGCGTTGGTAACGGTGTAGCTGTTCCACGCCTTCGGGGCTGAGAGGGAATGAAGGTGTTTTGGGTGTACGGGCTTTTTGGATATTCGGCATTGACGTTCCGGACTGGGCAGGGGGGATGGTGGGACCGGTGCGTGATGATGAGAGGGTATTCAAGGTTTGGGAAACGTTCTCCGAAGCTGCGGTCTCCATTCGAGATTTCATCGCACGAGCCTTGAGCAGGTTGTAGAGGTTTGTCATCTGGGTGAGCTTCTTTGATTTCTCGCGGTATAGATCGACAAGCTCTTGATTCTTTTTCTGTAGTTGTTCTTGGGCTGCTTGCAACTCTGGTGAAGACCGGCGATTTTAGCAACAGGTCTCCACAGCTCGGGTCATCCAGTGTAACATACCTGAGACTTTGCTATGCAATGATGAGATCTCTGAATTTGCATTATGGATGACCTTGTCCATCTGTGTGTTCAAACTGGCATACTTGTCGGTGAGGCTCTTCCCGAGAAATTCCTGGTAGAATCTGCGCATTGAAGCTCAGTTGAGATCTTTCAGGCATGATGCGTGGGTATGTAGACTCACATCTCTTGAGTACTTTGATAAGCCCAAAAACCCAAAGCCCGACCAGCGCACTCCATGATTGTATTGGGGTCGAGTCCACTCAGCACACTTGTTTTGTAGTCTTCCGTCGGGTTCAGAACAGTCGACACGGCATCATCAGGGTTGGAAAGCACAGTCTGACAAGCAGGGCATCGGCGATCATCTGCAGTGGGATGTGAAAGGCCGAGACCGTCTGCGCATCCAAGACAGAAGATGTGACTAGCACCATCAGCGCCATACCAAGATCAACCATTACATGGAAGACTTACGAGCAAGTCGTTACCACGGCTCGCTCTTTCAGTTGTGCCCTGCATTTAAGCGAATTGCATCGCAAGTGGAAATCCATGAGGTGCGAACGTGTGAGTACGGATGGGAAGTGTTGGATGGAAGTTGAGAGGTCACCTGAGAGGCCGAGGACTCGCCTCGCCCGCCAGCAACAAAAAGAGCATCAATTGAGCTTTGGTCTAATTTCTTTCCTTGGAGCCCTGGATATCAACAAAAAAGTACTGCCATGAAACTTCGCTAAAAGAAGAATGTGTTTCCCTGTGCATCCCGCCTTGTGGACGTCATCTTTTCTTCAAACTCCTTCCCTGGCTCATACTCGTTCCAGAGACTTGCCGGGTAAATGTGCTTGTTCTTTTCGTACCAACGTCGATCTACGACCTTGGTTTCGGTAGCGTCGTTGTCGGCGCCTTCTAGTTTGTGATCACTGGGGCGATATAGGGGATCATCATCGTTTGACTTGGCTGGCGCAGGCTTGTCTGAATAGTTGAAAAGCAAGCCGCCATCTCGAGAGAAACTGGGAACTCGGTTGGCGATGAAATAGTAGAACTCGTAATGCTATCCAGATGTTAGTTAGAGAGCGGCGAAAGCGCGCGAAAGCGCCTTTTCGAGGGGAATCTTACATGTGGGACGATCACATCGCCCTTGACAAGCATCAGATCATCAACGCTGATGCGTGCCCATTCTTTGCGTGCCTTGGAGGCTCCATTGGCTCCACCGACTCCCAGTTCAGCACCAACCTTGCGGCATCGATCTAGGAATAACCAGATATAGTCCCCCTTTTTCATTTTGACCGATCCAGCAGGTATGCTGGTACCGTCAAAGAAGACAAACGGAACGGCAATCTCCGTGTTCTTAACCGACTCTTGCATCGCCAAGAATTCCTTCCGTAGAGTATCGCGAGCCTGCGCCTCTGCTTCCATCGCAGCCTTGGTCATCGCTTTGGGAGGGGGTGGCGCATTCGGGTTCGCCTTCATGCGACGGACAGCTGCAGAAGATGTAGCACCCTCTTCGATAGGTGTTTTTGAACCGGATCGCGATACGCTCGAGTCGCGCGGGGTTGCGGCGGACTCTTCGCCTGTGTCTTCATGATCATCACCGAACGAAAGCTTACTCTTGACGAGCGCCTTCTTTTTCTTCTTCTTGGGAGGAGCGTCACTTCGGGGGGTCGACGACCTATTGCGACGCGATCAGCTTAGACTAGCGCGAAACGGAAATGCGGTCCTTGGAACTTACCCGTCAGTTACTTCGCCTGCAGAAGGAGTTGCGCTTCGTGAATTACCAGATGCCAGCCGTCCAAGGGACTTATCATGCGCCTCCCGCTCTTTTTGCTCCAAGACTTCTGCTCGTCGCTTGCGAAAGTCGGACAGATGCACGAGACCGACGGTTTGCGACTTGAGCATGTCCTCGGCGGACACGCTCTGGCCGGTAAACGACCGCGGTGTGGAGGTTCGGCTGTCTTGCTCTGACGACTCCATTCTGGGTGTCTTCCGAGGCACACTTGCGAGGAAATTCCAAAGAGGTGTTGGTTAGGTACTGACTGGAAAACTGTTGGATATCCGCATTACTGACGTCTTTGGCGCACTGGCACGTGACTCTACTCGAGCAGGGGAAATTCACTTTAATGGATAGAGAGATAGGCATGCCCGGGGGAGTTGAAGAACAGGGAAAGGATGCGATTTTTTGAGCTTGCAATAACATATATTATGCGTAATCCAGGCAAGATATGGTTGTTCTTGAGACAATAAATGCTGTCGATGCATCTAGTGGGGAAAAGCTCACATAGAAGAGCAAGTAGAATATATAGTCAACCTGTGACATTGGAAGGCTACTGCTTAATCTGCTACTTCCACCAAGGTTAGTTTCTAGGTAATAATAATATTCGGATGGTCATTTCATGAGATTTGTGAATATTCTCCAATAGCTGGAATTGCAAAGTACAATTTATGACAACTACCTACGTGCTTCTAGTCAAATCCAGACTCCATCCATAGAAAACCGAGCTCTCTGCGGGAGTGCAAACAGAACAAACTTGCATGCGATCAACTTGCGGAGCATCTCGACCGCATTGTTGCTACTTCCTCTTGCTCTCACATTCATGAGATTGAAAGCCAAAAACCATGGAGGACGAAGAAGACGACTTCTATGATCCCACGGACTCTGTGCCAGCTGGCCAGGCACAGAACAACGCCCACAATGCAGCCCCGGAGCAATACCAGGACGGCTACGAGGACGAGGAAGAGGAAGAGGTTGAGGATGACGATGTATGGTTGCATCTCTTGGATATCTACCGCGCCTACTAACTTGTATATCCAGGATGACTTCAACATTATCACAGAAGCGCCCGCTGACGCGCCTCCACCAGAGATGTAAGCAAAATCCAGTGGTTGCGCCGAAGGACTGTCCTTGCTGACCTTGACAGCTCTCATCCGCGCCATGCGAGCTTACGACAAGAGCCACAGCGACCCCCTTCAGCAGACCCATCAATAATTTCCAAGTCTGCGACACCTACTGCCACTCCTCACCTCGATGTCTCTACTCCCGTACCTGCGGCCGCGGCTGCCCCAACCGCGAAACAGACCGTGCCGCTTAGACCAGGCTCTTCCTATCCAGCTATTCACACGTCTACAATCGATGTCAATGGGAACCCAGTTTACCCGGCAACGGGAAAGACAATCATGGCCACCGATATGGATGCCGACTTCCCTACAGACGATAAGCCCTGGCGACGCCCCGGGACCGATATCACAGACTTCTTCAACTACGGATTTGACGAATTCACATGGGTCAGCTACTGTTTGAAGCAGCAAGAGGTGCGCAAGGAAGTTGGAGATCAGAAGAAACAAATGGACGACATGTCATCCTTCCTGGGTATGGGGATGCCCCCAATGCCGGGTGCAGCCCCGGGCCCTGGTGCACCAGGCCCCGGTGCACCACCCATGCAGGGTATGCCAGGCATGCCAGATATGAACCCCGATATGATGCAGGGTATGCTCGCGTCGATGATGGCCCAGGGGCTTGATCCATCGTCTATGGACCCAATGGCGTTCATGCAACACGCGCAGGGGATGATGGGTGGTCAGCCCGGTGGAGGTCAGCAAGGCCAACCTGGCTTCGGTGGACAAGGCCAGGGCCAGGGCTTTGGACAAGGAGGACAGGGTCAGATGGGATACGGAGGTTACGAGCAGCGCGGCAATTATGGCGGTGGCCGTGGGCGTGGCCGGAGATGGTAGTTTGCGCGGCAGCTTTTCAAATTCTTCATGATCACTTCAACTTTACGTTTGAGAAAGTATTGGGTTATTGCGGCGTTTTAATGCAAATGGAATGAAAATTAACAGTGTCCAACTCGGTCTTATGCCGGTTCTTATTGCTGGGGGTAGCTTCGGCCCGGGGAAACGGAGCTGGGTGATTGACTCTAAATGAGTGAGTAAAGAGTTGGCATTGTGTAGTTAGGGGGTATGAACGATGAATAACACAGATTTATTTGGCAATGAAAAGTAGAATCGCTTCATCAACGGCATAGAAATGGTTAGAAGCCGAAAGTCGGCGCGGGTTTTGTCCCTCGGGAGTCGAAGCTTGCGGTCTTGGCATTCTGGAAATTTCTCGCCGCAAAAGCCCAGATCTTCCCCCCGGACAACTCCTCTTCCTTTCTCCATCCCACGCCCATCCCCAACTTCTTGGCTTCAAGACTCCATCTCTTTCACAATGGTATGTTTGCATCCTAATTCATTGTGTCCAATTGATTCAAGCTCTATTTCGAGCTATAATCCCTCTGGAATCAATTCCCTCGGACAGTCCCAACATCCACCTTCCATCCCCGATTCAACCGCCAAACACCGTCTCCTTCACCGGCGCAAAACACTGACTCTGGTCTCAATAGTCTGTCCTCCGCAACATCAAGAGCCTTGCTCCCCTCCTGGACCGCGTCCTGGTCCAGCGCATCAAGCCCGAGGCCAAGACCGCCTCCGGCATCTTCCTCCCCGAGAGCAGCGTCAAGGAGCAGAACGAGGCCAAGGTCCTCGCTGTTGGCCCCGGTCTCCTGACTAAGGACGGCAACCGCATCCCCATGGGTGTCAGCGCCGGCGACAAGGTCCTGATTCCTCAGGTATGTTTCGACCCCAATCGTCTTCCGGGGATACCCGTGGTGTCGCATCGATCATCGCGAATGCCCTTCCCCGATATAGGCTGTGAAGCCAATGAGAAGAGCTTCATGCTAACACATCCTCACAGTTCGGTGGCAGCCCCGTCAAGGTTGGCGAGGAGGAGTACCACCTCTTCCGGGACTCTGAGTATGTGCACCACGTTTCAATTTCAGCGCAACCCAACTAGGACCATTGACTAATGTCTTTACAGGATCCTGGCCAAGATCAACGAGTCTTGAGTAACAAGCGGTTCTCTTTCTCGTCTCTCTCGTCTTCACCCCACCCCTGTCCCGTGTCTTGCCTCGTCTACCCAGCTGTAAAATTGCCGGGTAGAAGATGAAAGACACATGGCCTGTACTATACCGAAGCGAAGTCACGAGCTCGACCACTTTCAACGATCTCAAGAACGAAATAATTAAAAAAAACCTCCAAACAATGGGTGGTCCAGGATGCGCTTGTCAGATCTCTTGTCCTGACTCGCACCATTCTGGATCTCCCGCTCCTTTTGCATACTGAGTTTTTGAAGCGCTGGATTGGCCTTGGGTCTTGCATGTCTTTGTTCACTGTACTTTTAAAAACCAAATCGCAACTCGCCATTAGCGCTGTGCTGTGCCTGGCAGTAGTTGAGTAATTCAATATGATCCTTCTCCCCTCAATGACTTATGATCTCTCTACCACGAGTTTCCGACACCGCTAAGAACCTAGCGCGTCCTTATACGAATTACAACGCGTCCAACAACATCTGCCTTCCATACCTTCAAAACATTAAAGCATTACACAGCAATGGCATCTCAATCAAGCACCGAAACCAAGAACCTCCGAACCCCCAAATCCGAACTATCTCCCGACCAACGCACAGCCATCATCCAACCCCACAAACTCGGTAAATCACCCACCATTCTAGCACGCGAATTCAAATGTAGCCGAAGCACGATATACGATATTAAACGCGCCTCAAATAACACCAGACGACTGTATCTTTACCGCGGAGCGGGAGACTGAAGGTTCTTAGTCTGAGGGCTGAGCGTCAGGTTTATCGGCTTGCGAGGCGGAATCCGGAATGGAGTTATCGGGTGCTTGGATCTCAGGTTTCGAGTTCGGGTTCAGATGTGCCATCAAAGCCTACTATTCAGAGGGTTCTTGGGAGATATGGAGCTGGTGGGAAGGGAGAGTTACAGAAGGAGACTGTGTCTCCGAATCAGCAAATGGATGTCCGGAAGAAGTGAGGAGTTAGAATGATGACGGTGATAGCAATGTATGGGAGGTACTTCGCGATGTCTATTAGCATCTTTGAAAGTTCAAATTGAACCTCATTCGCCCATTGCGAGAGATATGTTTGAGATAAAAAGAATAACGCCTGTCTTGATTCCGCTAATTCTGAACTGCAAGTATGCATATGTATTAAGAATGAGAAGCCCGCTTCTTCTATCATGATATTCCTTGTGTTTCCACTTCCCACTCAGTCATTGTAGTTTGACTGTCGAGATCCGTCCTTATTGACCGCCGGTAGTCCATACAAGGCAGCCAAGTCTTCTTCCTGAGATTTACCCGATTCCGCTAGGACAGGGCGTTCAGCTTGGACTGCGACACGGACGGCGTGGCGTCGGTGTGGGGAGAAGCCATAGGAAGCGGAATGAGTCTAGAAAACTCGGTCAGTATATGTTCATCCCGTGAGATTCTGATGAGAAGTACATACCGTCGTCCTGTTATCCCAGAAAGCAACGTCATCCTTACCCCACTGGAAACGGGCATGCATCTCCTGGGTGGTGGCGACAACGTCCGTAAGGTACTTGATAATCGCATCGCTCTCGGCCTTGGGGATACCGATGATTTTGGTGACGAATCCCGGGTTGAAGAAGAGTGCGTTCCAGCCGGTGACGGGGTTTGTGCGAATGAGGGGATGTTTGGTGGTGACTGGTTCACGGCGGACGGGCCGGCCAAGGGCTCGAGAGTCATTTGCTTGCATGTCGGCGGAGTGGAGGGCTGTCAGACTCTTGAGGTAGGTCTGCATGAAGGGGGAGAGGATGTCGTAGGCTGCGTATTGCGATGACCAGAGTGTATCACCGCCACCGCCGAGGGGTGGGCCGGCGAGAAGTTTTAAGGAAGTGTATGATGGTGGTTGCACTTCATAAGTAACCTGTCCGGGAGTGTTAGCATCTGACGTGTAATGTTGAGGGATTGGTAGTCTAGGACGTACGTCCGAGTGCCACAAGAAGCTTGGGCTAAACAAAGCCCGGTTATCTCCTGCATTGTCACCAGCGTAGACAACGTGAACATCCTCGAGACCCTTCTTCTTTGGGACAGCGGTAGTAGCATGCTGTATATCATCAGTACTTGATTTGTATAAAGCAGTGAACGGTCTGCTAGAAGCTTACCTTGTGGAGCTTCCCAAAGTGTCTTCCCAGATCCCGCTGGGCGTCAATATCAAAGTCCTTCTGAGCCCGGAAAAAGACAACTCCTCGGTAGGCGATCAACCGGGCTAGGTCATCCTTCTGAGCGTTGGTGAGTTTCGCTAGGTCCACACCGTGAATTTCAGTGCCGATCTTGGGGTTGTAATCGAAGACAGCTGTAGCATCCTTCAGTAGGTTGCGGAACTTTGGATCTCCCCTCAAGCCTCGGTCCTCGTAGGGTGTGTATTCCAGAGCGTCCCAGTGGATGTCCGGAAAGGAGGGGAGCAGATCTTCGTGAGCGTAGTCGGTATGGTCTTCCACGGTTGTCCGACCAGGGACGTATCCGAACTTGTTGTCACTTGCGATCTCCTTCTTGGGGATGACGATGTTTCCCACGGGTGCCGGTGCAACTGACACGGGGACTTCTAATGACGGAGCCATGTCGAGTGTATAGCCTCAACGGCAGGATTCGAGATATCTTAGATAGTAGGGAATCCCTGGTTGTGGACAGGTTGAAGTATGGAAGAGTGGAAGTATAAGTCCAACAATGAGAGATTGAAAGGCTAGCACGACTTATATAGAAAGAAAGGGAGATCCACCAGAGTAGAGCTTATGATGGAACTTGAGGCATGACTCAACCCCGGATCCTCCTTTCCATCCCCATTCCATCCTATCGAGGGAAGGAGATCTGGCGTGATTGCAGCTTTGAAATCCTCGGAGCGGACGGGAATGGCGCCATCGACAGCGGCAATCACCCAAGAGGCTAAAACCACTTACTTCGGGGAGTGGTTCGCCAGTGACGACAGATGGCAAGAAGACTCCATGGTCGAGTTAGAAGAATGGAACGGTGGGTCGCCTCAAAGACAAGACCTTGTCCCCAGAATGAACACGGGCAATTCAGTTATCGCCAGTGCATCCAAGCAGGCGGTTAGGGGGCCGATCACGCCATCTTGCCATCAACGTCAGCAAAATTTGCCATCGCCGCCAGATCCCCGTGCAGTTGTTCTCGGGACGGGAAGGATTGAAATGAGGGAATTGAACTTCACCGCTGGTTAATTGACTGGGATATAGCCAGGGAGGTTTATCAGGAATATGCTGTCTAGATGTGAGTTCATGTGGATGTTGATCGTGGGGGAGAAAAGTGGAGGTTAGCTTTAGCTGCCCCCGAAAGTTGAGCCAAGCGGGACGATCACGCAAGAGTGGCGGCCTCTTGCGCGCTTTTGCCTTTTCGACCAGCTTGACTAGGGGGCCCAGGTCGGCCTTTTGGTGGATCTAGCAGTGTCAAGGACTGAAGATAATTGTTCTAGCTCCTTTACCTCTCGAGATAGCTGCGGGTGGCTGATCGGAGTTCAATCTATTTCGGGTTCTGCAATAGATTATAGATGGAGTACGTACTGCCGTCCTTATCAATCACTAGTCAGACAACTAGTATAGAATGAAGTCCTTGCCCCGTATATTCATACTGCAATGTATACGTACAAGTGTACGTAGTAATATAGGCCATGCAGCATACTGGCGGATTATAGCGTACTACTACTCAAACTCTACGTCGTCTCTGGAAGGATCGTCTCGTAAGCCATAAACCAACCCTGCATACCCAAGGCCAGCCCATTGATTGCATTAGTTGTACAGATTGATAGGAAACGTCCGCTTCCTCAATTTCTCTCTTAGTATCCAAACCGACTCTCCACCGACAGCGGGCCGAGCGTCATCTCTTGGACTTGCTCCGACACGCCCCCTAGCCGGGCCGCAACACCCATGATACCAGCCTCCACATCGCCTAGCACCGCGGCCAGGTCATTAACGACCGACTTGGGAGTTCCAGCACTAGCCCCATCCCGAGACTTGCTGACAAACTCGTTGATCTGGCGGTTCAAGGAGAGTTCCACGCCGTGCAGGTGATCTTCAATCTCCTTCAGGTTGCCCTTGTAGCGGTCAAGGACAGTGCCCATCTCGTCTGAGCGCTGGGAAAAGTAGTCCACCAGATTTACGGGAACACCATTCACGCTCTTGGCCGTAGCTGGATCCCCTTCCACGTCATCGGGTAGCGCAAGGGTGTTCTTGCGAGTTGATCGGAGCGATCGGTCGGCAACCTTTTGGTCCTGCATTGACCACCAGCCACCGCCGCCCGTCGTCTGATACTGAAGGGGCAGCTTGAGGGTATCGATGGCGCGGAATGCAACCTGAGCCTCGGCCGCATCACGGGTGACCAGGCTGCGGAGCTGATCGATATCATTGGCGTCATTCTCCAAGGCATGCTGCATGGTCTCCAGCTTTCCTTGCACAAAGTCCACGTCATTGGGGATCGAGGCGCCCTGCGACTCGATGGTGGGGAGGATGTCTGCAACCTCATGGCATAGCTTCATCTGACCAAGAATGGCATTGTCGATGGCCTCAATCTCTTTGCGAAGTTCATCGGAGCAGCTCTCGAATTTGGTGGTGGGAAGGAGGTTGCTGATATCGACCTTGACACCCTGAACAACAGTCCCCGTTGCGGTACTTTGTCCGAGCAAGGAAGGCTGAGCCGTTTGAGTTGCGCCTGGATTTCTGAATACATCGAGGGAAGGCTTCGCAGGTTGTTGTTGCTGTTGCAGGGGTTGCTGAGAAGTGTTGCTATTAAATCATAGACGTTAGTCCCGGCCCGCAGAAAAGTGACAGAGGGATGTTGTACTTACAAGAGGTTTCCCCCAGTAGTAGAGGTCCCAAGGCCAAATGCAGGCTTTGTCTGAGTCTGGGTTGCCGTTTGTCCGAAAAGACTTGTTGGCTGTGCAGGTTGTGTGGTTGTGGTGGTCGTTGAGCCTCCAAACAAGCTTGGGGTAGTCCCAGTCTGCTGTGGTTGGCCACCAAACAAGCTTGGAGCTGCCCCGCTCTGTTGCTGCTGCCCACCACCAAACATGCTTGATCCCGTGGTTGATGGCTGTTGTGTAGTTCCAAAAAGGCCAGCCGGCTTTGACTGCGTTGTCGAGGCAGTGTTGCCGCCGAAAAGACTTGGGGTGCCCGTTGTGCCCGTTGCCGCGGTGGATGTGTTTTGAGTGTTTGTGTTGCCACTATGAAAGAGAAAGAAGTCAGGTATTAGCTATGTTTCTAAGGATTGCAATGGTCTGCCAGCCCTGCACTCGCCGAAGAGCCAATGAAACTGAGTGAAGGCTGCTTAGCCGCATCCACCAGGTTCATTTCTTTGTTCTTGGGCACCACCCGCGGACTATCCGCTTGCGCTGACAGGGGACCCGTGCTCCAGATTCACTTGATAATTAGTGAATCCAAGACCAAAATTTCAAGATTCTTCATGCCAAGCGACCAATGAGTGATGTTGAGCTCTGGAAGATCTTGCCGGAGCTTCAAAAGTGGTTTGCGCGTGCAGGGCTGACCGAGATGGGAATTTGCTGAGAAGAAGGCACCGGGTTACTCACAACAAGGGAGTCGAGGAAGTGCTGATAGTCAGCCCGCCTGAAGCAGGCGCAGTGGTCTTAGGCGCGAACATATTCCCAACCGCTTGGAATGCAGGACTGCTTTGCGACGGTTGAAGCCAAACACGGCGCGGTGCTGATAAGATTTGCGGGACGGTGGAAAGTTGTTCCGAGGACTGTAACTGGTGAGGTGCGGGAGTGCTTGAACTCTGTAACGGTTGATCAATCCAGCCTTTCCCTTTTTGGTATCTTTTTTTGCTGGCTGTTGAAGGATTTTTGTTTCTGTTCATTTTGATAGCCTTGAAAGCGGATGGGGCAGTGGGTGGCTAGGAATAGGCAGCGATCGTGTCAGGTGCCTTCTCTCTCATTTGGGTCTGGATTAGTCGTTGGCTTCAGGGAAACAAACGCAGATAACAGTTCCAGAGCTCGTGGATCTGCTATTTTCAAAACTCCTACCAAAGATGGATACCTCTGATGAAAAGGATTTGACACCAGTGTGTGTGGCTTCGACAATCGAACAGACGAAAGAATCACCTGAGCCTTCTGGTGACGGTTACTTCAAGTCTGTCCAATGGAGTCCTGATGGAACAACTCTCCTAGCAAACTCTGCCAACCATCATATCCGGTCTTATATTCTGTAAGTTGCTTCATGGGCTGGAATGAGCTGAACCCATCTTTCATGGGATACTGCGCTTCATCTTTGTGTAGATAGATGGCATCCTTTCTATGATATTGCACTATACATCATGTACCATTTGTTTGTGTATTCTACTTCCCTTGTGCTGTCCGTTTTGTCTCTATAACTCTTTATTTCACCACATTCTAATACTCAAGCAGGCCACCGGATCTCTTGGAGAAGACTTCTACTCACCATCTATCACCATACTCGACACTTCCTTCAGCAGAACCTACCTATGCCGCAGCTTTCTATCCATTCTATAGCCTCCAGGATCCCTCAACTACCCTCTTCCTATCATCTGTCCGTGATCATCCAATCCGGCTTGCTTCAGCACTTGCTCCAGCATCCGTGGCTAGCTATTCGCTGGTCAATCCAACAACCGAGGCCTTCATTACTCCGCATTCAATGATCTACCCATCCACCCTTGGAGGGACGCACTTCCTCACTGGCTCTGACAGTATGATCTGCCTTTTTGACGTATCTCGTCCAGGAACCAGCGGTCCTGTCTCATGGATGCCGACTATCCCCAGCAAGCGCAAACAGATTGTTGGCGGAGGGGTCGGAATGAAAGGGATTGTATCAGCTTTGGCTATCAACCCAAGCGGTGATGGCATTCTAGCTGCGGGAACCTTCACCAGACATGTGGGACTGTATAGTTCCAATGGTTCTGGGGAGCTTCTTGGCACTTTCAACATTGCAAAGACCGATGCAAACCGCGCTATTGGAGGTAGGGGTGTCACTCAACTGTCCTGGAGCCCCTGTGGTCGGTACTTGTATATCGCAGAGCGCAAGAGTGATGGAGTCCTGGTGTACGACATTCGGGTCACTGGTCAGATGCTGGGTTATCTTCGCGGACGTAAGGCCATGACGAATCAGCGAATGGACATTGATATTGTTTCTGCTGGGGCCGAGGGTGCCCATGAAGTCTGGGCAGGAGGTACAGACGGTGTAATGAGGTGTTGGAAGAATCCCATCTATTCTGCAGGTGGACAAGACCCGGATTGGGAGTTCAAGGTGCACGATGGTTAGTATTTCTGAATCTTGTGGGAACGTCTGAAAGTACTGACCCAAGATAGATGCTGTTGCAAGCACTGTGTTCCATCCAATGGGTAATGTGGTTGCAACTTGCTCTGGCCAGAGACACCGGGCCACAGACGAGTTGATAGAGGAAGGCGACTCAGACTCGGATATCAAACAGGCCGACAACAGCTTGAAAGTGTGGTCACTGCCGTTCCTGGGATCCGATGACCAAGTCGAAGATGCGGATGAAGGTTCGAAGCAAGGCGATTGAGAGAGTCCAGTGCCAATTGCTGAAGCAAACTACCACAGAGGGTGAATATCTTCACTGCTCTGCTGTAAATCGGAGGACCTAGAAGACCAACTTTTTCACCCACGGGAGAAATGGAGTTCCCGTTCACTCCAGGGTCCAGAAATAAAGTTGTAGATCTTCCCGCAACCGTGTGGGAAAAGCCACGGTTCTCTCAATACGTCTTCGATACCAGTGAGTACTAATTCCTTTGATTGATTATTGAAGACTCGAACATGACGTGATTCTTTGAAGGCATGCACTGACCAGTCTAGCTGCCAACTTTTATACAACCCTACCCAGCCAAGAAATCGGATTGAAAATCCCGCTGAACGTGAGAGGAATAATCTCACGCTGTCGGTGCTGTCCTTTTTTTTATATCTGATGGGGACCAAGCGTCGCTGAGTGGAGTTAAGTTCGAAAGGACAATGCCTCGAATCATGGGGGCTGACTGCAACGGGACTGGCATACCATTACCTGGATCCAGCCTCAACTTTGTTTGGAAACATTGTCTTGGATGTGTTTGACGGCCTTTCTGGCCCCTGTCAACGACTTTCCGATTTAAACTAAGAATAGAGAACGACCTCATGGGTTGTACGACCGAATTAATACTAATAATGAACCACTCGGTTCGGCTCAAAGCACTTTGTTATTGTAGATATGTGAGCACGGTTCTTTTTACACGAATATCTACTAGACTCTATGGGATCCGGATTCCAAACCGCTCATAAGGGAAATCTTCCAGAGTGCTGACAAGCTGACCCCACCCATCTCCAAGCTCCCCAGGCTCACCCGCACCCTGAATACGCCATGACTGCAACTCCTCAGCCTCCTTCTCAGCTTCCGTCTTCTCCTCCTCCTTGTGCTGTCCAGTTCGGCCAGCAAGCACCTCTTCTTCACGGCCCTTGTAGGCCTCCAAAAGACCCGGGTGCGGGCACCAAATTACCTGCATACCAGCACGACGGCCAGCTTCGACACCGGGGACGGCATCCTCAAAGACCAGACACTCCGCGGGCGTGATCTCGGTCTTACCCTTGCTGCGCAGCTCAGCGTTGATAGTCTCCAAAGCGAGGAGATAGATGTCAGGCAATGGCTTGCCGCGTCCCTTGCCAATGCGATGATCATCTCCGAGGACACGGTGCACTTGCGGGAATGCAGAGAACAAGTCGGTCAAGTGGTCGGTCTTTAGCTTGAAGTTTCGGCTGTTGGACGAGCTGGCCAGGGCGATGTAGACCGGCTCCTCGGTGGATTGGGTGGACACCAGGTTGGACAGGAGAGCTGGGACTCCTGGCAGTGGCTGGCACTGGGGGAAGTACTTGGCTTGCAAGCCTGCCTGTTTGGCGAAGGTCTCCTCTGGTGTGATGGGGAGTTGGGCCCAGTCATGGAAGATCTTGCTTGCCTATGGGAGATGTGAGTGCTACATTCTGGGTGATTATGAGGAACGAGTGAGTAATTACCTCGGGTTGGGGACGCCCCTGTAGCTGGGCCTTGATTGACCAGGGTAGATTGGGCTTGCCATACATCTGGAGCACTTCGTTCGTGATCTGAGTGTATCGGTCCTCAGAGTCGATCAAGAGACCGTCCATGTCGAAGAGACATGCTCGGATGCGGGGTGTTCTGCCATCTATATTAACCGGATGGCCTGTAGTATTTCATTCAGAGCTGTACATACTCTTTGTTCAGCGACATGGTGATTTGATGTCTATTTACAATCTGTGAAGGTGGGAAGATGAGGCTGTCTGCCCACTGTCCCTTGCTGATAAGACCGCGGGGGGTGCTTATCGGAGGTCCCGTGATCACAAGGGCCTCTGGATGAGCATAGGGGCATCTTTGAAAAGAACTACTTTCCTACTTTCTAGCTTCGTTGCTGACCTTCAACTGGGAATAAGTAGTCAATACCCCAGTTCGAATGGCCAGGATACAGCAAGCTGCTACATACCGTCAAAGCTGGCCCGATTTGAACATCACAAGTTTTTTGATACACACCGCTTCTCTTCGTTCTGGACCTGCGAGCGACTTGATCAATAATGAATAGTCCTATCATGAGGCCAAGATATCTGTCTGTACCTAGAACAGACCCTTGCTAACGCTTCCTGGTCGACAACCTTAATTCATGCTCTTCCTTCCCCCCGGCGATTGTTCACCCGCAAAGGGCGGAAATCCCCCCGGAACCCGTTGTGCCAAGTGCCAACTGTTTTCACCCCACTCGACGTGGGAGGATATTTAATTCCGAAGGATGCCGGTTTCCATGTGGGGGAAATTTTGAGGAATACCGGGGCACAATAACAATCTCCTCTTGATCCTTTTCGTTGTATCTCTTTCATTACGAACACCTGCACTTCTATACTTCAACGCCATGTCAACTACCATAACCACAAGCAAACTGGGGCAGATCCGGGGGAAATCCAGTGACGGTGTCACTCAGTACCTGGGAATCAAATACGCGACACTGGAAAATCGCTTTGCGGATGCGCAATTGATTGAGGGAAGACATGGAGACGTACTCGATGCGACCAAAGATGGGTAGATACCCCCATGGTGCCACGATGGCTGGAGATATGCAGGTGCTGACCTTGACTGCAGACCCACGGCGTTGTCGCTCCCCATCGGATGTGATCTCGAGTTAGGCCATGTGCAGCATTCTCTACCAAAGAAGGAACTTCACCAATCCGATGTCGATTGTCTCAATCTCAATATCGCAGTTCCATCAGATGCAACTCCATCGTCGAAACTCCCCGTTTTGTTTTTCATTCATGGCGGCGGCCTGTTCATTGGTGCTAACTCCTGGCCACAATATGATATTACTCGACTATCGAAGTTGTCCATTGAGAAAGGCCTACCGGTGGTCATTGTGGCTATAAAGTAAGGATGTCCACATTGTTTCATGTGGGGACAGCAACTGACACCTTTCTAGTTATCGTCTGGGTGTGCCAGGCTTCCTCACATCCAAGGAGCTGCGCGATGCCGGATACAATTCCAATAACGGTCTACGAGATCAACGAGTGGCGTTGGAGTGGGTGCATAAGCACATTCGTGATTTCGGTGGGGACCCAGAGAATATTACGACAGGAGGAATGAGTGCCGGAGCAGGTGCGTATCCAAGTATTCAGTCATGGGTCACAACGACTGATCAATTCTAGCATCTGTGACGTATCATCTACACTCGCAAACCCCATTGTTCAAGCGTGCAATCGTTATGAGCGGGTCATCGCTACTCATCCAAGCACTTCCATACGAGATCCACGAGGAGAACTATAAAAACGCGATGGCCGCGCTGGGTCTGGCCGATGCGTCGCCCGAGGATCGGGTCAAGGCACTGTTAGAGATGCCTGGGCAAGAGCTAGTCACCAAGCTCCCTCCATCCGTACGATATGTCCCGGCTCTCGACAGCGATATCGTTGTTTCCGGTGTGACATACTCGGAGGTTGGAAATTTAGAGTCGAAAGTGCTTCCAGGAAAGGCCTGGTGCAAGGACTTGTTGATCGGGGATGCTGAAGTTGACGTATGTAGGCCCCTCATATCTGTGGCTGCTTCTGCTAACAAGGAATGTCCAATAAAGGCGAGCATCTTTCAGTATCTTGCGCCGCAGATGAAGAATAACTGCGCAAAGCGATTTATCGCTGCGCTGAAGGAAAGTGTCGCGTCCCACCCGGAGATCGCCCAGCGCATCCTAGACGCATATCAAGTTTCCGAAAACACCCCCGATGATGAGGCAATTTCCTCGATCGTCATTTTCTTTACGGACATTTTATTCCACTCATCAACTCTGAGCTTTGCCAGTGGCTGGAACGGAAATGCCTATGTTTACTACTTCAACGAGGGTAACCCCTGGGACGGACCGTGGAAAGGTCGTGCAAACCACATCCTCGATGTGATCTACTTCTTCCAGAATCTCCGCGATTCCCTGTCTCCAGAACAAAAGCATGTCGGCGAAGCGTTCGCTGAAGACTTTTTCAAGTTCTGCCATGGAATCGCCCCGTGGCCAGCTATGACTCCTGGAACTATCGACACTGGATTCTCTGCGCGGATTTATGGCCCCAGCCAGCAGGGCACTATTGCTAGCGTTGTACGACAAGCATTCGGTGGCGAGACTCTGCGTAGAAGTGTTCTGTTCGAATGCTCCTCCGTGGTAGCTTTGGATGATTTGGCCAAGATTTTTGTGACATTCCAGTCAAGCTAGTTGGTCCCAAGTAGACTGATCTGATTCTTGAGTACTTCTATAACTTTTGAGAGCTATTACGAGAGTGTCAAGTGCTAAAAATATTTTCCTGTATGACAGTAGCCGGTAGATCATGCCTGCAGGACAATTTGCTGACAGCCTAGGAATTCACCACCACCAAGGTTTTCGGACCGAGGGTACTGGATAAGACCCGGGGTGAACCAAAACTGTGGGGGATTGAGCTTCCCCAGAATCTGGGGATCTCATAGGGTGGCTTCTGGGGATCTCGTCGGTCGGCACTCGCCAACGGCAAACTCAATCCCCGATTATTGACCCGACAAAGCGTACTGTGTCACGGCAGTGCCGAAAGAGACACTAGATCTGCATTTAACCCTGAAAGTTGATATCTCAACAACTCTAGAGCGTTATACTTATATCAAGTTCCTGCCTGTTGCTTGCAACGGGGCCTGAATTAAATTGATCCCGGCCTTATCACGACATCGATAGGTGACTCCTTATTATTCTTGCAATGTCTGCAAAAATCTATCGATCGCCATTCTCCGATCTACAGATCGAATCTGTAGATCTACTCTCTTACTTGTTCTCCAATCCCCTGAACACCCCTTTGGACCGACCCCTATACATTGATGCTATCTCGGGAAAGCAATATACCTATGGTGAAGTCATCCAACGCATTAAGTCGCTGGCGAATGGACTGAAGCGGACATTTGGTCTCCAGCCTGAAGACGTGGTGGCTTTGTTCAGCCCCAACTCCATCGAGTATCCTATCGCATGCCATTCGATTGTCGGTGCGGGTGCTATTGTAGCCCCGACCAGTGCAGCCTTGACGGCCTTTGAAGTCAATGCTCAGTTCAAGACTAGCAGGGCCCGGTTCATTATTGTCCATTCGTCTTTGTTAGACACGGCACGAAGGGCGGCGAAGAATACATCCATCGAGAAGATCATTCTCCTAGATGGCTCGTCACCTGTCGATGGCCAGCCTACGTGCGAGTACATCGCCAGTACTTTTGCTCCTGCTCCTCTGATGACGATTCCGTCCTCCGATGCTTCAAAGAAGATTGCTTTCATCTGCTTTTCCTCCGGTACCTCCGGTCCCTCCAAGGGTGTCATCACAACGCATCGGAATCTCACATCCAACCTCCAACAATGGCGTGCTCATATGCTCGACTCGGGCTCTCCTTCGCAACAGGTCCAGCGCAAAACTGCCATTGCTTTCCTACCATTCAGCCACATATATGGCCTCAACTTGTATATGTGCCAGTGCTTGATTTGGGGAACATCGGTGGTAGTGATGTCCAAGTTTGACTTGGACGAATACCTGGGCTGCGTTCAGAAGTACCAACCAGATGAGCTTGCCTTGGTACCACCAATTGCGCTCATGATCGTCAAAGATGAGCGTGTCACCAAGTATGACCTGAGAAGTGTGAAACGGATCATGTCTGCTGCTGCCCCTCTCACCAATGAGCTATCATCTGCCCTAGAGGCAAAGTTCAAAACAGCCTGGGGAACCGAGGTCTTTTGCACACAGTCTTGGGGTCTTACTGAGACATCGCCCATGGCCACTGCTGTTCCAAATGACCGCATGGATAAGCGTCAATCAGGTGTTGGTTGTATCACCAACAACATGGAGTTCCGATTCGTGGACCCGGATACCATGGAAGATGCTGCCGTCAACCCAGACGGAACCACTCAGCCTGCCGAGATCTGGTGTCGCGGTCCCAATGTGACTAGTGGGTATTACAACAACGACGAGGCCACCAAGGGTGCATTCCATATCGACTCAGACGGGAAGAAGTGGTTCCGCACTGGAGATATCGCCACGATCGATCGAGAGGGCTATATCACTATTCAAGATCGTATCAAGGAGATGATCAAATACAAGGGTCTCCAAGTTATTCCGAGCGAGCTCGAAGGCAAGTTGATCGACCACCCGGATATCGACGATGCGGGCGTTGTGGGGGTGTGGGTGGACGAGAGAGCAACTGAACTCCCTCTGGCATTCATTGTTCTCAGTCGCCAGGCCAAGGATAGAGATCTCAAGACTGTTATAGATGGGATCCACTCGTGGTTAAACCCGAAGATTGCAAACCACAAACGCCTGCGAGGTGGTATCCATGTGCTGGATCAGATTCCTAAAAGTCCTAGTGGGAAGATTTTGCGGAGACAGCTCAAAGAGCTTCTCAAGAGCAGGAAGCCGAGAGCGCAGCTGTGAAGCGGAAAAATGATCCGCGTTTTTGTTCTGGATATGCCTGAGACCCTTTTTAGTTGAATTCAGCCTCGTTAGCGACTCTCATGCATGTGCTCAAGCCTTCTAAAAGGTTGTAGATTAGCCACTTAGATTTAAAGTAGCACAGTCCTGGATTTATCTTCAAGGCCAATGTAAAGTCTCAACAAAATTGGCTAAATAGCCATCTGATAAGTCTGATAAGAACGCGGAAGTTTGCCCGAAAAGGCGCCCGCGTCTCTTCGGAGTCCGCGGGTTCCGATCGTCGGGGCGTGATCTGCTCCCGTCAGAAATCAGCATGATTTTTCCCTTCACAACGATCAAGGGTCAATTATAAAGGAGAATTAAGCTGCCTTCATTGTCATCTTGCTGTGAAAGTCAACTCGCAACCTATTTTTTAATCGGTGATCAACATCGCAGAGTTGATCGACTCTCCAAATTTGGCTTGCTCCATGTGACGTCGTTTGGGACCCGCTTCCTCCTTACCTTTTTTTGTTGCTACTATGGGGTCATGGAGTAAAATCCTGGGCTTCCTCCGCGGTGGACATGAATCCAAGCGGCCGAGGCTATTAGAAATCAGATCGGCAAGATGGTTTATCCTTTTTACGGTCTCTTTTGCTGCATGCACGGTAAGTGGTGGTTCGTCATTGTTTTGGGAGAATGTAGATGACTGATCTAATGTAGGATATCTTTATGTACGGATTGGTATGTTGATATTCTGATACCGATACTTGAAGTATAAGAGTTGTGTGTCTGATACTCGATCTAGATTGTGCCTGTTACGCCTACGGCCTTGGAGCGCAGAGTTGGTGTTGCGACAGATAAGGGTACGCTGTTTCAACCATTTCATTTCGAATCGTTTGGGCTAACTATTTTCTCTCTTGGTAGTTCAAACATGGACATCCGTCCTGCTGGCTTTGTATTCTGCTGCACTGCTTGCCTTTTCTCGTATGTCTTCCTTTCTCTTCAGAGTGACTCTATGCTAACGCCCTACTAGCCATAATCGGCTATCTCGCTGATCGAGCCGGGTCTCGACGATGGCCATTCCTCGTTGGTCTAGTTCTTCTAGCTGCTGCAACTGCACTACTATGTGTTGGAACCAATATCGGTCTTTGGATTGCTGGTCGCCTGTTTCAGGGTGCCGCGGCAGCCGTTGTTTGGACCGTCGGCATCGCATTGCTGGTCGACACTGTTGGTAAAGAAGGGTTGGGCCAGGCCATTGGATATGTCTCCATGTCTCTAAGTATTGGAACACTAGCTGGTCCCCTTCTTGGTGGTGTTCTCTACCAACATGGTGGTTACTATTCTGTCTTCGGTCTTGCCTTTGGTTTGATCGGTATCGATATTCTCCTACGGCTGGTGTTGATCGAGAAGAAGCATGCTGCTCGATGGCTCGTGCCGGAGACAAGGTCATTATCACCAGAGCGGAATGGCGACAAAGAGACACCAAAGCAGGATGCATCTGATTCTTCTGCGGTTGAGAATGGCCCGACATCTGAGATTTCTGAACAGAAGTCAACCCGGACTCGAAATCCTCTTGGACAGGCATTCACTCTATTGAGCTCTCCTCGTCTAATCGTCTCGCTCTGGGGATACTTTATCATGTCTTTGGTTCTGACCTCATTTGACAGTGTCCTTCCCCTTTTCGTGCAGGACACTTTCGGCTGGGAGCAGACTGGCCAAGGACTCATCTTCATTCCGATAATGGTCCCTCATCTCACAGACCCAATAACCGGGTATATCATCGACAAATACCCAAGGTCACCCCGGTATCTTGCAACCGGAGCATTCATCTGTGCTGTCCCCGTTGCCGTTCTCCTGCGCCTGGTGACCGACAACACAATGCATCATAAAGTCGTCCTTTGTGTCTTGTTAGCCATGCTTGGTCTTTGTCTGGCCGTTGCAATGCCGCCTCTTGTCACAGAGGTCTTCCATGCGGTTAAAGAAAAGGAAGACGAGTCCCCTGATATTTTCGGCCGCGGAGGTGCCATGGCGCTCGCATTCGGTCTGTCCAACATGGGGTTTGCGGCGGGCAGTCTGATCGGACCATTCTTCGCTGGCTTTATTCGGCAGGATGCTGGTTGGGGCACTATGGGATGGGCCATGGGCCTCATGACTGGGGTTTCTGCTATTCCAATTTTGTTATTCATTGGAGGGTGGATTGGTAAGAAGCCGTCTCCTTCAAGTGAGTCCCAGCAATCGACATCTGAATAGGTACTGAATTGCCGAGTTCATTGTTTCCATTTTTCGAGCAAGCGTTTACACACAAGGCATCTCCTCTTTTTTGTACATGTTACCAACAAACAGATTTCTCACCTCATGTACTGTACATTGATGACGAAAATGAATCTCTGCTCTCATGCGAAACCATAATTTTAGACAGTCTTATTGGTGAGGATCAAGGAGAACCCCGCTTACACCGGGGAGAAATATCTGCCTTGATGCCTGATTATGAGGCTGGGATTGAGAAGTTAAAAGTTCAAGCAGAAAGGAAGGAAGGCTTCAAATAAATTAGCTGACTCAATGATTTCTTTCTCGTGAAATCGGACCACCTGCTATGGTTCTTAGCAATCAATTACCAAGAACCTGAGTCCCCAACTGTTCCGTTCCAGCCGAAGTGCAGGCAAGATACCCCCGGCTTCTGTTACCGTTAGTCCTCCCGAGAGTTAGGAGTGGGGTAATTAACAATTATTAACAGAAGCTACCCCCGCCACGAGGTGGATTCCCCACGATGAGCCCCACGACCACCAAACTGGAAAAATATGCGTGGAAATTACGCCGACCCTGGCGCCAGGTGGGCATCTCGGGAGTTGACGAAGGTGGGATTAGCCGTGAATGCCCCTGGCACGTTTTGTATGCTCACATAGCACAGTAGATACTTGCACCCTTCATACTTGTGGCCTTGTCCTTCCAAACCCCCCATTATGTCGGTCCCGGAGGTTCAGCACAAGATTTTGAATGCCACTTTCAAGGGCGCTCAAAGCGATGACGAAGGTGTTCCGGTTCACAAATTCTTAGGCGTCAAATATGCCAGTGTGCCAGCACGTTTTGAGAGGGCGGTCGCCGTAGATAATTTTGCTGGCGCCACCGTGGACGCTACGAAATATGGGTATGTCTATGTGCCTGTGAATGTCCGAGAGTTTCGATCTCTAATATTGTGCTTTAGGCCAAGATGCCCTCAGGTTGACGTAGATGTCCGTCATCTACTGCGCATTCCTGAGGACTTTGCTATTGCCCCGGAGGCAGAGGATGAATTCGAATGCTTGAATCTCGAGATTACTTGCCCTCCGGTGTCCTCGGTTACTGGGCCCCTCCCAGTGCTTGTTTGGATTCATGGTGGCTCCCAGATTGTCACCTTCTGCTCAGCTCAATCCAAAATCTGCGGTATGTTCCCTGGTCAATCTTGATTGAGCAACAATTGATTGACCGAACAACGAACAGATCCGACAAAGATTGTGGCCGACTCCATTAAAGCGGGAAAGCCAATCATCTTTGTGTCAATCAACTATCGTCTCAATATTTTCAGCTTTGGAGACGGCAAAGAAAAGAACTTGGCTCTAAAGGATCAGCAGCTTGGTATTGACTGGGTGCGCAAGAATATCACTTCTTTCGGCGGTGATCCTGTAAGTGACT
Organism: Penicillium goetzii; assembly: GCA_037043885.1. NCBI lineage: Eukaryota > Fungi > Ascomycota > Eurotiomycetes > Eurotiales > Aspergillaceae > Penicillium > Penicillium goetzii. The sequence goes on from JAWLST010000035.1 coordinate 44,698, forward strand.
TGTTCTTCTGACTATTACGCCGGGTGCTAATCGACAATAGGAGAACATCACACTATCAGGTGAGAGCGCTGGCGCAATTTATACCCATGCGCACCTCATCACTGGGCCACCTGTGAAGCGGGCCGTTCTTGCCTCTGGTACTTTGTATCTGTCCTCGCCACTGCCTGTGGAGCGAGGAAACGGTCTCATCAAGACCCTCGAAGCAAAGGTTCAAGAATTGGGCCAGCCTTCACTTCGGAAATCATCTGTCCCAGTCTTGATCCAGGCATTGAAAGACTGTAATGTCAATACAATGTGGATTCAGGAAGAGCCTGAGCTTGAGAATTGGGAGACTAAAGAGGAGCAAGTGGACGAAATTATGATAGGAGATACAGAATATGAGGTACGTACAAGGCCATTGCACTGACTGATTTCTCGATTTCATCTGACAATTGCACAGTCTGTGATCTGGCGGAACGGCGTTGAGCTTTTGGATGGCGAGACTATTGCCGCAGCTTTTGACAGCGACAAGCAGTGGGGTACCATCCTTCGCAAACTATATCAAGTCGTGGCCGATCGTCCTACAGCTGCAAAGCTCGGTGCTCTGGATCTTGTTAATGATGCTCGTTACACACTGCCCGTCGAACTTATTGCCAACAAACTCCAGGCAACAAACAAGAGAGTCTACAAGTATGTCGTTGACCAGTCCAATCCCTGGCAGCCGTCCAGTCGATCCCATCATGCGGTGGACCTTCTATTCCTTTTCGATGGCATCGACCTGTCCTTCAATCCTGCTGCACAGGCCGTTGGAAGTGAAATGCGGCAACGCTGGATCCAGTTTGTCTCCGGTGAGAGCCCTTGGTCTGAAGAGCATCGCTATGCGTATGGACCTTTGGGCGAATGCAAGGAGATCAACGAGACGCAGTTTGCTGCGCGGCGACGAGTTGAGCACTGCAAGGTGCTCCAAGAGGTCGGCATTGGCACCTACATGCCCATCATTGCTTCTTTGACTGCTGGACGCATTAGTCTGCTCAATTAGAATAGATTTTGCAATTTGAGGTCTGTACATAGCGTGCGGAATGAATGGCGTATAGAACAACTTCAACGAGCCCAGTTGAAATGTATATTTTCGGCTAGATTAATGTACCAATTGCCCTCCCATAACTTCAGAGATGTAATATCTTTTGCCTTCCTGAGTACGGAGTATACGTTGAGAGCCACCTGGGCACCTCCAGATAACCCAAGAATGATCTTGAGACTTTCGGCAGTTGGCGACACTGTTTATTCCCGCACCGCCCATTCCTCTGGTCCTCACAGAAACGAGGACCCCACTGACGCCGCCCAACTTCCAGGTGTCGTGAAGCAGTGGATCGCAGACAACCTTGACCAGAAAAGCTTACATCACAAGAATACCAGAAAAACGGGTGTCCTTTCCCGCCGGCCGTACCCCACGGATATAGTTCCAGCGCCTCCATCCGTTACTCAGGCCTGAGTCATGTGGGGTCGCCAATCCAGTCCCTCGAATTGTCGAGGCTGTCGGGCTGTCCCCACTGCGCCCGCGAGCGAATCGCGATCCACAGCCCGGGGAGGTCGGCAGAGCGACGTCCTTTCGAGATGCCGATTTGTACGAGATTGTATGATCCGAGGTAGGCCATCCACTCAGATTCGTCCATTTGGGGTCCCATCTTGCACGCACCTGATGCTGGAAGCGCGGCGGCGATGACGAGGCTCTGGTCCTATATCCGGGTGGATCGTGCAGATGGGCTTTGCGAAGGACTGGACGGCTGTTTCTGGTCGCTTGTTCTCCGGGGATCACGGGGTATGACCCCACAGCTTGAAGTATAAGGAGGGGAGTGTACCCCCAGAAGTCAGTTTGGGTTGTGAATACATCGGACATCTTTGAAGAAACCGTCATTTGGGTTGGATTCAATTGTTCAGCTGAACTAGATCTATTCATCATGCCTTCCACAAGTGACCTCGCCGATCCCAAGGAGTATCAGAAGATTCTCCACTGGGCAGAGACGCAAAAGGATGGAACAATTCCTTCCTTTGCTACCAGACGCAATGACCCTTATGAGGTAAATTGCTACACCGTGTTACTGGAGATTGAATCTGTTTGCTAACGTCTTCCAGTACCAAGCCGGGTTTGGAAACTCGTATGTATCAACTCATATATCCAGCAATTCAACTGGCTCACGTTGTATAGTTTCGAATCAGAGGCAGTTCCTGGAACGATTCCACGGGGTCAGAACAGCCCGCGCAATGTTCGTTTCGGCCTTTACGCCGAACAGATCACTGCCACGGCATTTGTGGCCCCGAGACATGCGAACAAGAAGGCGTGGCTGTACCGTGCCCGTCCTGCCGTCGCGCACCAGGGCTTTGTATGCACTGCTCCTTACCAATGCTGCGTCATATCTCGATATACCAACAAACGCTGACAATCTCTCCAGACCGAGCTCCCAGATAACAAGGACACCGAGTCCAACTTCCTGCCTTTGAACCCTCGCATTCACGTCTCCCCCACTCAGCTTGCATGGCACCCCTTTGACATTCCCGACAATGAGGAAGTGGACTTTGTCTCCGGTCTGAAGACTGTCGCTGGCTCGGGTGACCCAACGCTGCGCGAAGGTCTAGCAACTCACGTCTATGTCGCTAATACTAGCATGAAGAAGAAGGCCTTTGTCAACTCGGATGGAGAGTTCCTCATCGTTCCACAGCAGGGTGCACTCGATATTCAGACTGAGTTTGGACCCCTGTTCGTCCAACCTGGCGAGATTGTCGTCATCCAGCGTGGCTTGCGCTTCCGCGTGGAACTACCCGACGGCCCCTCGCGTGGTTATATCCTTGAAGTCTGGGGTACATGCTTCGAGCTCCCGGAGCTTGGACCGCTGGGCGCTAATGGCTTGGCTAATGCCCGGGACTTCTTGAGCCCCGTTGCTCAATATGAGATTGCCCAGGAGCCCTGGGAGGTTGTGTATAAGCTCGGTGGCAAGTTCTTCAAGAGCACGCAGAACCACAGTCCATTCGATGTTGTGGCTTGGCATGGAAACTACGTATGTGCTAGACTTTCTGGGACTGTGAAGTGGTTGCTAATCTCGCCTTAGATCCCTTATAAATATGACCTCACCAAATTCGTCAATGTGGGCTCCATCTCCGTTGATCACATTGACCCGTCCATTTTCTGTGTTCTTACAGCCCAGTCGCGCGACTTGAATGCGCCGTTGGCCGACTTGCTGACCTTCTCCCCGCGATGGGACGTCGCATCTCGTAAGATTCCCATCCTTAATGACAGTTAATTAAGAAGGCTAACATTTTTGCAGACACCTACCGTCCCCCATACTACCACCGCAATGTTGCCTCTGAACTAATGGGCCTTATCTACGGCGACTATGGCGGTCGTTCCGACGACTTCAAGCCGGGCAGTGTGTCCTTTGAATGCGGAAGTATGTCAAACCCCAGCGATTACCAGGCTACTATGCCAACATACTCGATCATGATGCTGACTTTGTCTCTTCTTAGTGGTACCCCACGGTGTGGCTTACGAAGAATTCAAGGAGGCTACTGAGACTGCGCCACCCGTGATGCAAATCTCCGAGGCCTCGATCGCGATCATGTTCGAGTCCAGTCGGCCATTCACAATCACGGAGTATGCGTGGAACAGTGATAAGAAGCATGAGCATGAACCAAAGATGTGGGATAGTCTCGTGGATAACTTCTCCCAGCATGCAAAGGAGGTGGAGGAGATTCTGGCGAAGAAGGCGAAGAACTTGTCTGTATGATAAACGAGATGGGAGGAAGGTGAGGGTTTTATAACCCACCTACGTCTGATTATCCGCGATTAGCCTATTGTTATTTGCATAAAGTTTTTTGCTTTTCCACAAGTTGAGGTTGTGAACTCCTTCGTATTATCCTCGCCCGATAACTACTACCAGGAATCGGCTCTATCGAATCATCGATCGTGTGACTGCGATGACGCCGACGGGTCCAAAAAGCCCCGAAACACCAAAAGTAAAGATAGAAACAAAAGCAAAAACCAGGCGAGCTCCCTGTTATTCTTTGTCGATGATTTTTTTCGGGTCCAACTTGCTCTTTACAATCCGATTGTGATCCTGCGGCCCAACTTTAAACTTTGAACGGGTCCACCACTCGGCCAGTCGGCACTTCGGCCTCCGTTTCCATCGGCGCGCGAACAAACGCCGACGCCGACTTGGAACTATAACGTCTGTTGTCTGGGCTTCAATTGGATTGTTTGATCGGAGAATTATATGAAAATAGATACTCCGACACTCCTATATTCAGGATAGGATGACTCGGGTGGCAAAATTATTATTACTGTGTAGACGGTAGATGTACTATGATGTATGTGGGGTTGTAAGGCCAGGCAGGCAGACTGTGTAGATTGAAACTCGACCTCCCGATACAGACATAGGAATGGTAAATAGGAAAATTGAGAATGCTTCGACGGAGGCTTCATCAAGAGTATCTTCTATCATTTTACTACGGAGTAGTGATACATATATGGTTAGACTTGTGGATACCCCCTTTCCCAGATATGGGGCACTTTGGTTCTTTTGTTCTATACACGCGAGCTCAAAACTAGTCTCATGAAACCCAGTCAAAGCTCAATCCACCGATCGATCAGTTTGGACCTAATCTTTTACACCGTCTCGCCCTCTCCGGCCTCCGTGGGGTCCATTCACGGACCCTTCAGTCGGACCCTTCACGGCTATTTGCAGCCGATCGGCCTGGTATATAGTCCTGCAGGCGACCTCATAGGCTTTCCAGTATAACTTCTTTTCCAGAACATATCGAACACCACGTTTGTACGGGTACATTCCTTTTAAAAGCTTATACAGCTATATTGTCTCCTATCTTATTACTCTTACACTCCTTAAAAGACCTCTTATACCCTTGAACACGCCACAAGTCTTGATCCTCCGATCGAAAACTCTCCTACCACCATCACAATGGGAGGCCCCTACGCCCCCGTCACAGCCCAATTGGGCGGCCGTCCAACAAAAGACGTCGACATACCAATCTGCTCCGTCTTCCTCGCTGCATTCCTCGGCGTCGGTATCTGCCATATGGTCATCTTCCGACGCAATCTCGCCCGAGGCCACAAATTCCTCCCTTCCGGTGCGACATTTGGCTTTTGCATGTCGCGTGTAATCGCCAACGTGACCCGTATAGCCTGGACCTGTTACCCGAATAACGTGCGCATTGCGATTGCTGCGAATATCTTCGTTGCTGCTGGTGTTGTGATCCTATTCATCTTGAACCTGCTATATGCCCAACGCATGCTGCGCGCCGCATTCCCGGCCTTTGGCTGGTCGCGGCCTGTCTCGTGGGCGTTTAAGGCTCTTTATGTCCTTGTGGTGATTACGATTATCATGGTTATTACGGTTGTTATTCAGAGTTCGTATACGCTTAATGCGAATACGCACCGCATCGATCGTGATATCCAACTCTACGGCGTGACATACTTTGCCATCGTCTCGTTCCTGCCGTTGCCTATCGTCTCGCTGGTGTTACTTTTTGCGGAGGAGAAAAAGGTCGCCTCGTTTGGTTCCGGATCATGGCGGACCAAAGCCCTTATCCCCCTCGTGGCTGGGACCCTGTTGTGTCTCGGAGCCTCTTTCCGTGCTGCAACTTTCTGGATGCCACCGCGTCCTCTTGACGACCCGCCAGCTTACATGCACAAGGGCTGCTTCTACGTCTTCGATTTTGGCATCGATCTCTCGGTTGTGATCCTTTTCTTGTTGTCTCGCGTGGACAAGCGGTTTCATGTCCCGGATGGTAGCTCAAAGGTGCGGCACTACCGTGGGACTGATGGTTCCGAAAATAGCGGTTCGCTCGAGCCAATTGAGAAAGATGAGGCAGACAGAGATACTGAGAGTGGCAGCAGCCATCTATAGAGTCGCTGCTGTAAGGTCTGGGGATGGGAAGGTGGTGGATATATGATTAGAGATACCATTTGCTGATAGATTGCATTTGTAAAGTACTTGAATGACATGATAATGAACACTCCCTTCGGATCTACCTGGGCCTGATTCTGTAAACGTATATATTTGATTCGCTTCTCATTCTCACATGTCCATGGAAGTATCAGCCGTAGATGGGGGTGATAAACAGAGCCAAATGTCTCGTAGGGACTCACGGGATAAACCAATTAGTGACACCTAGAGGTCTTTTCAATACACAGTACCAGGTACTGCTTCGAACCGTCTCAGCTTAGACATCCCCCAGTTATACCTAGGTAGAGTCTAGTCTTATACGCAAACCTCAAACCCAAACGCAGATGAAACACTGATTCAGATCTCGCAAAAGGGTCTTTTATTTTCATGATTGGTATCAACAAACGGCCAGGCACAACACCATACAGAATTAATTCGGCAGCGAAAGCCTTGTTCGAATGCATTTTCCTCCCTCCGCTATCCCAGTAGCCTCCTGAAGGACAACAATGAAATCTATCACAGGAAATAGTCGGGTGTACGCCTCGATACCATAGGTTCTCCCGCTCGCGGGCAAGGGTCAAATTGTAGACTAAAAAAGGTGCAAGTCAGCATGGGTCATTCCCGGGAGGGTTTGAATCGGCAGGGAAGGAGGGGAAGGGCAGTAATGAGGGATAACTCACAATGTGTACTTCAGATGCTCATCAATCTCCATAATCGCGGCCTGGTTGCCGCAGCGGTAACAATAGTTGGGTGCTGTAAGAGATAGTGGGTTAGCCATCTGATCCCAACAAGAAGCTCAACAAAGCTTCCACCTCTGCTTGCACCCCCACGCCGAGACATACCTGAGAAAATTGTCACCACGTTCCGATCCTGCGACCAGTTATATCCCTCCATCACCAGTTGGTGAGCTCGTGCAACCAGAGTCAAGCCGTTGTTGTGGTTGAACGCTTCCGAAATGTCCTGTCCGAATGTGTACCCCGCACCGCGGGGGGAGATTCCCCAACCGCAACGATCGTCAGGGTCACTCCAGAGCAAATCGCACATGGGACCCTCATGCGGGACTTCTTGAATACGATCCAGGGATCGAATGTTGTCGAGGGTATCAATAGACGGGCTCAGCCCACCGTGCAGACAGAAGATCTGGTTTTCAATGAGGGCAGTGAGGGGGAGGTAGTCGAAGAGGTCGGTGAAGTATTTCCACACGTTGGCGTTGCCGTATTTGCGAAGGCACTCGTCGTAGAAACCGTAGACCTGGGTGATCTGACGGGACTCGTGGTTGCCACGAAGGATGGTAATACGCTGGGGGTAACGAATCTTCAGGCAGACCAAAAGGGTCACAGTCTCGACGGAATAGTAGCCTCGGTCGACGTAATCACCTGCAGCAATGCGAAAGTTCCCGTCAGAATGATTTGTTGTTTTGGGGGGCGTCCAGCTAACAGCACGGAAGCTTGGCCCCACTAGCTCCCCCAACCGACCGACAGGAAAGCTACGCCGACTTACCCATGAAGAGATAGTTTGTATCCGGGTTGGGACCACCGATACGGAAGAGTTCCATTAGGTCGTGGAATTGACCGTGTATATCACCGCAGACCGTGACTGGGCATTTCTGTGGTGGAGTCGTCAGCGGCGCTCCTGGGTGGGCTGGCGAACCCCCGACCGGAGAAGGCGATCACAATAAACATACCACTGGCTGCACGTTCGACTCCTCCTGCAATACCTCTCGTGCCTGAAATGCAGAAAACTCGTCAATTCTCAAAGCTCTGCGCTGCGTCCAGCGAAGAAACCCACCCGATCGCACAGCCGCCGCACATCCTCCTCCGCTAGTTGCTTGCACGTCATCAAACTCTCGATCCAGCCATCCAAAGTCGGTATGGAGCCGGGGTCGCTTGTGGGCGAGAGGTTGTGTGGTTCGGGCGACCGCGCGGTATCGATTTCCATGTTGTTGTCCATGGTGGGCAAAGCTGGCGTAAATAGGGAGGAGGGGCCAGCTGGGGGTGGAGGGGCGGTCTCGTGAGAAATAGGCACCGAGTTTTCGTCCAGGGATCGTAAAAGCGAGGACTGAAATGGGGGAAGATCAAAGGAAAAGCAATTCGATGTAGGCAAAGATTTTTCCCTAGATCGACTCCAGGGATCAGGGATGAGGGGGCTGGAGTGAACTGGGGGGGGAGGACAGAGCAGGAAAGGGAGAAGAGATGGGAGTTGCGGGAAGGTCAGGCAGGTTTGGCAAGTTTGGAGGTGAGTTTGCGCCACATCACCTGCGCCACATTTGTGGGCTACTGCGATCTCATGCGCCACACATAACTATACTAAGACGGAGCACGTCATATGTATTGATTCGACATTTGCAGCAACAAAGGATTGTCTATCGGGTTCAAATTAACAAAGAACACATAAAATACTTTTCATTACCAAACAATTCAGTTAGAGAGATCAATTGATCGTGTGCGGCCGCCAGACAAGCCATCTTAACAATGTACAGCGAGGCTCAGCCCTATCTGTGCTACGAAAACACTCCAGGTAACACATTCGATTGCAATTTAGATACAAAATCTAAGTTTAGCTATAATTAATTCAATGTTCTAAGCGTTCAGGGCGAATAATGCGGTGGGTAGCGGCTCCAGAGGCCACTGAGCCATGAAAGCCTCCCAATCGACCGGCTTGACCTCGGGGTAGTGGGAGCTTTCCAGCTCAGTCGCCACAAGGGTCTGGCCATTGATCCAGTAGTAGTAGAAAAACCCGTGAAATTATTATGAGCCCAGTCCTCTACTCTCAATGGAAAAAGTAAAGTACTCACATTGACATGTAACTAAAGACATTGCCTGGGTTCTTCTGGCGAAGCTCATGCATCGTCTTGAAAAGATCGTCCAGGGAACCACGACTCTCTAGAGTCGACTTGACATTGATTACCTTCTCAAATGACTGAGCGATCTCTCGAATTGTGGCACTTCCACCAAGGACTGTTCACAAAATGCCAGCGAACATTGAAGCAAGAAAACCTTACATCGAACAATCCCAGTTCGCTTGGGATCCAAAGCCACAGCAGCAGTAAATCCAGCGGCATTATTATAGGTGGTTTCCTCCATCACCTCGTCACCATTGCCCCAAGACCGGAAAGTATTAGTGCTCGGGTCAGAAATGTCGAAGAATGGACTGAATATTGGCTCCATGAACCCGGCAATGAGGATATGCACGCCTTGGACTTTCTTTATCTCCAGGTAGGCCTTGACATGAATCATAGGGTCCTTGGGAAATAACTCACCGAGCTTCAGCGTGGTACATCAGCGTGGTACAGTCCAATGCCCAATCGCTAGCGACGTAGCGGGAAACATTACATCAATCAAGGCCTTTTGGCCGTCAATCATCAGCTTTTCATCGCCAAGGTAGCAGCATACGACCACGTCGCAGGTGTTGACAAATTTTGCGGATAGCATCATGGTCGAAAGCGTTTCCTTTGATCAGAGTCACTTGAGGCGATGAGGCGAGGACCTCTGAAACCTTGCTCGGGTTGCGACAGTAGCCGCGGATAGTAGCATCGGAATGTCTCAGGATATGGAATGCGAGTCTTTTCGCAACTTTGCCGGTGATACCAGCAGTACCAACGGTGAAAGTCATCTTGGGTAGTCGATATTTCGATGTATGGAATGATGAGTTGATGTGGGTCGATAAACTCTTCTTCTGGTCAGAGGCATTGCCATCGACTTATATATTGTGGAGAATTAGAGGCCCTCATCCTTTTGTACTCTAGCTTCTTACCTATTGGAGCTTACTCAAGTGTATAGAACCACCTGCATTGCAACGACAAACGGTGGGATGGCTTCCGCCCGCTGAATCATCTCGGGCGGTAAATTAAGCCCGATGCCCCCACCCTCCGACTTTCAGTAACCAACACCCATCACTATTTTGACCCCGAGCCTGATTTTTTAGTCTCTTGATGACAAGTACATCGGGGCCAGGTGCCTCGAACATCGCCGAAAGCACAACACAATCTCGCAGTTGCCAGAAATGCAATCAACGAAAAACTCGCTGCAGCAAGACTCAGCCATGCACTAGCTGCGTCAAGCTAGGGATAGAATGCATCTTTCCGTCTCCCGGCCGTGCACCGCGGAGAAAGAAACGAGCATTGAAAGCAGAACTTGTGTCCAAAGTCAAGTCTCTCGAACAGAAGGTTCGGGAGCTTGAAGATGAAAGGAACTCCCCTCAATCGGATGCCGGTCCGAATGATGAGGAGGCATCTAGTAACAACAATGCTGGGCGTTTGGTAACTCACCCTCAACAGGCGAGTCATCCAACTGCCTCAGCTCGAGATGAGTTGGAGGGCCAGCTTGGCCAGCTCGTGGTAGAGGGAGGCTCTAGTCGATATGTGAGCCACGGGGCCCTTGCTAGCTTCCGAACCGAGGTGAGTGTCATCGCGTTCTCTTACTTCCAGACTTTGAGCTCGGCTGATAGCCAGACAAGATTGTTACACAAAACAAGTCTACCGCTTCAGCCTCAGCAGAGCCTCATGATTCTAGATCAACTGAAGGAAGCAATTCGAATTCGTTTCTATTCGGATATCGGGCTTTAGCCCACTCACTTCGTGACTTGCATCCGACACCCCTCATCAGCCAGGCATTGTGGGATGCGTATGAGAAGAATGTCGCACCATTGATCTTGATCCTTCATATGCCGACAATTCGGAACCTAGTCAGAAAAACTGCAACAAATGCAGAGTCTCTCGACGCAACCTCCGAGGCGCTCGTATTTGCAATTTACTTCGCAGCCGTCATGAGCATGAAGCCCACAGAATGCCGGAACCAATTGGGAGTGGATCGCCAATTAGCGATACAGCACTACCGCTTCGCAGCCGAGCAGGCTCTATCTAGAGCCAATTTTCTACATGCGCGTTGTCTATCAGTCCTCCAAGCCGCTGTTCTTTTTCTGATCGTCGTGTGGCGATGCGACGATGTTCGCTTCGTTTGGGCTATGACGGCCTTGGCTTACAGACTTGCGCAAGGACTGGGCTTGCACCGCGATGGCGAGAAACTTGGACTTGGCCGTTTGAAACGGAAATGCGTCGGCGTCTCTGGTGGTATATTTACTTGCTCGATTCGCAGACTTCTGAACACCAAGCGATGAGCCCTCAGATATACGAGGGAACTTACGATACCGAGTTTCCACTCAACGTCAACGACGATAATCTATCTCCCGAAGCAACTAGCCCTCTTCAAGAGAGAGCAGTATTCACTGAAATGACATTCTGTTTGATCAGATATAAGATCAACGTCCGATATCGCCGTATACTCAAAGGCACCATGCCAGGTCTTGAACCCACGCGACGGTCGGCTGAAGATACAACCCGAGCAATCACTGATATGAGCACATTCATCGAGAACAAGCGACTGAAATACTGTGATCTCAGCGTCCCCATTCAATGGGTCGCTGCCACGATAACGCGAATCGCATTAGCCCGATCATGGATAGTAGCCCACCTTTCGCTAATTGGATCTGATGAACTGAGCTCGGATCTGTGGCAGCAACGGCGCGAAGTACTCTTCCAAACCGCCATCAAGGTCCTTGAATTCACTCATCTGCTCGAAAGTAGCGATGAGACAGCCCACTGGTCCTGGATGTTCGAGATGTATCGACAATGGCATGCGTTTGCCTTTGTTCTCTCTGAGATATATGTACGGCCACCGTCACAAGCCACCGATCGTGCATGGATGATTGCAAATTTGATGTTTCAGCGCTGGCAGCACGATGGGCCACCGCAGGGATGGGTCCTTTGGAAGCCACTCTCTCGTTTTATGGAACGCGTCACTGCCAGGAGGGCCAATGAACTATCGACGGGTAGTCCGCAGCCGTGGCCGGTGTCTTTTCTAGCCGATTCTACCCATATTCCGTCGATCTGGGCCTCCCATCAGCCAGGAACAAGTACCAGCGGTCCATTTAACCCCGGATCGGATATCTTTGCGATGGAAATTTACAGAGATATCGTTCACGACATAAGTGTTGGTTTAGACCAGATTCAATTACATCACTGGAATACAGATAAACAAATACTCAAAGACAAAAGTACTAAGGTCAGATTCTTTTCGGTGAACTCATGTATACTACTATCGGTACGGACTACGGAGAGATTCTCCTGTACTCCGTACATTATTTCTATTGCTTCTGTACCCGTGGACCCCAAGCTAGGGATCCACTTTGGAAGCTCCGAATAAACTTTGGCCTTTTACTGTGGGTCCAATACATACTGGATGTAGTTAGGTTGCTTATCATGAGCCCGGCTGCCCGGCTTCGGCCTTGATCTCAATCCCGAGACGCTATCTGCATGCTGTACTCCATACGGAGCAACTTGTTTTGCTCTCTTAGTTTCGACCAGGGTCTTCTTGGCTACATTTCAAAATCCCGGTCCTCTCCGTGATTCTTTCTCCTTTAACGCCGAATAATGAGGATATCTGTCCAAAAAATGTTAGTAGAGGAAATTATATAAATAGGAGCTAACCTCTGCACCATTCTCTCCAAAAATCATCTCTACATTCATCGCATTCTACAGTATACTTCTCTATATCAGACTTCCCATCCATCTTCAAAAGCTCATACAATGACCACGATTCTCGTCACCGGCGCCACCGGTAAACAAGGCGGTGCTGTGATCCAGAGCCTCGTCAAGAAGAACGCACCCTTCCAGATTCTCGCCCTCACCCGCAACACGGAATCGGCCTCTGCACAGAAGCTCCTCAAGGACTCAAAAAATATCACCCTTATACAGGGCGACTTGGACAATCCGAGCGAGATTTTCAAGAAGGCACAGCAGCAGACATCGGGGCCTATTTGGGGCGTATTCAGCGTTCAGGTATGAACAGGTCTCTCTGGATCTCTTTCCGATAATGTCACCTGGCGAAGAATATACCAAGTATAATAATGTAATAACAGGCCTCCGTCGGAAACAAATCCGCCGAAGATGTCCAAGGCAAAAACCTGATTGACGAAGCGATCAAAAACGGCGTCAAGCACTTTGTCTACACATCCGTTGATCGCCACGGCGCCAAGTCCATTGACAACCCGACCAAAATGCCCCATTGGATTTTCAAGTATCACATCGAGAGACATCTGATCGAAAAGACAAAAGATGGACAGATGGATTGGACTATCTTGCGCCCGACGGCTTTCTACGATAACCTCACCCCGGACTTCGTTGGCAAGGTCTTTGTGACGTGCTTCAGGATGTCGCTGAAGGGGAAGCCGTTGCAGATGGTCGCTTGTAGTGATATTGGTGCGGTTGCGGCGGAAGTCTTTTTGAATGCGAGTGATTACAAGGGTCGTGCGATCTCGTTGGCTGGTGATGAGTTGACGTATGATCAATTTGTGCAGATCTTCAAAGAGGAGACTGGTCGGGATATCCCGACTACGTTTAGCTTCGTGTGTGCGGGTATTATGGTCATGGTTAAGGAGTTTGGATACATGTTCAAGTGGTTCTACGATGAAGGATATGCGGCGGATATTGAGGAAGTGAGGAAGATTCACCCTGGACTGAAGGACTTTGGGACTTGGTTGGAGACGGAGAGTAAGTTTGAGATGAAGTGAGCTGAGACTAATGTGGAGCGATGGAATGCTGAAGCAATATGTTCGAACAATTTAAATGATTGATTTAAGCTTAATAATACATGTCACAAGAAGAAAAATCCCCACACAGATTCCATAATTTAATCGTCGCAGTCATAAATCGTCAAATTCAGTAGCTATTTTGTGTTCGGCCGTAGCACATCTAGATGATGTCGCCGCCGAATCCACCTCCAAAGCCGCCAAAGCCACCTCCACCAGGCCCACGGCCACGTCCAGAGCCGGATGGGGGTCCAAATGGTCCCGGAGGATCATAGCGTGCTCCAGGGGGTGCACGAGGATCATAACCACCACCCGAGCCCCCAGTGCCTCCGAAGAGGGGATCATCAAAGGTTGGATGCATTCCGCCACCGCTACCAAAGCCCGGGCCCATCGTTCCACGCAGTGGATCGTTTGGCCCAAGACCGGCGGGGTAGAGATCGCGGTCTCCGATGTTATAAGGGCTTCGGCCACCAGGGAAGCCGGGTGGGAATCCACGCGGAGGCCGGTTTATTTCGAATTCATCCTCGAATCCCGGAGGAGCGAAATCAGCTGCCGGGTTCGGTTGGCGAGGCGCTGTGGCCAGGGGATCTTCGAATGGGTATGGACGGGCAGGTTGAGGAAGGGAGTCGTCGCGAAGGCGATCGCGCTGGCGCGAAGCCTCGGCTTGTTCCCGCGAAGCCCGACTCGGATCCTCGTAGCCTTCTTTGTATAGTCCCGGCGCGAGCTTCTGGATCACGTTGATCTTGAACAGTCCAATCAAGTCACTCAGTCGAGCTGTCGATATGAATACGTCACGGAGGGCACTGGTGAGGTTTTCGGTTTGCGTGAGGGGTAGCGCGGATGCAGAGATGTAATCTTTGGCGGGGATGTCGAAGGAGCTGGTGCGGTCATCGCCCAAAGCGAGTGCAAAGATCACGGCGTTGTTTCCGAGACGGCTCACTTTGAGCAAGTACTGCATCGAGGATTGTGCGTGTGCATATCGGAAGGCAAAGGTGGAGCTGGCGTTCCATTCGGTGGGGAGGGCGGGGGACTCTGTTGATGAATCTGTCGAAATGTTAGTGATGAAATTCTGACTCGCTTCATGCAAAAGTTGGATGGGTGTACCAACCTAGATTATGATCCTCTCCGAGTCCCACTAGCCGAAAGTCCACCGCTGCCATGCAGGCATGGCCGATCAGAGCCACAGCTTCATAGGGCGTTTGGAGACTCGGCTGGCCGTTGCTGAGAGCTTTGGCTGCGAGTTCCAGGACGTTGTCCGGGCTCAGTAGATCTGTTCCTGCCATAGTGATGTGGCGAGCTGTCTGTTCACTTGCTGCGGTGAAAGTTGCAGGAGACAGGAGTGATTTAAGTAGTTGAGGGCGGACCAGGCAGCTGGTGGTGATGCAATAAGAGCCGCCCCGCGGATCAACGATGATCCCGAAGCCCGAAGTATACACAGCCTCCCCTTCCGCCTTGGGCATCAACAAAAGGTGAATCTAGACAAACTAGAGGATTCAGAAAAGTCATTTTCAAAATGCCCAGTCTTGGTACAGTGCTGACTAGAAAATTCATCTATATTTCTCGGAAAATTACATAAAGACGCACCAAACCGAAATGTCAAATACACACACAGAGAACAAAAAAAGAAAACTGCATCTTTGTTTGAAATTTCCAGAATGTATCAAACACCATCATGTTCAAAATCAAGGGAAGTAAAGAACAAATAAAGATGAAAGATGAAAAGAGCACAAGACAGGGAAAAAGATGGGGAAATGGGAAACGAAGATCCACAAACGCCGTTACGCGCAAGTCGAACGGCCAAGACTATCACTCTGGAAGTCTGTCATGCCCGGTTTAACGAAGATGGTCGTTGTACTTGTCCCTGCGCCCGCACCATTTCTTGCATCTTGGTGCAGGGCACTTGCACGAGTCCGGGGAAATGTGAGTGGTAATCTGGCATTTTTAAGATTAAGAGAATCATGGAAGAACGAATTGGATTGAATTGTGAAGCAAGTCAAGGGCCGCGGCTGTTTATGAGATTCCCAGAAGATATCAAGCCCCATCATTTTGAAAATAAAGAGAGACGAAGCGAACTGCAAGGTCAAAATCCAATAAGAAAGATCGGAACAAGAAAAAGAGAAGGAAAAGGAGGAGAACCAGAAGAAAAAAAGATCCACCAAAACCGTTAAGCGCAGGTCGAAACATTAGGCGTATCAAGCAAGTCTGCGATATCTCGATGGACAAGTCGAACATGAGCATTATATTTGTCTCTGCGCCCGAACGATTTCTTGCATCTTGGTGCAGGGCACTTGAGGGAGTCCGGGGCGAGGTGGGTCGATTTAATGTGTCGCCAGAGGCTAGATTCCACGACAAAAGTACCGGTGTATATACACCCTTCCCATTTGCACCGAAAGGTACTTGGTCCGCTGGCGCTGGTCCAACAATCAGCATGACTCAGGCTAAATCGGTAGGTGATAGTGTCGGCGTCTGCAGAGATCAACTTACTTGTTAGGGTTTGCAGGTCGATCGTCGCGAGATATCTGCTCTTCAGCAGCTGTAGTATCGTGGATTACAGTCTCTGGTCGCATCTCGACAGAGGTACTGGAAGGCAAGACATCGATCGGAGGGCTCGAAATTGCGGGTTGGCCCAGGTTCATCATCCACGATGGGGTCTCGGCGTAGTTTGGAAAAGCGGGTCCCTGACCGAAAAGTGGATGGTTACCCGCAGCCCAGGCCCAGAGACGTGGATCATTGTATTGGGTTGACGGGTAGGGCCATGAAAACAAAGGATCAAGTGGGATCCATGGATTAGAAATGAAGGGATAAACCGGTCGCAGATTTATAGAAGAACTGTTGTACTCCGAGCTTGGCAATGGAGAAGCCATCATAGGCTCTATCGGAGGCGAACTAGTTGGGGTTTGATTGTGGAATGAGGACGCCATTGTAAGATGACTGAAGAGGTATACAGATAGATAAAATAGATGCTCGAGAGGAAGCTTGGCTGGTGTATATACTTGTTGTCCTTGCCTTTCTAAAGAGTTTAGACTTAAGTCGAGAAAAATGTGATCAAAAGAGCCAAAATTGATGTCTTAGCAGTAGAATAGAGAAGAAATGCAGCTGAGGGAGGAGTCGGGGGGATGGTACTGTAGATTGTAGATGAACGGGAAGGGAAAAGTGCCCAAATTTTTGGGTCTCAACAAAGGTCCGGTCCGTCTAGGTATTGGCGGGGATCAGAATTATTTACCTCATCCGGCCTAGCGCTCACGTGATCATATATCCGGCATACGATACATACAGTACCTAGGCGGTACCACACGACAATTGGGCCGTATGTACGGAGTACTCCGTACAGCGAGTGCTCTTTTTTCCTGTGCAAGTCTTTTCTGCCGGTGACATCGAGCCGCGCAAATATGAGGAGGCGATCCATGTGCGCGCTGAAAGGCACAGATACTACGTGGAAATCACAGAAAAAGAGGTTTGTTGTACCGTCCACCTTTGGTGCGGTATCGCTCAGCTGTAACCCGTGCCGGGGGACCAGAAACCAGCTACCCGAAGAGCCACAAAGAGGCTTGCACAGTGTATGTACTTATGAGAGATCCGATGAGATGCCAGTTGATTGGATTATTGGATGTGGTGGGAGAAACTAAAGGACGGAAAGTTGTAGTTGATATCTCAATATAAGTAACGTATATCGACCACGGCCAATCAAATATTCTACAAAAGATCGCTCGTCTACAGCATCGACTTGGGGAACTTCTTCATCGCCTGTCTAACACCCAGATCCGCCAAAATCTCCTCGGTCCCGCCCAGGATAGCATCGAACTTGTACGTGCGGTGGAACATCTCAACCACCTTACCCATACCGCTCTGCGTAAGACCACGACCACCGAAGATGTTGGTCGAGTGGTCGGCAATCTCCTGAGCGGCGCGGGTGGCGTGCGACTTGAGTAGACCGATAGGTCCACCCAGGTGGGTGGCTTGCTCGGCGTAGGTCATGTTGCACATTTGGTAGGCGATGGACTCGAGCCAGGCTTGGTTGGATTCGGTGAGGGAGATCATGCGGGCGAGTCTGGTTTTGGTATGTTAGTTTGATGGATACACAGCTTTCAAATTGCGGGGATCTCACTTTTGGCGGATAGCTGGTTGCTCAACGAGCTTCTTGTCAAAGACGATGCGCTGGTTGCACCACTTCAGGCACTCCTCGACAATAGTCATCGACATGCGCACGACGGCGGCGACCATCATGAATCGCTCGTGGTTGAAGTTGCTCATGATCACGATGAAGCCCTTGTGTTCCTCGCCCAGCAGGTTGCCAACGGGGACCTTGACGTTCTCGAACTGCACAAAGGCAGTCGCGGCGGCGGTTGAATAGGAGGTCTTGATCTGCTTGGTCTCGACGCCCTCGCCGCGGGGAATCAGAAGTACCGAGAAGCCCTTGTCGGTCTTGCACCCGGTCACGAAGTAGTCGGCGAACATGCCGTTGGTGATCCACTTCCTAGAAATAGATTAGTGAACATAGTTCAGACCCTGGAACTAGCTATCACACTCACTTGGTACCGTTGACAATATAATACTTGCCATCCGGCGTCTTCTCAGCGGTGGTCTTGAGACCGGCCACATCTGAGCCAGCAAAGGCTTCGGTAATCGCGAGACACATCTTCTTCTGGCCAGAGAGAACCTCAGCGGTGACCCGCTCCTTGAGCTCCGCATTACGCAGCCACTGCTGCACCGCGGTAAGCGAGATGGCCATACCGGCCATGTTACCATCCTGGAAACCACGAGCATTCGCCCGCACCAGCTCCTGTGTAACGATCATATCATGCAGATAGTCAAACTCCTTGCCATCAACAACACCACCGAGCAGCGAGCGACCGTGCAGGTGCTTGCCGGGGCCGAGTCGCATGGCCAGAACATTCGTCTCGGCCATACGGTTGATCAGCTCCTGGCTGATATAAGTGCCATCCCTCTCCTTCTCCTGGGCCTCGGGTGTGACGTATTTATCCGTGAATTCGCGAATGGCCTTTTGCAACCGGCGGTGGCTCTCCTTGTAGTAGGGGCTCTTGAACTGGGGGCGCAGCCACATCGGCTCCGCGTAGGGGACAGGGCTCAACGCGCCGACTTTGACGTCGATGACCTCGGGCTTCTCGCCTTCGATCGTGCCGATGCATAGTTGGTCACGGTATTTCTCGAGGACTTCTTGACGGTGCAGGTTGTAGAAGTCGGTGGTGGCATCTTGGCCGGCGACCTGGGCGAGTACGACGCTGCCACCGGGGTGGGCATCGACAAAGTCGGTCAAGTCATATACGCGATGGTCGATGATGCACCAGAGGGAGTCCTCGGTGTTGTGCTTGGCGACCTCAGCGCGGGTGAGGGTTTGGGCGGGCATGGTTGGAGGAGGAGGGAGGATATTGGTCGGTAGAGAGGAAAAAAGAGATCGAATAATGAGCTGGCTGAGGAGCAGTTGAAGTAATCAGGTGCATCCCCTCCACTGGCCGGACAGGCCCATGGCCAGCAAGGGCACTGGCGTTCCCCAGGTTTTGGTGGCCGCCAATCATCGCAGACTTGATTTTCAACCGAGGCCCGAGGAGGGGGTGAGTAATCAACAATCAAGAGCTGCAGGCCAGTTGATTTGCGGAGTATCAAAAAGTGATCCACTTTGGGCGGAGGTTTCATGCTGGAAGCAACGGACGAACTAACTCGTTACGGTAGTCGTCAGACAATCAGATGGTTACTTCCGAGGCACGATCATCCAGGCTGATCCACATGCTTGGACGGAGCGAATGAATGGCAGGAAAATGGTCATCTTGCCCATTTGATGAGATGTCATGTACGAATATAAAGATGTCGGTTCCGGTCTCACAGAATGGATAGAAGATACTTGTTTAACTTTTGAAAAAAAAAAAAAAAAAAAAAAAAAAAAAAACATCTCACTGCGTTGACGTGTCAGTAGCCTCGCAGGGAACCCGGAGGAAACTAAACGTAGTAACAAAAAGCTCGGCGAAGGCCACTTTTCTCTCATCAATCAAATATAAGATAAATCGAGAGATATTGCCTGAGCTATGCAGGAAGAAGATTCAAAAGATATTAATAGTGACCTCTCGAAGGAGAGGAAGTTGAAGCCGTGAAAAAAGGACTTGAGTAGGGACTTTGCTTGGATTGCAATAGCAGTGGTATCAATAATCTATGACCTATGTACAAATCCCAACCCCACCAGTCACATAGCAATGCATGGTAATAAGACTATGACCGGCGTCCAGCACCCGCCTTTGACCCATTCAACTGCATCTTCTCCATCGCCTCCTCGATCAGCCACAAACAGACAGGCTGTGCATCAGATCCAATACGCCAGCTTCCTAGAACAACACCCTTTTGCTCGAGAATATCGCTTGCACGCTCCCACCGGCGGCGCCAGAGTTCTTCTCGCTTGTTCGGGAGAGGTTCGGCGGCGCTGTAGTTGTTGTAGCTGCTGGTGGATGTGCGGCTGAGGGATTGGTTTGATGCCGAGGTGCGGAGGTTCTGCGCCGGAGAGGCAGAAAAGTTGAGCCGCTCTGTAGCGTAATTGAGGGCTGCTTGAGCGGCGGCTCCGGCGGCCGCGGGGTATGATTGTTTCGTGGCCGGTGCTGCATGCCGTGGTGTTGACGTCCCGCTGGATCCGGAGCCCGTAGTTGACGAGGCAGTGTTCGACCGTCGTGGAGGAGGGACTGGAGGTGGTGCTTTGGAACGAGACGGCGGACCTGTTGGGTTACCCTCGTTGGCGAATGGCTCCGTGCGAGAGCGAGAGAGGGGCGAAGACGTGTCCAGGTCAATGATTGAATCCGTCTTGGCTGCGAGACGTCGAGGTGGTAAGGGAGGGGCTGGCTTGCGGCGAATAGTCTCTTGAGAGAATGATTTTTCGGGATCAGAAACATCACCGACTCCAGATGCCGTCCTAAGTGAAGAAGGCTTCGTCGGCTTGCCAGGAGGCAACCGTGGCTTTGTCGCAGTAGGCACCTCAGGCGCAGCGTCCCTCTCCTTTGGGTCATCGTCTCGTAGGTCAATCAGATCCTCACTATTGGAGCGCTTTGAATCGACACCGGGTGGAGGCGCCAGTGGCCGACGAGGCGGCAGCGTCGGTCTGTTGACAAGAGAGTCCGAATGGTCAACGAGCTGTGGAGTACTGCGACTGCGAATAGGTTCCGGTTCCGGTTCCAAATGGCCAACGGATTGATCAAAAAACGGCTTCTTGTCCGGTGTGGTAACGTCACGGATGAAAATACCCAGAATGCGGCCAGGATTGGCTAGCACAATATCAGTGTAGACCTCGAGATCAGCCTCGCCGCTATCACCAACAAGAATGAATTTGCGCTCAGGAAAATCTCGCATGATCTGCTCCAGAGAGCCTCGTTTGCGCTCAGCAGTCGGTTCAAATATGCCTTGCAACATGCCTGTATACTGCTTCAGATGAAAAGAGCCTGGTGGCAGGCCAACCTGCTTAAAGTATCTCTCCAAAAGCGGATATAATTGCCACGGGGCATTGGAGACATAGTGGATCTCCACGCCTTTCTTAGCCACTTGGGTATACCACTCGCTGACACCGTCAACGGTCAGCTCGGCCAGCTCACGGACAAATGTGTTTCGGAACATCTCTTTTGCGCCGCTGGCGATGGCGGAATGCTTCACAGTATCATCGATGTCACTAATTAAACTGATGCCCACCGGCTCAATGATGTCGATCGGCTTCGCCGCAGATAAATCCTCTGATGCGAGTACTCGAATATGAGTTGGGACAAAGGGCATGGCAGCGCGAAGATTGAAATGCCCCGACTCGTCTGTTAGAAGGTTCCGAGACTCGCTCTGATCGTCGTTGAAAAAGAACACGGTCACCGGCATACCGGCCATGGGGTTCGTCAGGAACGGACGCAGTCGCTCCATCAGATGTGCATTAGCCATGGATATCTCGTCTTTGGTCATGGCCGCAGCTTGCCCTATGGCGTTGCCTGCGCCCGTGCCTGGCCTTGTCCGGTCGGCATTCGAGCTTTTCCAGGCTTGATCTGCATCTTTCTCCGCAGTGTCCACAAGAGTCTGCATTTGTTTATTTACAAGCTCATCCTCACCCTTATTGGGCACTCGGTCGGAGCTCTCATCGGCTGTTGCACCGGAAGGAACTGGGATTCCGCTCAACGTTCTCGCCAGCTTGATCATCAGACGGTGCTTGCGACTCATCGGACCCCGACTAGGCGCATAGATCCAGCCACGCACGTCGACGTCGACAACCGCATTCTCAAGATAGGAATCTTCCCAGCTATCACCGGCAGGGTTGCTCTCGTCGGATATGCCACGGTATTCATCGATGGTCTCGGACCACGAATCACGTCTTCGTTGCGCACCGGTCTCGCTCTTCTTCTTGATATCCAGCCGTCTTGCGTAGCTGGGGAAAAGTACCATCTCCTCATCGCCCGACCGTGCAATCTCCACGTCCGGGAACGCGCCTGGCGTGTTGTAATAATCCTCCGGAGGTTCACCCCGCTGGCTAGTCCACCGCGACGCATACGCCTGGCCGACCTCGTTCGCAGCCTTTATCCACTCATATGCCTTCTTGCGACGGCTGCTTTGGGTAGCGCCGTCCCCGCTACCCGTTCCCCATGTTGATGCCATCGAGTCTGTCACAGCATGTTTCGCCCCGTCCGGGGTTTCTCCTCGAATTGCCCTCGCACGTCTCACAAATGGACTGCCTGACGTAGCTGTACTAGTCCTCCCGCCACGTAGAAGTTGTCGTCTTGACCCAAGAAGGGACGCGACGAAGCCCCCGCCGAGTCTGCGATTGCGTGCCGCAAGCCGCGCCTGCCGCTTGACGATAGCGCGGTAGATGCGCGATTGGGCCCGGTGTCGAAGCGCGGGGAGGGCCTCGTGTCGGATATTCCAAAGGCGGTTCTGTGCGCGCCGGGTTGCCTGGGGCCCGACGAGGATGCGAAGGAGGGATGAAAGTCTGCTAGGGCGGGGCGAAACGCGAGAGAGGGGTTTCCAGTTGGATAGCAACGAACTCGCCGTGGGTGGCCGCCTAAAGGGGAAAAGTCTTGGCCGGGCGACGGGCCAACGAAAGTACGGTTTTGGAGCCAGGATTTCTCGTAGGGTGGAGGGGTTGCTGGTTGGTGATGCCTCGCTGGACTCGGCCCTGGCCCGTTAGGTGCGGCTGAGTCGAGGAGGTAAGAATAGACTGGCACGAAAAGAAGAGCGCTTCAGTAAAAAGGCACCTTAGGTAGTCTGGTCAAGGTACTCACGGAACAAGACTCAGAGACAGAGCTGATGCAGAACGCTAAGGATATGCTGTAGACAGCAGGTTTGACAGGGCTGAAAGTGAGACGTTTACCGCGTGTCCTGCAGGGAGCGGAGCCGCCATGACGCCAGGTTGTTTCGGCCCACCTTGGCTGCTTGGACAAAATACATCACTATGAGATTCGCCCGATCATGGTTAAGTTACCATATCTTTATGGTGGTCCTTCAAATTAATCAGTACGGTACATGAACATTATTCTGTGTTTAATCATCCAACACGTTTTTCATCAACAACAGCCAAGGATATACACTAATCGAGCTTGATATAGATGTTCTTACCCGAAGAATACTAACAATTTCATACCTATGTTGGGATTTTTTTTCCCTTTCAAGACCGCGATATATACTCAACTAGATGTAGCACTAACCTACCACCTATCTCTTCCAGCAGGCGATATAAGACTGCCCGGAACTTGGATAGGTGTTCTGTAGATTCAATAGGTTCCACTGCCGATCTATCACTACCTAGGACTATCTACACCTGTTCCTGGCGTGGGCAATCCTTGCTATGAATATCTAGGACATCTTGATTAAAAAGAATCATCCCTCATGATAAGCTTGGCGGTGCTTCAAAGCAATGCATGAATTCTTCACTTTATACTATTTTGCAATTAGTCGCTCGAGTTATATAGATGCTTTTTATATACCGCCTAGTATTCAGGGTTGGAAGCAACACCAGGTAGGTACTATATTTATCCTGCAGCGGTAGTTCAAAAGTCTGAATCTTCAACTTGCTCTCTCTCAGAAGATCTTTCCAAACCTCTTTCGGATCGTCTTCCTAGATACGTAGCTTAGCAAATACCTCTGAATTAGTCTCAGAATATGATCTAGTAGTCTAGTCGGGACCATGTGCTGGCCCTCTTCTGACTCCGTACCCTGCGCGACAAGGAATTATAGGGGAAGACCCAATACAACATAGTTCTCTATCAATGAAAAGTTTTCTGATCGTGTAAATGCTTCGTCTACCGCTGTGTTTGATGCCCGCCCACATCGATGGAAGGATCATCCAAAGATAATGAAGCCACATGAAAGAAGCACATTCGCAAAGTAACCAATGAAGGGGACTGGGCAATATCAGTGTTCTCGATCACCGGCGAGAACTCCAACTCAGAGCCTCCCCAATTCTCCGTATGGTACAATCGACATTGCACGCCGCGCTCGTCCGCGGGCGATGCTGCTTCATATCTAAATTGTTCGAGAAAGGAGGCAACAATCGTGGCGATATGGTTGATGGATCCCATTGTACTTAGTTGAACGTGCGTAATACGTCGGTCTTGAAATTGACCCAGAGGCCGATTGGATGAATCGCGGAGCTTCGGATATGGCACCCACTTTGAGACAAGGCAGAGGTTCGAGCAGTAGTAACTCGCGCAGTAGGCACTACCTAGGCATACCCCCAGACCCCCGGCCCCTAGATTAGTATTATGCCAGCATGTACCGAACATTAGTAAAAACGTACCAGCGCAGCACATAGTTCGACAGCGCCGACGCGGCCGTCTTTACCTGAACCGCAGCACCTGTTTGTAGAATTAGATGTGAACCACGAAAGACCTTTGATCGCCAATGTGGACGATTGAGAATATCATCGCCGAGGATAGAGAGTTGGGATTGGTTGATATACTACCCCAATGTGAAAGTGTCTGCCTAATAAGGACACAAGTAATAAAAAGAAAATTTGCTGATCGTAAAGTCTTGACTATATCGAAAGTAGAATGATATCAAGCAACACCAGAACGCCTCTCATGTCAAATGCTATGAAGTACAAACCCGTCTAATATACAGACAACAGTCAAGACCGGCTAAGCGCTATCCTCGGTATAATTGACTTTCTTCGCGCGACTACTGCGCCGAGTCAATGTCGGAGAGGTAGTCACGTTATCCTCCATTTCAACAGAGAGGCTGCTCAAATCCTCAGACTCTGGCGTAGACTCGATTTGTTCGGCCTTTCGTTTCGTGCGAGATTTGGTCGACGTGGGCGTCCGCCCAGTCGAGGTCTTGGGTGTTTTCTTTACTGGTGCTTCCTGTTCGCTATTCGGGGTGGCAGGCTCGCTCTTAACCTTCTTGGGGGCAGGGCGTTTAGCTGGGCTTGCGGCAGCTTTGGGTTTCACGACCTTCTTTGCGGGACGGAGCCATTCTTCCATGCCCCGAGGCCAATAGACTCTTCCATCTGGTCCGCCCATGCCAACTTCGTCGTCCGGGATGGTGCGGGGTGGAGGTACGGATCCTTCGAGATCGACGAAGCCACCGTTCTTCTTGGACTTGCGGGGTGGCTTGAAAGGCTTGTTCTCATCGGTCCGGGTGTATGGAATTAGATCATTGAATAGCTCGTGACCAGGCAGTTTAAAGGTCCGCATTAATTCAAACACGGCTTGCTCCTTATCCTTGGCCTCGATCATGAGGTCCATCGTAGGATTGCATGGTGGTAAAGTAGCCACGCGGTCGCTGTGCTTGCGTCGTTGACGAGGAGTGATGGCCGCTGAGGTTTGTTCGGAATAGTGCATCTTTTGTGTGATGTTCTTTCGGGACCAAGTGGCCGCAATCCGATCGTAGAGTGGTATGATGTCTTGCGTGCCTTCACGCACCTCGTTCGCATCGAATAAAATGTTGTGATGGTGATAGTCAAGTACAAGAGGAATATTCAATTCCTCGCAGATGGGGAGAAGATCGTGAACAGTCCAGCTGACATCGTCATTCTCCAGGACAAGTCGATTCTTGATGTCCTGCGACACCACCGCATAATTTTCGCGGAAGCGGTCCAATGTCGCCGCCTTGTCTCCGAAAACGCCGCCCATGTGCAGGATCATGACAGCATCACGATCCTGTTGCGGAGGCAGCTTGAGAAGCTGCAACATCTCTGAGTGATACTCGAGATCTCGATAAGAGCTTTCAACCACTTCTCGTCTGGGAGACCCCAGCTGTGTGAACTGGCCGGGATGAACGGATACTCGGTGGCCCAGTTCTGCGACCACCCGGCCCGCGTCGGCGAGGACCTCTGATGCGAACGGGGCAAGTTTATAGCCATACTCTTTATGGCTTGCAAACGGAAACATCTCACTACTCAGGCGCATGAATTTGATGCCATATTTGTCATTCCAGCGCAGGAGTTTGACCAGGTCGCGCGCATTGGCGAGGCCTAGTGCTTCCACAAATGCCTGGCCACGCGCCACATCTGCTGGTTGTTCACGGTCCGGGCGATTCTTCGTGGCGTGTGGAGGCTGATCTGGATCTTGAAGCGGATGCCGGTTTTCAAGAATAGAGGCAATGCGACATGTGCGAGAGCAGAAGACGGGGGGATTGGAGTAGCGGAGATAGGTATTCAAGCAGGCCTGCATATAACAATTAGCATTGGATCCTCGGAGAGACAAGCAGACCGGCATTTATTCCGCTCGGCGCAACCGAGAACGTACATATCCAAGGCGCCCTTTCCAGGGCAACGGGAGATAGCTACTGTTCACTGGGGGCGGCCGTCCCAGAGCTTCTTGGAGCTCCTCCGCGTCCACGGGAACATCTTCGTCTGATTCTGGATCAAGAGCGGCCTCCGCCCGACCAGCAGACGGAGGGACGTCTCCATTCAAGATATCGGCCGGCTTCGCATCGGCAATTGTTGGATCCACCGCCATGGCCACAGTTTCCGAGTCAATGTAATCGTCGATATCGCGGGCAAGGTCCTGGGTAAGGGAGCGAGGAGACGATGCGACAAGCTTGCAAGGGTAGGTCGAGAATTGTGCCCGACCGGCGAGGCCATTGAGACGAATCAAAGGATAATGAATGCGCAAAACCGGTCGAGCCGCATGACGAACATGGGCCAGAAGCAGGGCGGGTGGACTGGCACTCGCCACGGTAATCGATCGATCGGGGAGGATCCGTGACGAGGGGTGGCGACAACCCCCTAGGCCAGGGTTTGGAGCGGCAGCATGCTGGATAGGCGGTGCACGCAACAGCCGTGCAAAAGACCGAAACATGCAGCAGTAGTGCTACCCAGCCTTGAGCAGGAACTGGAGAGAGAGGGGTCAGTGTCGGAATTAAATGGGATGATGGGTCAAGAGTTGGCGGCGGGACGATGACGCGCTAATCGCGACCGCGCGCGACGCGGAGTTGATAGAGTAGATTAATCAATTAAGCTGATTAGCTTTGCTGGGCATGCACAATGAGAGTTAAATAGAGTTAAAAGGCATTTTCAATAATCGTGGATCCAATAGAATTAGCATTTATAATCGACTCATTCCTCCACATAGAAAGAGATGATAGCTATGACAAGAGGAAAAGAAAGATCAAGATGGTCGTCTGTCGTGGACAAAATTCAAGATCGCTACAATTGCCACAAGGCCAACTACAGCAAGGACGTCATCGAGATTAAGGCTCGATCCAGAGCAAGACTATCTGATATGTTCCGATGGACATCCAATGATCCATGTATATAATCTCTTCGGTAGCGCTTGCCTTCCAACGATAGGTCGATAGATCGGATTTCTCTTTTCAATGCATAACTGTGGACAGGGTAGATGTAGCTGTATGCCATATATGCTAGACAATGGTGTGGATATCAATAAACAGGAGCCTAGGGACCCTGCGTTGTGTATTGCCGTCGATATAGGCGATGTAGGCGATCCAGTTTTAAGGTGTTGGCTATTAGATCATGGGGCGGACTGCAAGATTCAGGCCGTCGACAGCTCGACTGTTGCCGACTGGGCGAAGGAGATGGAGCAGCCGGAAATGCTGAAGCTGCTACAGGATTACAAGAGACAATAATAACTTTCAAGAAGCGAATTTATAAAGTTTTGGGTGGTTACCTGCCCCGATTTGCGTGGGATACCAGATGATTGATTCTAAGATCCTGCCCCAATCCTTGAAAGAGGAAGAAACACGCAGATAATATAGGGCCCTCGGCCCCCACAAGAAGTACTTTTTGGGCGACTAGGGAGAAACTGTGGGAAAGATGATTTATGCCACCGCTCGGCTGTAACCCGATATTATTACTGTACCCTGGTGTGGTCTATGTCATGACATCAACTCATTGCTAGCCAGGGACAATGCACACCCTTAATATAGTGTTTGGAAGATCATTGACCGCGCAGCATGTCCGTGACAAGCACTTCATTGGTACCCCCCTGATTCACGGTATGTAGACTCTTCCAGGGATAGCAGGGTGAACAAACTCAACACAACCCACCCCCTTGGTAGATAAAACCAGTTTGTGGCCACATCCCTACTTCTTAGTGTTTCCAAAGGATACGGCAACATAGTCGCATAACCTTGATGAGAGACCGCATTTTGTAACATAACAGGCATATTGAACAGCAAACAAAGCCTATTGAAAGAGAAGGTGTTATTGTTCAGAAGGCATGGTACTGGAGAAAAGGGACCAGATTGAGGCTACAGAAGCTATGAGAAAGCAGGGGGGATTTGGTGAAACTCTAACCAGTAATATCACGCACAGCAAGTGATATCCAAACGAGCAAGCAAAAGTCGAAAGATCGAGGAATAAACCGCAAATCTTGTCCAAAAGGGAGAGTGTCAGAATTGTCTAGACCTAGCTAGCTCTTCATTCTCCCACTCTTTAATAATTTAACAGACCTGATCCTTCAGTGTCGCGGGCAATGCGCCCTTGGACGATTTGTTTACTATGTAAAGTCATGGTTGAATTCCCCAGCAACTGGCTTCTCGGAGAATAATTATAATGTGGAATGGAGGCATTCGTGGTCCTGTGGCTGTCATATTTGAACACGTACGCATTTAATTTCCCTTTAGAGACTCGAGGTAATGTGAGATGTCCATTGAGCACCGTTCACGTGTTGGTGAATACTCAAGTTTGGGGTATCCTTGGAGCATCTCAAGGTATGGGTTCATACATCCGACTCACTGGGAGACAAAATGTGACCTTTCACGTTGAATTACAATCGGCACCTTCCCAAAAAAAAAAACTGAGTAGTTTGCATAATTACTGATATATTCGAACAGTCGAGGCAAGAGGGTATTGTGGTTTGGCATTCTTCGCGTTGCGAGGTCGGAAGCGTAGCCGGGAAACAACTCGGGCTTGGATCGCGGGATGATGGCATCTCCCATTCCTCTGGAGAACGCTGGAGAATGCTGGCGGGTGATAGGTATTTATTTATCGTTGGCGTTGGCAACTTCGCCTTTTAGATCTTTCGACCAACTGTCTGTGTTGTGAAAAAGGTTGTTATACCCTGGTGGTTGATTCCTTGGCTACGGACTGTTGACCATCCTATCCATTCCCTCATATAACCTACAACTTGTACTACGTTTCTTGTGAGTATATACTGAGATTCAAAATTGGCGCGATCATCTTACTAATGAACTCTAGACTCTCAAAATGAAGGGCATCGCGATCCTCGCCGGCCTGTTGGCCACTGGCGCGTCTGCACACATGCAAATGATGAAGCCCTATCCCATCCGCAGTCCTCTCAACAAGGACAGCGACGAGAAGAAGGATTACTCCTACACCAACCCCCTTCAAACATCTGGCGGTGACTATCCGTGCAAGGGCTATGCCAATGACCCCTTCCAGTCCCAGGCGAGCTATTCGCCCGGCCAGACCTACGAGATGGAGCTTGACGGAAGTGCGACTCACAGCGGCGGTTCCTGCCAGCTTGCCCTGACTTATGACCGCGGCAAGAGTTTCAAGGTTATTGAGTCTATGCTTGGCGATTGTCCCATTCCCAAGAAGTATAACTTCCAGATCCCGTCGGATGCCCCCACGGGTGAGGCCCTGCTGGCCTGGACCTGGTTTAACAAGGTTGGTAACCGTGAGATGTATATGAACTGCGCTATGGTTACCATTGGTGGCTCTGGGAGCAGTGGGAACAAGACTCAGTCCACCAACAGCCATGGCAAGAATTCACACGGGAAGAAGGTGATGGACGAGCAGATGAATGACGCCCAGATGGATGACAAGGATATGAGCAACGAGTTGATGAAGCACATGGGCCACATGAGCCACCCGCCTATGGAGCACACCATGGAGCGACGTGAGATGACTGGCGAGTCTGATGTCTCCGTGATGATGGGCCAGTCCAAGGCTACCGCATTCAGCAGCCTGCCCGACCTCTTCGTCGCCAACGTTGACCAGGCCGGTGGCTGTGTGACCATCGAGGGCGAGGCGGTTAACTTCCCCGAGCCTGGTCCGAATGTGCTGGGCAAGGCCGATGGCAAGGGCTACAAGTGCAAGAGCAACGCTCCTTTCCTCGGCAGTGATAGCAGCAGCACCGACACCAGTTCTTCTTCCTCTTCCAACTCTACCTCGTCTTCAAACTCTACCAAGTCGGACTCCAAGAACAACTCTTCCCAGAAGGCCGATACCACATCCGTTAAGCAGGTGAACAATGACTCCAACAAGAAGCCTGCCACTACCACCAGCGCCGCTCAGGCCATGTCCATGATTGCATCAGCCTTTGGTTCCCCCTCTGCTGATCCCCGTGTCCTGGGATCCCAGGCGACAACCGTGGCTTCCACCAACAATGCTTTCTCCAACTACGTTGGCCAGTGGACTTGCACCTCTGGTGAGATCTTGTGCTCGCCCGATGGATACACCTGGGCTATGTGCTCCAACCAGCGCCCCATCTTCATGGGCAATGTCGCTCCTGGTATGATGTGCCGCTTCGGCCAGATGGTTACCGCTGGCTTCTAAGAAGCTTCTCAAGCATTTCCCTGTTTGGAATATTTGTCATTCCATCAGCTATCGTGTCTCGGCCGACTGGGTCGGCTAGGACTTGTTCTGCAATTGTCTTTTTATCCTTTCGTGTTTAGGATGCGGGCGCCATTGGTGTTTGGGGCAAATGTTTCTGCTTTTTTCCATCGACGGTGATGACTGATATCCGTGTCGATGCTGATGTCCTCATGTTATTGATATTCCTAATGATTGTACTGTGACGGCTTGATTCTTGTTGGTGTTTAATGTTTTGGAAGATCAGGGTCGGGGTTGTTCGCTATGTTTTACTTCAGGGTTATGTCTTTATAGTACTAGTAAAAATACAAACTCTTTATGTATAACACAATTTGTTATTCCTTTCGTTCTGGATGTGTTTCATAAAGATTTTCATTGGATTCACTGATATTATCATTATATCCTTTGCAAGGCCGTGAAGCCTTGCTAACCCAGGGGTAGTCCCGCAGCATAATATACACACCAAATCTCACAAGCAAAAACATGGTATCTCAGCTCAAAATGGCGTAAGAGTTCATACAGTCATCGACTGGCACCTAAAAACTGGACACCCGTCGGCCAAAAGAGGTACAGGGGCTGGATGTCAAACAAGAGTCATTCGACAGCGAGCATGCAACCCCCAAGTCCTTGCTAGCTATATCCCAGCAAAATGGACTCACAAAGCCAGAGCTTAGATGTTACCGGTGTAGGCAGAGCCACCATAGCCATAGCCATTCTGCGCACCCGGAGCAGTGGCAGGGGTACCATTGGCAGCGGCATGCTTCTTCTTGCCCCACGAGCCGAACCAGTTGTTCTCGGGCTGCTTCTCAGCGCCCATCTCGACGTCACCCGGGGTGGGGTGGCGGGGCAGAGCGTCCATGCCACCACTGGCCTCGGGGTTGTTCTTCTTGCGGCTCCACCACTTACGGCTGGTGCCGTAGGTGTAGTTGTTGGCGGGGGAGGGTCCGAAGCGCTTCTCGCGCTTGTGGTGGCGGGCCAGGAGGACCTGGAAGAGGATGGAAATGAGGAAGAAGAAGCTGGAGAGAGTAGGCAGTCAGTATTGGATCAATATAGATGATTATTGGTTTGGTTTGGTGGTGGTGGTGGTGGCGGTCGGAACCAGATCTATGGACTTACATTCCGATAATCGAGACTGCAAAGGCGACCTTCTCTAGCTCACAAGCCATCTTGAAGCTGGTTCCAGCCGGGGTATCGCCGCTGTTATCAGCGTTGCCGTTGCCCAGTGGGGTCTTGACGTTCCCACTGCACTTCTGGGTACCGTTGCGGGTCAAAATCGCGATCGCGATCATGGCACCCACGAAGCAGACATCGAGCACGACAGCGAGGAAAGCGAAGAAGGCAACTCCGCCCAGGCAGCAGACGAAGATTGTGCCCAGGATACCATACAAAGCACCGGCACCGGACAGACCTTCAACGGCCTTCATCCATGTCGGGATGTTCAGGTCATGGCGGGAGAGGACGGCGAGATAGTATGAGAAAATGCCGAGGATGACAGCCGAAGCGAGGAACTGCAGCACTCGAATGGCGAGACTAAAAAAGCGCAAGACGACTCCGCCGACTCCCATGATGGATAATAGTTGATGATGATTGAATGGGAGATGGAAACTGGCTGGTGTGAGGTTGATTTATTTAAAAAATGGCCGACCCCCCTCGAGGCAGCAGGATTCAGGGCCGATTATAAGAAGGCCCTGCGGCACCCACGCGCGACGCAATAGCTGAAGATCAGTGGAGGCCGGCCCCAACAGATCCCTGGCGCAGCAGGAGTCCTGAATGGGCGCAGACTGGTCTGCGCCACAAGACGTCCCTTTTACCAGCGACTAGCGCGGACTCGGTGATGTCAGGATGTGCAAAAAGCAGTTGCTTGGCAGGCTTCTGATTTGTGGAGGGGTCAGGGTTGATGAAGATCGCGGGTCCACTCTGCCGCTTTAAGATGGTGGACGATTTTGGGGATTCGTCGGTGGCTGGATGAGTGGAGACCGCCACTTCATGTGAAGAAATTAAGAAGATGGCAATTTGATTTGACAGGAGGATTGAATAATCATGGCAACAAGGGCTAAATACTGCAAGTAGTTAGTGTGTGTTCCTCCATCACTCTCTACGTAGTACCGATTAATGAAGACCGATATGGTAAACAAAACCATGGCAACTTTTATTTGACAGAAAGAGTTCAATAGCGGCACCAGCCACAGTCCTAGGCCAATCCTCGGGTTGCTGTTTTTTGCATCTCCCTGGGAACCTGATCAATTTTTGTAACTCTTGACTAAATGCAAATCACTGCACAGCATGCTAGGCATAAATCATAGGATACACTAGCGCAATTCATGCAGACCACGATCTACGAATACGATATCCTAACCACCCAACCTCCCAAAAGAACTATATATGTATCGTCCGAGCGAATCGTGCCTTACGACAACATGATTCGAGTGTGCAAGGGATCACGATGGTTCACTAATAGTGTATTTAGAGACCTTTGTTAGCTACCTTATTATCCCGAGCACTGCACGATCATACTCCTGCGCCATGAAGTAGCCTGAAGCAAATATGGAGTACCCGGTAGAGATCCGACGAAAACAAGTCATCAAACGCACGAGAGTTATTATCAGAGCGTTGATCGGATTAATTCATCCGAATCGTATCCACACAGAACCTCTCCCCATATAGCGCTTCCCTCGTTATACGTGACCTACACAATGACTCGTTATGGGTTTAAAGTGAACACGAATGCCAATTGATAGGTCGGTGCATCCCGACTACCTATATGACGGAGTTCTCATGGTGGGCCATGTTGCCATTCTAGAGCTGTGACACGACTTGGCCTCTGAAGTGGTGATCAATCCTTGGTGGTGTTGCTGTTATTGCCCTGGTTTCTTCATCCCTACCCATGTCTTCCAACCTCCTCATCCGATCGAGCCAAGTCCGGCATGACTCCAAGGCTACACTGGGCCCTCTACCGAGAAGCGTTTAAAGCAACACGACCTCTCACACATCTGATGAAAGGTTCAGGGGCATCATCGAAGTACACTCGGTAACTAGACTGGGCCTGGCTCAGCAAGACAGTATCGAGGCACTGACTGGAAAGTTGGAATTAAGTTGGTCGTTCATTCATCAATCATGACTCGCCAGGGGCTATGTTTCCCCTGACATATAGGATAGTAGAACAAGTTTCCCGGCGATGAGCTGGAAGCATGGAGAGGATAATCTCGGCGATCAAATACAGCAAGCCAGACCTATACTGGCCGTGCTGCCATTCAAGACCCTTCCGGGCGCTGCTGCTCCACAAATGCACGCAGAATCGAGTCTAATCCCTCATTGCGGCGGGCAAGCAGCATCACGTCAGAGACGTTGACAGTCGACCGCCCGGCATGTCTGTGTTGGGCAATACTGGTCAGTGAGGGTTCGTAGAGCCTCGGCATTTACCAAGCAGCAGGAAACAAAAACCAAAAGCATCAAAAAGGGCTGTAGAACGAGTAGAATTCACTCACTTAGCGAATGACTCCAGGTCCTGACTGACAGTCTCTGTGAAATCGTCAGCGACGCGTCCGCTACATAAACCATTTGACACAGGCCGTGACTCTAGCACGATCGATATCACAAGACAAATGCCAAGATATATACATACCAATCTGGGACCACACCATCTCCGTCAAGGCCCCGATGAATTGAGGCGTTGCATTGACGCCTAGCTTGATAGTCTCCTCGTCCACGATCTTGCCAATAGACAGCCAGAGGGCGGATTTGAGGCGCTGTGCGAGAAACAGGGATCAGTATGCCGGGGCAGACTATGGAATAAATGGGATGTACCTCTTCGAGCCCGGCTTCTTCGACTTGCTCCATGTTGAGCGATAGATAAGACAATACAGATTGGAGTTCGTCAGTCAAGGCGCGTCCCATACATAAAATCAAGGGGCGGTGATTGGCTGTAGACGCGTATACCGGATAAATGGTTACTCCGTGGGAGAGGGCCGCGCCTTCCGTTTTGGAACTTTTTCTGGTGCCTTCCAAAAAGGACAATCGCGGCTCGATACTCCCGCAAACTAGCAATTAATCGCGCATCCTTCCAGCGCGGCATTTTCCTTTTTCTTTTTTCCCCTTTCACCTTGAGAACTTTGTGTTGCTTCTCCTCTTCAGCTTGTCCTACCTTCTTCCACTGGACCATTTTTACTCAACACCATTTAATCACTCGATCAATTGATCAATCGGTCCTCCATCCGCGGTGACCCGAGCTCCCGCATCCCCCGCCGACGACTCGAGAAGAGCAAGAGGAAAAAAAACACACCGCTGTCCACATCCACACCCACATAAATCATGGTCGACGAACGCTCTTCCGACCTCGGCGACATCGCCGCCGAGGCTGCCTCGGACTTCTTCACACAAATCTTCGGCTTCGTCGAAACAGGCGTCCGCCGCTTCTTCAAGAACTTCTACGCCTCCTTCGCTGAAGTCAGCACCAAGCGCTGGACCAAGGTCATCCTCAGTGTGATCTTCTACCTCATCATCCGTCCCTACATTGAGAAGTTCTTCAAATACCTGCACGACCGCGACCGCAAGAAGGAGAAGGAGAAGAAGGAGAAAGAGCGGGCTGCGCGGAGTGGGAAGAAGGCTAAGATGTCGGCTAATTCGCTGCGTGGGGGCGAAAAGGGCAAGGTTCTGGGCGAGGTCGAGAATACGGATGATGAGGTTGAGGAGGAGGGGGAGGATGAGTTGGCTCAGGCTAGTGGGGTGCCCGAGTGGAATACTATGGCGCGGAAGAGGCAGAAGAAGTACCTGAAGAACTTGGCTAAGGGCCAGCGGGCGGAGAAGTTGAGTGAAGATCAGATTATGGAGTTGTTGGATTGGAGTGAGGAGGAGGAGGAGCCCAAGAAGGATGCTTAGATGGGGTTGGACTTGACTTGTCTTGCTGGCGGTTAGGCTGGCTCGGGGCCTTTTTGGGGTTCGAGTGACTCTTGTAAACTAATAGAATGGAGGATGGCGTTGAATGCATCGTCTGTACTTTGCTCATGTGTACTTTATCTATCACCATGGCAGATATGCCCTGATTAACATCTCATCGTGTAAACTTGCTGAACAGGTTGAATAGAACCATCCCACTACTATGGTTATACTATCATACCAAACAGAACATCAAGTCACTTCCGCTTGACCATTGTATCCATAGTCATCCGTCTAGTAACAAGATCAACATTGAAAAGAAGAAGAAGTTTCCAAAACCAACCCCTATCTTAACCCGTGCATTGTAAACGTAAAGACCATTATGTAAAAGAAATTAAGAACATCTCATTCTCATCCAAACCCGCCTGTAGCTCAATGCAACCGTCTCAACGCCTCAATCATTCCCTTGACCTCTGCAACATCCCTCGAACCCACCTCCGCAATAATCTCCTCCTGCAGAGCAGCCTCGCAATCGAGGAACTGTTCAAGTAGCTCGCCATCCACGAAGCGATAGGGGGCATCTGCTGAACGAGTGAGTGTTCGGAAGGCGCGGAATTTGTCGAATGGTAGGTCGCCTAGGGAATCGACTTTGCTGGCGATTACGTTTTGGAGCGTGATGAGGAAGTCGTTGTGCTCTGGGTTGATTAGGGCGAAGAGGTAGATGGAGCCTTCGACCTGTAGAGGGTAAGAGATGTGAATTAGTAGGAGTCGTTGGAAGGCGGTTGAGAAAGAAAGGGTACGAACTGTTGCAAGGAAAGCCCGTGGTGTTACTGTCAGACTGGCGAGTTGTTGAATGTTAATTGGACGGATCCGATTGACCATTTCACCGAGTCGAATTTCACTCGTCGGGACGAGACGGTGCTTGTCTTGTTCAGTCACGCCACCTTGGTTGCGGGAGAGTACGATGAGGTTGCCCTCGGCCTCGCTGGCGAGGAGCATATCCTTTTCGATGGAGGCTACAGCCGTAGTCCAGACAGTCTGGTAGTGTCGACCAATCTCTTCCAGTTTGTCGTTGGCGCCGTTCTCTCCCTTGGTAAATTGGACGATGCAGACGCTCTTCATCAGGTCAGCAATGACTATTAAATCATCGACTACCGTTAGGTCGACGGGTGCTGTTGACGTGCGGAAAGTAGCAGTCTTTTCAAGCTTCATGGAGCTGAAGTTGTTGTTGATCACCTTGTAGACAACAACCTAGAGAAAGTTAAGAGTTAGTGAAATTGGTCCCCATGTATACTTCGTGGCGGACGGCTTCATCACTTACAGTCTTGACCAATGCTGCAACAATCCGGTCACCCATCATCGCCAATGCCCGGCAAGCACCTCTGACCCCCAACTCAGCGACCTGTGTCAGTTTACGGCCGTGATCAACTTCCAGCACCAGGATCCGCCCGCGGATTGCCCCTTCTTTTTCCTCATTCAGGTACGCCGTACCGACAATCCACCGGTCCTTCTTGAGCTCTTTTCCATTTTCATCCTTGCCGGCTGGGAACTCGGCGCGGATAACACTCTCAACAAGTTCGTCTGGGTGAAGTTCGACGGCATCCAGACGACGGAAAAGAATCTCATCAGCGAGCACGAAATGACTTGTCACGATCTCCGTAGATTCCTCCAGCTTGCGGTCGATCGTGCCAAGACCGAATGCCTTCTCAGATGGTGAGTAGGCGACACGGCGCACAGTCGAGCCCATGGGTAATGTGTGAATTTGTGTCGTGCGCTCTTTATCCACGAGTGCGATTTTGAGTTCCCGGGCCGTAGCCACGGCGATGGACCCGGGGAATGCCTCTGTGTTCAAATGGCAAATTCGCGATGCATCGGAGTTGACGGCAGAGTATATAATCCGTCCTTCGGAGCCGTAGATCAGACTCGGGTTCTCGCAGGTAGCGAAGACATTGTACAGGCCGTCGCCTCTGGGGAGTATCTTAAAGGTCGGTTGTTCTGATCCGAGGATCAACTTCGTCATGTCGGTCAGGGCATACGTCTGCGGGTCCAGTGTGAAAGTGATCACGCTGCCGTCGGCCATAGAGATGAATAGGGTAGGCGGACTATCAGCCAGAACGTCTGCTACCAAGACGGAACGGGGGAATGCCTCCCCTTTCGGGCCCAGCGACTGGCTTTGAAGCTCAGACAGATTCTTGATGTCTAAGATGGACACCTTTGCGGATTGAGGGAATCCGGCAATGCAGACACCTGCCGGCTTGGACGGGACTGTCACGCCCGAGATCTGCTGGTCTGTTCCCATATCCTTTTCCGTGATAAGCTGGACCTCATTCCGGATATCAAAGGCTGCCAGGACCTGGCCACCGATGACTAACACCAGGTGGTCATCATTGGCGGAGGCTGCAGTAATCGCCTTCTGGGTCGGAGGTGTCCATTCAAAAGTCACCATGCCGCTCTCGAGATCAGCAATCACAGCTCTCTTCTCGGTAACCTGTAGAATCCGGCTTCCTGGTAGATTAGCAGCCAACAGCGTACTTTCTGCCAAAGAAAGTCCAAGGAAGTCCTCGAGCTCTTCGACTTCTCCCTCGGCACTGAAGCGGAATACGCGTGTTTCATCAACGAATGTGACCAGTAGCGTATCGAGGAAGTCCCCAGAGGTCTGAGCCTGTAGGCCCCATAAATCGGTAATGTGATCCATTTCACCAAGGACACCCAGCTCCTCCATGCCGACACCACTCCGGACGCTTCGCAGAGATCCATCATCAAACGCACCCGATCCAGTGACAATCCGAGCTTGCCCTGTTGAAAACTCATGTGTCTGGACTTCACTCGTCCGATTGCCCAGGTCCATCAAAGTAAAGTCCAGAATGGGTGCGATGTTGGACAAAGTCTGAATGACCTCGAAAGAGCCATCGCTGATGCGAAGCACCTGAGAATCACCCTGTTGCGAGCCGACAAATAAGATTCCCCCACCGAGGTATACCAGCTTATTAGCCCGGGACGTGCTTCCTAGGTAATCCAGTTTCCAGTCCTCGACGTTGCCTTCGTTGTTCAACACGAACATCAGGAAGAATAGCCGCCCGTAGTCGTCAGCGAGCAACCAACGTTGGCTATCAACCTTCTCCCAAGCCACAAAGACGGTTGCTTCCTCGAGATCACGCGAGATCATGTCATTTGCGTTATCATCGATGTATTTGATAGATCTTTCGCCCAGGACGATCAGACCACCTGCACCAGTAGGAAAGACGTAAGCACGCTATAAGGACGAAAAGGAGAGGGCCAAGCAAAGGAATGGGAACACATACCCAATGGAGCCGGAATCGGAATCAAATGCGAGCACCGCCAGTCCAACTCATGTGCAAAAACACCTCCGTCCAGCTTCTTCTCCTGGACCTCTTTAAACGTCGCATCTGCCGGCCCACTCGACGTCGCCCGGCTATAGTCCAGCTCGCGAATCCGCAGTCTAACTTTCTTCTGATTATCCTCATACAACAGCGCCAGCCACGGCTGATTAGAGCCGGAATGCAGAAACGCCGAGGACCGCACGAACAGCTCATCGATCCGCGACGCCGTCGGCTCACCGAGCTCTCCAACCTGCGGCGCATCAACCTGATGTGCCGCATGTGAGACCCGACCCTTCCGTTTCGTCGGCTCGACGATGGGAATCACCACGATCACGCCCTCGTAGATCTCCAGCGTCATGAACCGCCCACTAGGATCGACCAGACACCGTGGTTCGGTCTGTGATTCGCGGGCCGAGGGCTCTGCGATATCGACATAGCTGCGGGCTGTCCGGGCTTTTCGTTTCTCGGGATCCCAGGCAAGTGTGAAGTAGTTGAATTGGTCTGTGCCGACGAAGAGGTGGTCGGTCGGCGAGTTTGCTGGCGCCGGAAGTCGGGCGAGCATGGTGACCTGCGCGTATACCGCGCGGGTCTGGGCCAGGGTCAGGCCATCGGGGGTGAGGGTGTAGAATTCGAGACGGTTGGCTTTTCTAGAGAATGGGAAAGCAGGATGTTAGCTTCTCTCGAGTTCCTATCGGGCAAGAGCTTGTGCGGCAAAGCCAATGGGCTCAGATAACGAGATTCCCAAAGGGTATTTGCATCCATTCCACTCACGCTATGACCAAGCAGTCCTCCTCGGCATTCATGAAATTCAGCTTCACCGCATGGCGAATGCCGCTCGCCCGGTGAATGGGCACCACGTAGGCCATGGTGGATGTTCCGCAGAGCTGCAGTATGCGAGCAATTCGTGCGGGTCGGAAGCTTGTCGCAGGGTCACTGCGGGGATGACGAGCACCGAGGGATC
Organism: Penicillium goetzii; assembly: GCA_037043885.1. Lineage (NCBI taxonomy): Eukaryota > Fungi > Ascomycota > Eurotiomycetes > Eurotiales > Aspergillaceae > Penicillium > Penicillium goetzii. Next base: position 84,361 of record JAWLST010000035.1, read on the forward strand.
GAGGAGAGCTGTATGCGGATCCGGCCGGGCAAGGAGATGGTGATCTAGGCTTCGGGTCGGTGATGGCGCATCTCTTTGAAGATCTTGGAAAATTTCCAGGATTACGTGCTGCAGCGAGGGGAGGCAGGCCGCAGGTTTGCCGGGGCGGGTGCCAATGACGACGTTTTAAGTCCGCGCTTACAGCCGAAAACAGACGCGAGTCCAGTGACAGTTCTTGGGGATTCTCCAGTACAAAGCAAGAGTGTGGAGATTTACTAATTTGGAAATTACAGATAAGATTGTAGATTCAACAACAGTTTGTTCTCATTTCTACGCACATAAACAGAGCTTAATCTGATCGACGCCGCTTGAAAAGAAAGATATAGCTCCAGACCAGTGGCCCATTCAGACCAAACATACAGAGCATTGGGCGCCAGTGCAGCAACGTCGGATTGACTTCAGGGAGTACATTTTTAGGTGCAAAGACAAGCGGCTTGCTGAAAGGCATTTTAATAAATTAAATTCTTTTGTGGTAAATTCCAATCAAGTCTAACGAAGAAATCATCCATTCTCACCCACAAGTGCAAGGTGCTCCCATTTCCAAGCAGAAACGAAACGCTGGAGAGCCTCCATGGAGACAATCAGTCCATGAATCGAGGCTGAAAGACGAAAGCAAAAAGTCACGACACCCAAAGAAAGGGGGAAAACATCAAAGAAGAAAAAACTGATTGGCATATATAAGCCCGCCAAGAACTGAAAATGTACCTATTCGGCGGACACAGAAGAGCCGAGAATATATGTATATGCTGGGTCATCTAGACATCAAGAGGGGAAGAAGGGTAGGTAGGGGGATATGACTACACTGCGAGAAGGGAGATGGCGGAACAAACTCGAGACAGTAAAAAAAAGGCAGTATCATCAATCATGACCACACATCCTCCTGGTAGCTGCCGCTACTCCGCATGTGCTTGACCATCTCCTCGCCCTTCTCGGCAGGCATACCGCGCTGCTGGGCAATGATGTGACCCAGCACCAAGTTGACCTCACGGGCCATGTTGGCGGCATCACCGCAAACATAGAAGTTGGCCTTTTGCTTGAGGAGCTCGCTGACCAGCTCGGCGTTCTCCTTGAGACGATGCTGAACGTAGACCTTCTGGGAGCCCTCGCGGGAGAAGGCAGTAATGATCTTCAAAGAATCACCCATCTGCTCTTGGTAGGTCTGGAGGAAATGTAGTCAGTATTTGATTTTGTTTCGTTGAGAAATGAGAGTATGCGGCTTACCTTGAACTCATCCTGGTACAGGAAATCCTCATCACGCTTGCGGCATCCGAAGAACAACACGGTAGTGCCAACCTTCTCGCCCTTGGCAGCCAGAGCAGCACGTTCCTGAATAAAACCGCGGAAAGGAGCAACACCAGTACCGGGACCAACCATGATGATGGGCTTGGTGGGGTCGGAGGGGAGCTTGAAGTTGGAGTGGCGGACGTGGACGGGCACGTGGATGCCGTCGTACTTGTTGCGAGGACCAGTAATTTCATAAGTCAGACCATGAGGATCGGGAGAAGGATCGCCGTTCTGCTTCTGCTTGAGAGCCAGGAGGTAGTTGGTGGTGACACCCTTGACCATGTGCGAGGCACCAGGCAGGCGCACGGACTCGACAACAGCAGTAATGCTGATCTTGTCCTTCTGAACCGCAGACGAGGAAGAGATGGAGTAGTACCGGGGCTGGAGCTTGTTGAGACCTTCGATGAGCAGGGAGAACGGAACGGCATTGAATGGCTTGGCGGTGATGCTTTGCAGGGCCTGAGCGATGTTGAAGCACTGGTTGGTGATCTTCTCGTGGAAATAGTCCTTGTCGTTACCCAGACGAACAATCTCCGCCTTGGTCTCCTCATCGGGGGCAAAGGCAGCCAGGGTCGAGACGAATTGACGGGAGACGGGGGCGCAGACTTCCATGTAGTAGCGAACGGCGGCATCGTAGGTAGTAGGAGTCGGGATGGGAACCTTGGCAGTGACATCGATACCCTTGACGTTGATGACCGAGTTACGCTTGCCCTCCAGACCGAAGACCTGGAGGAAACGGTCGACCTCGGCACCGGCGTTGGTGGGCCAAATCGCAATGTGGTCACCAGTCTGGTAGCTCAGGTTGCTACCAGCGATGCTGATCTCCATGTGCAGACAGTTCCGGTCCTTAACAGTGAACAATTCGCGGGATTCGACAATCGGGGCAATGTACGGGTTGTGAGCAGAGTAGGGACCCTTGGGCTGGCCATCACGGTGGGCGGCAGTAGGCTCTCCCAGGTAGACCGACTCATCCTCGGGCGACTTCTCGTCGTCCTCGGAAACAGAGAAGACCGGCTCGTAGACAGATTCGCGCTCCTGGAGACCCATGGCCTCAGACAGAGCAGCCCACATGGGCTCCTTCCAGGCGAGGAAGTCCTCCTCCATGGTTCCAGCACCATCGTCACCCTCACCAGCAGTTCCAATGCGCTGCGCACCCAACTTGGTGAAGGCGGCATCAACCTGGCGGACCATAGCGTTATAGTGCTCATAAGTGTTGTTTCCGAGACCGAATGCGACATACTTGAGGGACGACAGAGGGGATTCCTCAGCAGCGGCGCCGCTCTCAAAGGCGACGTCGTCACCGGTGAAGAACTGGTAGAACTCGACCGCGTTATCAGTCGGCTCACCCTCACCGTAGGTTGCCAGCACGAAGAAGGCGACCTTGTCCTCGGGGAACTTGTCCAGGTTCTCGTAGTCATAGTCCTCAATATCCGCGACCATGGTCTTCAGACCAAAGCGCTGGGAGCCTTCCTTAGCCAGGCGCGAAGCGTAGTCCTCGGCGGTACCGGTCTGGGAGCCATAGAAAATCACACAGTTCTTGCCCGTCTCCTCCATCTTCTCAACGATATCGCGCGTCTTGCCGCTCTTGGCGGCGCCATTCAGCGCGGTGGCGGAGGAGGCATAGGGGTCTTTCGGGACGGCCCAGTAGGTTCCCTTGGTGAAGTAGGCCACGCTACCCACCAAGAGAGCCACCAGGACGATCAGATCGAGGGTGTCGAGTTGCGCCATAATGGCTGAATAGTCAATGAGAGAGGGAACGAGATCTTCTTCCAATCAGTCCGATCCCGCAACAACAGAGGGGAGGAGAGATGGAAGTCGGAGAGTTAGTTCGGCGGACGGCGCCAGTGGGGAGGAGCGGAGAATTGGCGGCGGACGAGATCCAAAAAAGTCGGAAGAGGCGAAAAAAGGGGAGGAAACTCGGGAAAGAAACACGAATCGCCCGGAATTCTAAAATGACCGCAGGATCCTAGAAAAGACCACCCCTATTCAATGAGAGAAGAGAAGAGGTGGAAGCGGACGGAGGATGAGAAGGCCAAAGTGGTCTGACCACGGGGAGGCCGGTCGGCGACTAGTACTTCGGCGCGAAGTGGAGCTTTCACCCCTCCTGCACGTCGGTGTGTGTGTGGGTGCAGATAGTAGTGGTGCAGTGCTGCAGCAGAAGATCGTCGATGGCGATAGAAGAGTCCCTGGCTAGGTAATTTAATGACTAGTTAGATAACAAGAATGGCAGATAGCAAAGGAAGGGGAAAAGGGAGAGGGAGGTTGTACAGGTGTATATACGGAGTAAATAATCGGATCGATAGGAATGAGGTTATTCAAGACAACAAAAAAAGAAGAAGAGAAAAAGAAATCAAAGAAACCCAGTCGGAGATTTTCAGACTAGGGTATTGATGAAATGATATATAGAGGATCGATCGATCAATAATATAGGTCTTTCTAAGTTTCCACGTATCTTCCGTTCTCCGCCTCTTATCTTATAGTATTGTCGCCCTCGGCTGGAGTAGGCGTGGGAATGGCGGCGTGGGGCTGAATTGCTCGACCGGAACGTGAACTCGGCCAGCTGCCTGAACGTGAAGGCCCTTGCTCATCGTCACTCCTCAGAATGTTCAGGACGTTCAAACTTCAGTATGGTTCCCCCACCCACTCACCACTCCGACTGCGAATCATAACCTTGCCTCCTTCGTCCCCAGACTTAGGATCAACCCCCATTCCCTCGGGTAAGGCCCCATTCGGCACACCCGTCCGGGAGATCGAACATAGTCGCTTGGGCCGACCAAACGTGCCGCCAGTAGCCACCCCCAGAACAGTCGAAAAGTCAGGGCGGGTTTTCGGAGAGTGGCAACCAGCTCGCTGGGACACCGCGATGACCATGATAAGCCACATCCCACTGAGATCTGCGGAGTCTGCTGAGTCCTGCTGAGTAGTACCTACTACCTGTAATGCTAAATACCGCATGTGCCTACATCTGCCATTCCTTGCTCGGATCCCGCTGTCTTTTCTTCCGCGCTGCCCCGATGTACTCCCGTCCCAGTCAGAGTTGGTTCTTAACTGGCTGAAGCTGGTCCACGTTGGCGAGTGCGGACGGATTCCGCGCATGTGCGGCCGTCCATTCCTCGCTGGGTCTTGCCTCTTCATCTGGCCCTAGTTCTGCTGGTCTTGCTGGCCGGCTTGCTCGGCCACCTCCGCATCGGGCAGAACCCAGCGAGCCTACAAAAGGGGAACGACGCCCCTCGCAAAGATCGGGACATTCCCCATACTGTATCATCTTGTAGGGTCAATGACACTTGGCCTGGTCGGAGTGAAGGATCCGATGGTTTGGGCACTGGGGTTCCGCGGGATTCCCTTGGCCGGCCTGTGGCAGCGGCAGTGGCTTTTCTTGACTCCCAGCTGGACACTCAGCGAAAGATACTGGAGAGACAATCTATTGATTACAGGAGAAAATACAGATAGCTGGCCTGGAGTGCCTTCTACTCCTTTGGTGAGAGTCTGTACGACTCTGAGCCAGGCTTACAGTGGCAGGTTCACGCACGCGACAGTCCGCAGTACACAATATACCGAGTACATATATGTACGATGTACGCCGTACGGGTACTTGGCGCAGATCAATGTGGGGCTTGAATCTTTCACATGGTCCCCTTCTTAATCGACCGCCTTCGCTGAATCCTCAATCATTAACGAAGGCCGGGACGTCTGGATCCAAGTTATGTACACCTTGATGTCAGAATCTTATTCTACGCAGGAAATACTCACTCCCTAGTTGTTTAACTGTACTAATCTGACAGAGTTGAAGCGCTGGTCTGAAGATCCGGCTAACATTGGCGTCGGCCTCGGGGGGTCTATTGATCCTGGCAGTCGTTCGTATAAGCAAACACTATAGGTCAACGAGAGATAGTTGACATATCCAGTCTGCCTAATTCAGTGTAAATCGGATAACTGCATCCCCAACCATCATCCCATCTTCCCTTTAAAAGTAAACATCAAGCGTTTTTACCTGCTTCTTCTCGAGTTAACCCTACTGCCCCTATACACTCTGGACTTCACTTTTCCATTGCTCTGCATCCAATATCGCAGAGATGATGCCCACAGAACTGCCTCACGGCTGCGGTTTCTGTGGCCAAAGGGAGAGTCTTCTCCAATGCTCTGGCTGTAAAGTGTTGTCATACTGCAACCGCAAACACCAAATTACCAATCCCCCATCGCATAAAGCTGCTTGCGGCATCATCAGACGAGCACGTCTCTCAAGATGGAGAAACAGGAGCGTATCCTACGCGATCCCACTGCAGATTGGAGGTTTCCTGATGACCCCTTTATCCATGACGTCGGGAACTTCTGGGGCTGCCCCGAAACCCGTAACTATATGCGAGCGCGATTTGCACTCGTCGAATCCATGGATGTGGTCCACAACGTCCAATCCGTCGAGGCGCAGCTGGACCATCTCATGGATATGATGCGTTTGAGTCATAGAGATAACATGGGTGTGCGAGACAAGGTGCCTGGGCTCATGCTCCGTCTCAACAAGGATCAAGAATGCTACAGCTTTATCAAGTGGTGGGTGGTCATCGGTCGCCGGTTGTTTTATCGGTGGGATCACTGGGATCGCACTGAACCTCCATACCTCGATGTCAAAAACGGCAACGTTTTTGAGCCTGTGGAGCGTTTTCCGGGTCGGTACTATGTTCTCACTCACTTCAGTCACTTGTCTTGCCTGTGTCTCTTGAAAATCAAGATCCTTCTCGACCTGATGAGGTTAGAAGAGACAACTGCGATTCTGGGACCAAGGCTTTCCCGCGAGATCCTTGATCTCATTTAGTCATCGATCCCGCAGAGCCCCATCGTGCGTGCATCTCGCGATCTCATGACCGGTCATGGTGATATTCGTCAGACCATGATTGGAAAGTTGAAGGCGCAAATCGATTTTCTACACAAAGCAGTTCAAAGAGCCAATCAGTATTCCTGGCCTGCTTTTGTCAATCCTGATGATCATTTGCTTATTGGACCGCCTGAGGTGTGGTCTCCAGGGAGCCTGGAAGAAATGGAGTTGATCCTGCAGTACAACTGGAACGCCTGGGCTGAGATACCTGGGGCTATTGACTTCATCAAGGCAAAGGTTCAGGGTGATGTTTAATTGGGCATGCACTGTTCCAGGAATGTGGGGAGAAATTGGCCCCGCTCCTGTCACCACGGATGATGGATTCGAGACCACGACTGAGTGTTCTCGTTTATCTTATTGGGGATATTGCTTTTAGATGACAGATTTGAGGTATTCATGAGTTTTTTAGAACATCCTTTCTTCCCTTTCAGTTTACACTATTCAATTCTATAACTTCAAAACGCCCTGTACAATGCCAGCTGCGAACTCTCTGAGCACGTGCTCGCATCACATACTGCCAGGAATATATAGCGAGACCATCACCACACTGGGCTATGCTTGATTGTTCATCGAATTAACTAGTCACCTTACCACCTGGATGAATGTGTTCTATCTAGATTGACTAGTATCATCATACCATAGACCGCTATTTCCTGTTCCACTTTGTATCAGGTATACCTATGAAGTGACCGACCTCTACTAGCGTCTCTGGGGTAATCAATCTCTAGTATGTAACAGGCCTAGGCAGAGGACCCTCTCGTCTGAGACAGATCTTCAGGGATAAACCCATCACTCTACGGGTTCTCCTTGAATCGAATGTTTCAGCCTCTTCTCCTTTGAGTTCGCCATGTAAAGCGAAGCCCCGTTCTTCGTTCCTAGCTCGCAGCGAGCCGCATCGGCATTTGCCACAATGATGCCCCGAGGTACTGGATAGCTAGCATGTATCGTGAGCTGATCATAAGCGTACCTTGCATGTTCTAAGTTTAGGTATGCTGACCTATGTCGCAATATATCCTACAAATGACAGTCAAGCTGGTCTCGCGGGTTGTACTAACCTGTCATATTTTATCATGAAACCTATGTACTTCGTATGGAGGGAACACAAGCGCCCAACCCGAGATGCTTTGGGCGGCCCACCATTAAAACAACGGAAGTCGTACTCCGGAGCCGACTTGAAAAAAAAAATATAATATACTTTGCAACATGCCCTCGTTTACAGATTATTGGACCTTGTATATAGTCAGTTCATACATTAAGTAACCAATAAAGCATCATAGAGAGCAGCAACTTGCGCCCGTGTAAGAAGAAAAAAAGTTGGACGGGTACCCGTGCACACCTGGAAATGATTATCCAAAGAAAGCTCGCCATCCGCGGAGCATCACAACGCCTCACCTCCTCTCTGTTCACCCCCAACAACATCCCCCCCCCCCCCCCCCCCCTTGGGCAGCCAGAGACCATGGAGTGATTCGCTATGTCCTGCTTATTGCCTCCTGCTGACTCTCCTCTCCACACGGCAGCCTGCATGAGATTCACTCGGCAATGAGTCCTTGACTCGTCGATACGCCAGTACGTCGCTTTCCTCCCCCCAAATGAACTCCCATCTAAGCACCAAGGCCGCCCGTTCTTATTTTTTCCTCTTTGCTTTTATCGCCCACCACTTATTCGGGCATATTGCACAATGCTTTACTTGCAGACTAGAACACTTTGCTAACCGCGTCTTCCGACCTAGTGGCATCTCATCCGGCCAAAGCTGCTGGCCCCGGCCAGCAAACACCGCTGCCCCTCATCCCTGACGACCTCAAATCGGCGTCGCATCATAACCTCGCATCCCCCTCGGAGTGGCGAGGCACACGAACGGCCCAGTCAACTCCAATGCACAGTCGTGAACCCTCCGCGGTTCGTGGACGACCCGCCGACCCTTCCGCCCTAGCCCCGACCCTCCAAACCCGCCGCGGCCACTCCGGTTCCAAAAGCCCCGACGTTTCAGCTGGTCACCCTGCAGGATACGACGTGGGATTGGAAAGACGACCGTCCAACTCGTACGGCCACCACCGCCAGACCTCCATCGTCCATGGCATGCAACATTCGCGCAATCCGAGCATGGCCGGTTCGACTGCTTCCACTAGCCCGCTGAGTCCGGAGTTGATTGCGTCTCTCGGTCGCGGGGGATTTGATGAGGCTGGTCTGCCTAACAAGCTGGATCAGCTGGATCCTCATTCGAACTATCAGAGTCCCGGCATGGCGGCTGGTCATGGAGTGCCGGGGACATTGAGCACCATTCAGGACAATGATGCCGACGATACGACAAATGCGAGTCCTGCAAGCGTGGTTCATAAACGGATGAACTCTGGTGGAACGATAGGAAGACGGGATCGATCTCATAGTCGCTCACACTCGAAGCATCATTCCGAATCGAAGACGGTGGGGGAGTATGCGCTGCATCATCTATTCAACTCGGTAGGGATCAACACACCGCGGGCATGGATGGAAGGCTATGAGGAACGGGGAACAGCTGACATCAAGTCTCCTAAATAGTTCGTTGGCAAGGCAGAGAGCAAGATCAACCAGGCCATCTTGAAGTTGGGGGAATCGGATGCCCCCGTAGAGGAAGTATGCGGACCTGGCGCGGATCCCAATTTCGATCAGTTGATCTCGGCATTGGGACATATCGCCAGACAGAAGCCGAAGCCGTTGATTGATACCATCATGCTCTGGCGGAAGAGTAAGGGTGATGCAGCTATCACTGCGAGGCAAATGACGAATGAGCTGGTATGTTCCGTGCTCGACCCGGTGCAAAGAGAAGAGATCGAAATGGCTAATTTGGGACGGTGATGTTGGTTTAGCCTAAGCCGATGGTGACAGAAAATGGAGTGCTCATGCGTCGAAACACCGAACCGACGCAAGTGCCTGGCGACCCTGCTTTAGCAGATCGTGCCCAACCGCCAACGCCTTTCCTCAGCCGCCACGATGACGTCGCGCTGGTTGAGCGCCGGGCCACAGTTTCCGTGTATCTGGTCTGCAGAGTCTTGATCGAAATCTTCAACCAGAGCAGCCTCGCCTCGATCACCCTGGACATGGCAGATCGCCTAGAAGACATCGTCTTCGGCCAGATTAAGACCGTCGACCCCGACCAAATCTCTGCGTCCCCACTTCGCATGGCGAACTGGAGGATCTACGGTCAGCTGCTCGGAATTATGAGCGAATTGAATTTCACGAGTGTCGCCAACCGTTTCCTAACGGAGCTTGACAAGTATCAGAAAGATGAAGTGGCTCGCGGTCCCTCACGCGATGGTGATGCAAGAGCCGAGCTGCTGATTCTGGGAATGAGAAACCTGCGTTTACCCACGTCTGCCGAAGGCTGGCCCAGATCTTGCGATTTCATGCGATCTGTGGCGCGCTTGTTTGTCAATGCCCACGGGCAGAAAATCAAGCAAGCCTACTGCTACGTAATTGAGAAGCTTCTGCTTCCAGTGGCCGCCAACCCGATTTCTGACCTCTCACTACCCCGGTGGAAGGAGTTCTTGGACCTCGTTCAACCGCGTCTGGCGCAATTGCTCACAAAACCTCGGCATTGGGCTGCCGCCTTCTCCTTAAATGTGTTGCTGCTGTGTATCTCCAATAAAGAGACATTCGCTTCCCAATGGCTGTCGATGATCTCGAGTTTGCCCGCACGTCTCAAGGATCGTCCCACCCGCGCGCCGGCTTTGCACGCCATTTGCCGTCTCGTATGGACATACTTCTTCCGTTATTCTGACTCTCCTACGACGACTCTTCGTAAGGTGGAGGAGGTAGCCAAGATTGCCCTGCCTACCGGCAAAAGGACTTATCTTAGCGCAGAGCCGGTCTTTGCGGACCCCCTCATTCAATTGATTCGAATGATCGCATTCAAGCATCCCGACGTCTGTTTCCGGAGCATCATATTCCCCCTGATCAACTCTGACCTGTTTCTCTCTGGCCGGGAGCTGAAGATTGAACAGATGGAGCCGGAAAAGATGGTTATTGGTATTCGTTCATTCTTGGCCACCATGTCTGATCTTGAGACAAGTGATCAGCTTTGCCCTCCCTTCCCGACGGGCTCCCTCCCGAATCCTTTTATGGATAATTGCACACCTGCCTACTTCCATCGCTCCCAGCTGCTCACTGAGCCCAAATTTGGGCCTGCTGCTCAAAAGCCCGACCCTTCTTCACCATGCCCAGTCAATATTTCTAGATTGAGCGATAACGTCAGAGAGTACTACCTTCGATTCTGCGAAGTCCTTGGCAAGATTACAATCCTTTGTGACAATACCTTTGGCGGACAAGCAGTTTTGGATGAGAAGTTTGGTGGCACCACTCCTAAAACTCCCATCACGGAAGCATTCGGTTTTGGCCGACGTGATGACCATTTGAGCACAGTGGATCAAAAGCAAGGATTCTACGACCTGTTTCACGTCGCGGTCCAAGCCCTACCTCGCTGCCTCTCCGATCATATCCCCTTTAATTCTCTCATTAACCTCCTTTGCACTGGGACTGCCCATGTTCAGTCCAACATTGCCACGTCTTCGGCGGAATCGCTCAAGGCGATCGCCAGGCAGTCTCATGCCCAGCAGGTGACCATTGGCTTCGCCCGGTTCATTTTCAACTTTGATGCACGGTACTCTACCATGTCCGATGAGGGCATGCTCGGACCGGGTCATATTGAGTCTACACTGAGGCTTTATGTGGAGTTGCTCCGCATTTGGATCGACGAGATCAAGCAGAAGACCAAGGAAGCCGCCTCGGACCAGCTAGAGAAGTCCATCTCTGGTAGTCGGGCTCTGCATCTTGATCTTTCAAGTGTCCTTGCGCACGTCGAGGAGATTGAGTCCCATGGGCTGTTCTTCTTGTGCTCACAGTCTCGACGAGTCCGCGCGTTTGCTATCAATGTCCTGCGGCTGATCACTGAATTTGACAGCGCGTTGGGCAAGGAGAACACGCGAATTATTAGAATTCTAGAGGCCGATTCCCAGCAGATCCTTGATCTGAATGATGAGCAGCTCACCGTTGCCGAACGAAGCCGCATTCAAAAGGGTAAAAGGCGGAGTGCCTCCCAGAATACCCTCATCGAGCTCTGCAGCAGTGAGGTGTCCTACGATTCCACTCTGTGGGCTAAAGTTTTCCCGAACATCATTCGGGTTAGCTTCGAGACTTGTCCCTTTGCCGTGACTCTGGGACGAGAGATCGTCTGTGCACGCCTTGTCCGGATGCACAAGATGATCACCTCACTGGCAGAACGAACAAGGCATCCGCAGTACTCCCCCGTAGATGTTTACCAGAACCGTCCTCTGGGGCGGAGCAACATGACTGCGGAGATTTTGGTTGAGCAGTGGAAGCTGTACCTTGTCATGGCCTGCACGACTGTTACCAGTGTCGGTGCCCAGTCTCAGAGTCAGCTGGCGAATGCTCAGCATGTGCGGAAAGCTTCCAAAGGAGCACAATCCTCTGATAAGATCAGCTCTGCCCGAAGTCTGTTTGCGTTTGTGATCCCTCTTCTATCTGCTGAGCGTGACTCCATCCGCAATGCCATCGTGGTCGCCCTCGGTGCTATTCACAAGAATCTGTACCGCACTCTTCTGGAGTCCCTGCAGTACGCAGTCACTACCTGCAATGAAGAGGCGAAGATCCGTATCGGCACACACCATCGCACCCCTAGTAGTCCTCAACGAAATCGAAACACGGACCGGTTGCGCACCGAAGTCACCCATGTCTACAAACTAACTTCACACTTCTTGCGTGAGCCAGAAGTCTACAATGACGACTGGATCGTCAATAACATCATCACCTATGCCAAGGACCTTCGTATTTTCCTTAGCGATGCTGAGGTTCAGAATGACTGGGAATTCCAGCGTCTGCGCTTCCATTACTGCGGCTTGATGGAGGAGCTTTTCGAAGGTGTCAATCGCACAAAAGACCCATCTCGATGGATTCCCTTCGAGTCCAGAAAATCTGCGTTCTCCCTGATGGAGGATTGGTGTGGATATTCGCCCAATCAAGCGCAAATTACCGAGAGAGAAGAGCACATGCGCAAGTTCGCTGCGGCCCAACCGCATGAAGGCGGCGAGATGAGGAACGCTGCTGCCGCGATGGAAATTGAGAAGAAGAACCTTCGTGCTGCGGCGTTGAGTGCCATGGCCTCTCTATGTGTATGTGCTTACTACTGTGTTGCTGTTTTATCTGCGTTTGCTAACTTCAATCTACAGGCTGGACCCATTAGCATTACGACGGAAAGTGGATCTGTACTCCAATTCGACGTGGGTCGCATGCTGTCGTGGATTGACATCATTTTCAATACGGTCAGCGATAAGTGGCACTCGATTGGACGTCGTGCGCTGAAGAACTTGATCATCCACAACAAGGAGCACTCATATCTGATGGAACGGTCGATTGAGATGTGTTATGTGGCTAAGGGCCCCAAGGCACTTGAGAGTTATTTCGAAGTCTCGACCGAGGTACTCATCGAGCATCCGGATTATCCGCTTCAGTTTTGGAGGATTTTGGGTGCCGTGCTGGTCACTCTTGGCAGCCAGAAGCGCGAGATTCGAATGAAGTCTGCCAAGCTTCTCCGGCGACTAGAGGAGCGGCAGCAGAAGAGCTCTCGCCTTCAGGACTTTGACATCAGCATTTCGGATAAGACCACGGCGGTGTACAAGTTGGCACAGTTTGAGACATCGAAACGACTCGCCATCCAGCATTCTGATCTGGCATTTACTCTGTTCTCCGAGTTCTCGCTGCACTTCCGAAATCTGCGCTCCGATAGTCAGCGAAATATGGTTGCCGCTATTCTCCCTTGGGTGCAGGCTATGGAGTTACAGGTCGATCCGAATGGTGGTCCGACAGCTTCGTCGTACATGCTGCTTGCCAATCTCTTTGAGATCACCATCCGCTGTAGCACTACACTGCCAAACCAGGTACAGGCCATGTGGCAAGCCCTGGCCACGGGTCCTCACGGCGGCAATGTCCAGCTCGTCCTTGATTTCATCATCAGCCTGTGCTTGGAACGCAAAGAGCAGAATTTCGTGGAGTATGCCAAGCAGGTTGTCGTCTTCCTCGCAGCGACCCCGGCCGGGTCCAAGGTCATTGAGTTCTTCCTTCTGCTGGTCATTCCGAAGAACATGGTACAGGAGCGCAAAGACCTCACTCCACAACCTCCAGACGTCAAAAGTTTGCCGTATGTCGCCGACCTGGGTGCGGTGCTGCCTGTGGGCAACAAGCAGGCTGGTCTTTCTCTTGGACAAGTTGCTCTTATCTTCCTCGTCGACCTTATGGTTGCTCCTGTTACCCTCGCCTTGGAAGATGTGATCAAGGTGCTCCACGTGGTGCTCATTCTTTGGGACCACTACACTGTCACTGTGCAGGAACAGGCTCGAGAGATGCTGGTTCATCTCATTCACGAACTTGTCGCGGCCAAGTTGGCAGATGATGCCCCTGTGGAACATCGTCAAGCTGTTGAGGATTTCGTCGAGTCGATCCGTCAGAGCGACAGCGCCGTCGTCTGGGAATACGAGGAGAACCAGGGCAAGGACGAAGAGGCAGATGATCGCCGTGTGCCCACCGCCATGGCGACCGTTACGCGCGAGGTGGTCAAGTTCTTCAGTTTCGAGTACGAAGGCGTCGGTGATCTGTGGGCCAAGGAGGCGCTGTACTGGGCGACCTCTTGCCCCGTGCGGCATCTGGCATGCCGCTCGTTCCAGGTATTCCGGTGCATCTCGACATCGTTGGATTCGCGGATGCTGGCGGACATGCTGGCTCGACTATCGAATACCATCGCTGATGAGGAAGAGGACTACCAAACCTTCTCCATGGAGATCCTCACTACCCTGAAGATTATCATCAGCTCACTGGCCCCATCAGATCTCTTGCATTACCCACAGCTGTTCTGGACGACCTGTGCCTGTCTCAATACAATTCATGAGAGCGAGTTCATCGAGAGTCTTGGCATGTTGGAGAAAATCCTTGATCGGATTGATCTTAGCGATCCCCTTGCGGTGACGCAGCTCTTGGAGGGCCAGCCGCCGAAGTGGGAGGGCGGATTTGACGGTCTTCAGGACCTGGTCTTCAAGGGACTCAAGTCATCAGAGTCCTTTAGTCGTACATTGGACGTTCTCCATTGCTTGAGTGGACTTCCGAACAACGAGCTTATCGGTGACGGTACTCGACAGTTGTTTACTATCCTCGCGAATCTTCCCTTTTTCCTTGAAAGCTTTGATCAAGGGTTTACGGATCAAAAACCCATTGTGCATGCTAGCCTGCTGGCTCGAGTCGCGGAGAATGAGCGTTGTCCCCGGCTTGCCGCCTCGTTGTTTGGATTCGCCAACCAACAGTACAAGACCGAGGGTGTCTTCCTGGACCACATCATCACGGAGATCAAATCTTACTACTTCCCACAGCTTGATTTCCAGTGCTTGATCTTCCTCATGGGCCTTCTTACCAACACGACTGATTGGTTCCGTGTCAAGACAATGAAGATTCTCTGCGTCTTGATTCCGGAGGTTGACATGCGCCGGAATGAGGTGACATGCCATGGGCCCGACCTCATCTCCCCATTGCTGCGTCTTCTCCAGACCGACCTGTGCCCGCAGGCCCTTGGGGTCCTAGACAACATCATGACCGTGTCCGGGAATCCAATGGAGCGGCACCATCTTCGCATGAGCATGGCATCGGCCGTTTCATCCCGGGCGATTCGCAAGGAGTATGAACGTATCCAGAGTCTTTACGGCATTCCGGAGGAGACTGGATGGTCCGTTCCCATGCCTGCGACACAGTCAAGCATGACCCGCAACAATGTTCACGCCGTCTTCTACACGTGCGCTGATGGGGATAACATGAATGTGGAGGATACTATGACGCCTGGTGTTGAGTTCCGGGCGGATGAGTTCAAGGACACATTCTTCCCGATGAGAGCGGATACCATGAAGTCCATCGATACACAGACCGATGGGAATATGGGCGATATTGTTCAGAAGCTGGACAGCTTGGACGATTTCTTTGAAGAGACAGAGTCAAGCGTACCGTCTCTCAACCTAGTGGCTCCGCCGATGCTGCGTGGGTTCACGGGCAGCTACGTCGATACCAATGCTCATCTGTACGATCAGCAGACAGCTCCCATTTTGCGCAAGTCACTTGCGCGGACGGGCTCCACGTCATCCTTCCACAACGGCCTGGCCGAATCTCGCCCTGCCAACTTCCGCTTTGATGGGCCTGGCATGCACTCTCCGGTAAACCCGCCGCCTCACAGCTCGCAGACTCTCCGCCCTGCCTCCCACACTCGCTCAGTGACGTCACCCGCAAACAACCTCTACGTCCACACACAACAACCAATCCCGCATGGTACACCGCCAGTCACCCTGCACGAGTCGGCATTCCTTTCGGATGATGAGATCGAAGACGCATATTCTGACCTCGATGACCGCTCCCATGGCAAAAGAGGGCTTCATCCCCCGATGCCACCTATGGTGCGCAGCGCTACGGATGGCTCTCACTCTCTCGAGTCCATGATCCGCAGTGGCATGCGCCGGCTCACGGGTGGTGCAGCTAACAATCGTGAGAAGGAGCGTCAACGTGACCATCTCCGCGCCCAGCACCGCGCCATAGTCCAGACTGCGAACTCGCCCCGCGTGCCTAAGGTCCCGGAGGAGTATTTCGCAGGCCCAACTAGCCACCCTACGTCACCCAGGTCGTGATCCACGCTTCAACCCTCTACCAACCCTCCTTCCGACGTGCAACTTTCACTTCTATTTTTGATTCTGTCTTTGCTGTATTCAGCCTGGGGCATTTCTGGGGCGTTTGGATCGAGACCTCATTCATAACATACATACCCTTTTTGTGACCTTTTTGTTCATCATTTTTTTTGATTCATTCTACGCAGGGTCTACCGGAAACTATCATTGTTGTCATGTCGATGTTTTGTATACTACTTGTCGCACATGATCGTTAGGTAGACGATTAGTTTCAAAGGAGAAGTGATATTAGAACTAAGACATCATGTGGAAGATATCTGGTAAAACCACTCTCTCCTTTGCTGTGCATGTCGTAATCACAAGTCATATGTGCACAGGACGAGCTCACTGCAAACGTCCATTGACAGGCTCCCAGGACAGCAGGAACAGACGGATGGCTGCAGGGACACCCAATAGGTTGACAGAGCTCGTGAGGTCCCGAATGGCCCTTTCAAAGTATTCCTGTTGAGCGTGCTCGTCGCAGTGACCTGTCTGCAACAGGTGGAGCTCGCTAGTGTTTGGATCTGGTGCGCCGATAGGACCCGTGATTGACGCGAACATGCGGTACCGGAAGCACGGGTCGGCAGTATGGTCGACGATGTATCGAAGCAGGAAGTGGTAATGGCCGTAGTGCAGGGAGTTGTTCGGGCCGTAGGTCCTAGTCATGACGATCCCCTTTATTCCGAAAACCGCCATCTAAATGAAGGTTATCACCGCGATCAGAGATCTGATAAGAAAGGGGTCCGTGCGCGATGACGTACCTGGTTCTCGTTGGTTGGTCCAGATCCCGCGAGAAGCTCGGCCGAGTCCCAGACGAGCTGGCAGCTCCCCCAGAGCACTTGGTTGAAGCCATTGTTGGAGATCCAGGTGAGGGCTGTGTTTCTCACATCGTCAGTGTAAACTACTGCATGGGCCACAGAGGACATTGTTTTCGCGGTGATCGGTCTTTGTGGATAGAGAGGATGAAGATGTCTTTGTTGTTGCTCTTGGTAGATGAATGAAAGAGGCGTTTGATGAAAGAGGCGGTTGAATGAGAGAGGCTGTTGAGTGAAAGAGGTGGTTGACGAGGTAAGAAGATAATTAACAATGCGCATCGCCGAGGGGACTGATCATAATAGAGCGGGTTGACAGACGGTTGATATTGAACCACCCAATCCTTTCTATTTGTAGGATTCGCTGGTTGATTAAGTCTAAAGGGAAGTAATTAGCGTTGATGAAGTAGCTCTCTATCATTGCCTAATCATTTTTCAGTGCAATGGTTCCCCTTATCGATCACGAAGCTTTGAATTGCTTATTCAAGAGATTTCCTATCTTTATCCTTTGAGACTGTGTCTATACCACGCCAATTTGAACCCAATTTGCTCAGGTTCACTCGAAGAAAGAAGTTGTAGAAGTCCACGTTGCTCCAGGTCCTGACAGAATTCCTTTTTAGAAGGGAAGTCCTCTACCCAAAGGTTCCCATCCACACCAGCTGGCTTTGCAGTTGTTACTATGTCCTTGGTCTTCCGGGATGCAAAGGTCCACCAGTTCCCAAGGACATACCATAACCGATGAATTGTGCGACCCATAATCATGCGCCATTGCACAATAGTGGTCATTTCCATAGGGATTCTCACTCCGTTGCTTGCTTGTAATTCACATTCTTGTGCCCCGTTTGGTGTTTCATGCAAAAGCTTCTTTGTATGCGCAGCCAAATCTGAAACTTTGACGTATTGGTTATGCCAGCACTTGTCGATAATATTATCGATCAATGGATTGCCATCCAATTTCGGAAACTCCATGTCCTGCAGTAGATCCACAACCTTAGGACCATGGTCGTATGGATCCTCGGTAAGGCACCGGTCTCCATAAACCTCAAACCCGTAGTTGATGAAGTAGTATATTGAGCCGAGGGCGAACTGCTCTGTCCGAGGACCAAGGAAGCCAAAGGTTCCACGTTCACCTTGGTCCGCCTCGTTGCCATTGAGTATTCTGCCATATGGAGCCATGCAAGCTTCGTAATTTGTTCCGATTTCAGCGGTGCAGTCAAAGTCGGATAGCTTTAGTCGGTCCCGGTCAATTAGAATATTTTCCGGACGTAGGTCTCCATGAGCGAGATTGAGAGATTCCAAGAAAGCGACGGCTTGGGCCAGATCGTTCATCCATTCCATTCGCAGGGGTAAAGGTTCCAATTTTTCCACTTTTGTGACAACCATAGTTTCCTGGTCTCGAATATGGTTGTTTTGTATTCTAGAAGAAAGCGATTTATCTATAAGGGAGATTAGTTAGGATCTTGCTGCTTATAATCTAAGGTAAACCGAGGTTTGATCTCAACCACTAATAGGGGTCGTACCTCTCATGTATTCGAGGAAGATACCGTTGTCTGAAAAGTGAAAACATTGGACAATCGAAGGGCAAGACTGGTTTTCTGAGAATATTTGGTATATCTCAACCTCTTTACGGAATTGCTCCCTCTCAAATTCCCCCGACTTCGGAACCTTGACAACGATGCAAGGGTGAACCTCGTAAACGAAGGAGATACCTCCTCCCCAAATCCAATGCACACCCGGGAATCTGCGTTGGATGTCCATGACGAGGATATTGAACGAGTTGTGAGAATTGACGTCTTGGAGGTTTGAACCAAACCTGGAAGCAATTTTCTTGTGTCTAAGAGCGGTGGTGGGAGCAAAGGGGAAAAGGAAAGCCACGGGAAGCAAGGGCCACGGAGTTTATCTAAGGTCTGTTACTGCCTTGTCTTTCAGGCACCAGAAATGATCCGAAGCGACCATTTGATTTCATGAGAATGTTCTACCGAGTCTTGAGGATTATATGGACACAAATAAGTAAACTGCTTAGCCGCTGCAATCAATAATTTAACTTCCACGGACTCGACACTATCGCAGAGGGAATTCCAGAACAAGTGAAAATAAACTCAATCTACATAGACATCATGGGAGTGTGGTACATAAACGTGGCGACCAAGTCGTAGAAAGTTGTAAACCCCTAGAGCCACTGACTAGGCCCTTTTCCAAGCTCCATTTCTCTTCACATAAGTACCGTTGGCGATACAGTCGGGGCATGGATCTCGTTTGGTTGTCTTGCCTAGGTGCTCTGTTTTCTGGATGATCCCACAATTATTGCAGCCGTCGAGTTCCAGGATCCTTCCAGGGGAATCAACTCTGTGCCGGCATAGATGCTCGATTGTCTCAACAAGTTTCTGGCACATGATCTTTATAATATTGATCCATGTTAGTTGATGTGTCTCTATTGAGCGCTGAATAACTCGTTCAATAAACAACGACAGACCTTGGCTGTAGAGGATAGCAGAAAAATGCAATTTTAAGTTCTTAAAGATGGTTTTAAGGCGCGGTGATAATAATCAAAATACTCAAAGGGGTCGGGTTGTATTTATGGACACACTCTTGGAGGCTTGATCGCTGTTGAGCCCTCTGTCTAGCGCAATCTGGCTCAGCAATGATTGAAGCATGTGAATTAGCGTCCTCCTCCATTCCATTCGTGAAGCAGACTAGGTTCGGTGGCAGTGCCTGACCAAGGCGTTCTTAGAACCTGTGCCATAATCTACGCTGGCGGCTAGGTTGGCAGATTAAATTGCGACACACTTCCTGTATGCCCTTTTCACCCGCGCCGCCCCCCGATGACGATGCATCATACGTGGAAAATACGCAGTGATCAAACCTTCAATCCTAGTTTGCTGTTGGTATTAACTTGTTGCAGCTCAGGCTGTCGCATCAGCTCAACCTTAGACAGTCACGTCAGCCTTGAACTTCCACTACTTCGTGGTGGCCAGTGATTGAGCGCTATCTATTGCAAAAACTGCAACCGAGGAGAAAATAGCTTCATTTGTTCGCGAGGCAAGCTACTGTCCAATTATCTGCCGCCGGAATGAATGGGGCGAAGCCGAGATTGCACTGAGCAATGTGAATGTCCATGCATTAGCGCGGGGCTATGCTCATACTGTAGGGAAACACTCCTGTTGATCCATGCGGCTGTCGTGCGGCTCTGCTCGTTGTCTCTTTTGCTGAGATTGGAAACCTTTAGACTTCTACATTTCATTCAACGTACTTTTCAAACCAAACTCCTATATTTTCTTTCCACACAAGATAGCCGCGATATTGTAGATTTGACCCAGGCGAAGAGATGTCTCGGGGCGGATGATATGAGATAATCCCGAATAGCGATCTCATTGATTTAACGGGAGGAAATTCATGCGTATGGCGAAGATCCAGGAATGGAAACTAGGTAAGACTCGTAAACTCTCTACCACCATTGGACGCAAGCGCCGCGGGCACAGAGTTGATTGTGAATTTGTGATGCTCGTTTCTGCCTTGTTTTGCAGGCAACCTGGGCGATATGCCCCTGAGCGACCAGTTACTTTTGTCAGAGAATTTTCATTCGGGGTATTGAGAATAATCTAGGCACAGAGAGTTAAATCATTCTGCTGCAGAGGAGAGCTATTTTGGGGTCATGTTACGTAGTTGCGAGTGGACAGGCGGCCTTCTTCAAAGCCGGAAGCTATCGTTCTGGGCGCCAATTTCACAGGTCCTCTGGTTTTTGTCATGATTCAGAAGCTGTGCACACTATAGTACTACTCAGGGTGCATAGATAAAATGTTGACAGGCATTGCTGTCAGACAATGCCAAAACCGTAACCTCATTGTTGTATACATAGTACATCTCCATACTACTGTCCAGGATACCTTGCTTATCACCACGTGACCTCCCGGACCCTAACTGTAGCTTCCCCGCAGAACAGGCCCCGGACTGGGCACCTCGGAAAGCCACGGCCCTGGGGTTCTGAGGGGATAAGCATCCGGTCCGAGGTCCTGTTTAAATACCTCTGGGCCCCTCGTCTGCAGGTTGCTGGTTGCAGATCCTCATTCATCTGACCCTCTGGTAGCATAGAGTTGTCCATTGTTCCTTTTTCACCCTTTGTCGCTACAAAATCACGCCATGAGTGTCCGCGCCGCTTCTTCTCTCCCCAGAGTAGCCCGCCTCCGCACCGCGGCCAATCCCCGACGCTGGCCGCCCAGTTTGAGCTCGGCGGGCTCGGCCCGAGCATTCTCAACAACGCCGCACCGCGACGCGACATGGGGGTTCGTGGGATTGGGCCAGATGGGTATGTACCGGTTAAGCTGAAAACTGACAGGCACTAGATCGGCTTTTTGACCGAGATGGCCTGATCACCCACTGACGTAACACCGACAGGTTACAACATGGCTAAGAACCTACGTGCGAAGATCCCCGCTTCCGACACGCTGATTGTCCGCGACGTCAACGAAGAGGCCGCAAAGCGCTTTGTCGCGGAGGCACAGGAGGCCGCTCGCAGCAACGGCGCTGGCGCCGACGAGGGCCGGGTTGAGATCGCCGAGAATGCACGCGAAGTTGCGGAGAAGTCAGTGAGTACTATACCTTTCTTGATGGATTCAATGGCTGTGCTGCGGTCCTTAATGGCTTCGCCCAACGAGAATGTCCTTGAGTATGACAGCCAAACCCCAGTCACTGATTGCGATATATAGACCGTCATGATTACCAGTCTGCCCGAGTCGCAGCATGTCATTGACGTGTATCACTCAATTCTCAAACAAGGCGAGCTTCCTCCGCTCGAACAAGAGCGTTTGTTTATCGATACATCTACCATTGACCCTGTGACGTCAAAGGACATTGCCAATGCCATTCACACTACTCAGACTGGTCGATTTGTGGATGCCCCTGTCTCCGGGGGTGTGGTGGGTGCCCGCGCAGGTACACTGTCGTTCATGTTTGGTGCTTCCTCGCAAACGGGACAGCTGCTGGAACGAGTACGAGGAGTCCTCGCCTTGATGGGCAAGAAGGCCTGGCATCTCGGTGAGCCAGGGGCTGGTGTCTCCGGCAAGCTGGCCAACAACTACATGCTGGCCATCAACAACATTGCTACTGCCGAGGCGATGAACTTGGGTATCCGCTGGGGACTTGATCCCAAGAACCTGGCCGATATGATCAACTCCTCCACGGGCCGCTGCTGGCCCTCCGAGGTCAACAACCCCGTGCCTGGGGTGATTGAGACGGCCCCGGCTTCTCGTGGATACGAGGGAGGCTTTGGGGTCAGTCTCATGAACAAGGACCTGCGTCTGGCCCTCGCCGCTGCTGAGAAGTCTGGCACTCCTCTGGCACTGGGTGGTCAAGCCCGGGAGGTGTACAATACCGTGGAGGAAGCCCATCGGGGCAAAGATTTCTCCATTGTCTATCAATGGCTGAAGGGCAAGTCTGAGCCCCAATAGACACTGTATTCTGTCTGTGTTTACACTGCTTGTCAGCCTGCCTTTCCCTCAGCTGTGTGGTATTTACTGGATTCCCCCAATGTCTTCTTGCTTCTTGTCCTGTGTCATAGATGAGAGGGTTCAGCATTCTTAATTGAATGGCATTTCGGTATGAAACATGATATGGTGACTTCCATGCTAGACTCCTTTGTACTCATCCGGGATTCCTGAACTTCGCTTGCCGATTTATCCGATTTGAGCAGGTAGTATTGCTGTCAGCCTCTTATATCAGCCCACGTGCGTCTATACCGCTTCATTCTGCTATAGCTCTCCGCCATGCCATCGACCGTCACGAGGCCATTGGGAGCCAACGGCCTTCTTTTTCTTTTCTTCTTCTTCTCTTCTTCATCCTTCTTCTTCTTCCCTTCGCAACTCCCCTCTTCACCATCGCTTTCTTCGTTCGTTTTTCAAATCTGCATCTCCACGAACCCGGTCTATCAAGTGTCCGTGGCGCGTGGAGTGTGCGGGTGTGCGCTTTCCTCTTTCGTCTCAGCTCATTCCTTCAATCCGATCTCTTTCCTGCGATCCGATCTCTTTCCTCTCTACTCAACACTCTTTCTCCGCGTGCTCTTTCCCTGCTTGTCCCACTGCCCCGCTCTCTTTCCTCAGTCTCCACGATACCTTCCTCATTCGCCGTCCTCCCACTCTGGACTGACTCTTGTCCATTCCTAATCTCGTTTCCCATATTCATCATCTACATCCTCGTCCCATCACACTCCCACCCCACCTCACCCTGACTCTGTCTACACAGAGTTTCCTGTCTCATTCCTCAAGTTCTTCTATCGTCTCACATCCCATCTCCTCTCGCTCCACCAGACTCCTCGCCTTCGATTCAATTGCTGTCAGAGAGACTTGTCATCTTGCTCTTTCAGCTCATGTAAGTATTCCTACTGCTATACTTTGCATTGTACTCCCAATTTCCTCCCTGCTTGGTGAACTTCATTGACATAGATCTAGTCGTTGAATCCACGGCTTCCTCAATCTTCAGTGTATCTATCGCTTGAAGCACTGAGAGGTGAGCAATTGCACTGTTCAATTGTCCATCTGTTCAATTGATGCAATTGCATTCCAACATTCCAACCGCCGAGCGTTGTCCGACCTTTGAGTCATTCGCAATGTGTCAAAGCTCATCTGGCTTTCCCGTTATGTGCTTAGCAGAGAAAACCCGCTTGGCTGAGAGAATTTCTGCGGCCGTGCTAACAGAGATGACAAAACCCAGCTCCGACCCCAGTTCGTGGCCAATTGGGACAATGCGGGCTCAGACCACCCAAACAACCACTGCCTCCGGTGCGGGCCAGGGGATCAATGGCCAGGCCAATTCGTTCCACCATGAGCCTCATACGCCTTACGCACCTGGCTATTCGCAGGGTGTGAACATTTCAGTTCATGGGAACACTGCCGCTATTCCCCAGGCCCCTCCCGGCGTGAACTTTCAGAATCACCATTCCAAGTATGCTGGCAGAGGTCGAACATCCGTCCCGGTGAACATGAACGCCAATATGGACTGGTCGGCTGCCAATGGCACTCCGTACGGCAACCAGTGCATCGTCCTGCCAAATCCACCCTTCATCAATGGCATGCCGCAGGTTCCATCCTTCCCCCCCGGCTCTGTTTCAACCCCGACGAACCAAATTGGGCAGTTCCCCTATGCCCCGCGGGGCATCTACCCAGGTTTGAATTCGATGATGCCGGGAAATTATCAATGGCCCTACATGATGGGCAGTGACTTTTCGGGCAGGCCCAACTTCAAGCAGTCTCCATGGAGTACCCCCGATGGGCAAAAGGGACCCCAGACCGAGAACAATATGCCCGTGCAGTTCCAGGGTACATTCATTCCTAACATGAACAGTCCTACTTTCCCTGGTGGGAACATGTACCCACAGGTCGGACCTCTCCCATCATACCCACTGCAAATGATGAAAACTGCAACTGGATATGTTGCGCAGGACATGGAGGCTCTCACTCAGCAGGAGCCCGCGATTCCCCATGCAGTGCCTGCCATGTGGACCAACCCGTCCGAGCTAACCCTCGCCAAATGCCTCGAGAACCGTGAGGGAATCACCAACGTCTACATCCGGGGCTTCCTTCCCGAGACGACTGATGAGATGCTTTATGCATATGCCGCTCGATTTGGCAAAATTGAACGGTGCAAGGCCATCGTTGACCTTGACACGGGTCTTTGCAAGGGGTATGAGAGATGAACACTTCGATCACCTCCTGCAATGTTGATGCTGACCTTGATTTTTGCAGCTTCGGATTCGTCCAGTTTCAACTGTTTGAGTCCTGTGAGAACTGCATTCGTGGGTTCTTCTATCTTGGCTACCAAGCCAGTTTTGCCCAGAAATCTCGCAACTCTCGTCTTAAGGATCTGGAGGACAAGTCGTCAACCAATATCTATTGCACCAACATTCCAATTGACTGGACAGAGGCGGTAAGGAGGGGAGATGTCTTTTTGTGACTACCAAGGCTAATTCATTCTTGCAACTAAAGGATCTTCGACGTCACTTTGAGCCCTACCGTGTCGTGTCAGAGAAGATCAGCCGAGACGAGGAAACTGGCGTGAGCAAGGAAGTGGGCTTCGCTCGGTAAGAGGATGAACGCTACCCAGTCCTGTTCATAGTTCTTGGACTGAACCTCAGAATGCATAGCTTCGAAACCCGTGAGATCGCCGAGCGAGTGTTGGCCGAGTTCCACAACGTCCCCGTGAAGCATGACAATGTGAAGTTGCTGCTGCGCTTTGCGGACACCAAAGCTCAGAAGTTGTTGAAGCAGCAGAGCAACGAACGCCGCGCATATCGGGCCGGAGAGTACAATTACTCGGTCGAAGTTGTACAGGGATCGACTCCATCGCCCACTGTTCGGCGCCTTCGACAGGGGAGTGCCCAGATGACGCCCAACTCTCAGCAAAGCCTCAACATTTCGCCAGGAGAATTGGGTTCGAGCAATTCCAACTGGACCCCAGCAACTTCCATCTCGCCCACGTAAGTTGCCTTGAGAGAGAGAGAGAGTCGATGGTTGCAAAGGGGGTGTTGATGATCCTTGTACTGACAAAGGCATTCTAGATACGCCTTGATGAAGAAGCCTGGAAGCGGCATGCCGCTGTCCGCGTTGGAGAACACCCCAATGTACCGACACGGGTTCATCCATCGGCGTTCGATGACTGAAATCTCCAGTTCATCAAAGACAGCTCGACCCGACTCTCCCAACTTCGAGACTCGCTCTTGCATTTCAAGCCCCGGAAAGGAGAAGTGCAGGGTTGGATCTTTGTCCCCCATGCCGTCTCGAATGGAGCTTACTGTTCCGACCCCCCAGTCTTGCGCTTAAGGCATCGAAGTCAAATCCGATGTGCAAGCCCAAGTGAGACTGGGTGCAGACTGTTTGATTCCTTGTTTTATCTTCGATCCGTGGCATGCGCTAATTGTCCGCATAATGTACCTCGATGTATGATTGTGAACCAGTTTTTTCTCCAGCTCTTCATTCCACCGAACTTGTGTGTCTATCGGCAAGGTTGCTGCTTTTCTTTTCATGTCTTCGGTCCACACGTGTTACGAGTCTCTGAAATGGTGGAAACTTTCTGTTTTTCTGTTTTTCTTTTCTTTTTTCTTCGTGCAGCTAGGGGGATGTCATGTCTTTCACGGTATCTGTTACGACTTTATGTTTTTGCAGCTTTGCCCCTTTGTCCCCTTGCCCCCAAGTGTCGTCGTCTCGCAAACTGCCCAGGCCAATATTCTTATGTCCAGGCCAATATTCTTATGTTCAGGCCAATACTGTTATGTTCGGGCCAATATTCTTATGTTCAGGCCAATACTGTGATGTTCGGGCCAATATTCTTATGTTCAGGCCAATATTGTTAGTATGAGTACCATGATACGTCCACAGAAATATCAAAGGCATTTTTAACGCTGCAATTAAGAAGACTCCCATGGCCCGCAAACCCCAAGATGCCTTCTTAGGATTCTTAGGTAGTAACTATGAGAGACCAGAGGGATTATGTCAATCTTTCTTTTTGTTACGAAACGGGACCTTCACATCTTATGGAAGCTGTGGGCCCGGCTGGGGTGAAAATCATGAGTAAGATGCCTGAATCTCATATGGGCAACCAATTCATAAATTGTCAGATGGACAATGGTGGCTATTCTATGATTAAAATCCGACATCAACGCCAAGGGCAATCCCAAAAGAGGGAGGATGATGATAATTTGACGACGCCGAGTGATGATTGTGCTTGCCTCCATTCCACTAAGCCCACACAATCAATTGCGTCCGAGTCGCTCCTCCAAATCATGAGTAAGCTCATAAGCCGGCAGATATCCTCCATCACCCTCAGCATCAGCCGCAGTACCATCGCCATTCTCACTAGCTCTCCGCAACCGGGGGTTCGGATGCGTATCCGAGGTACCCCCCAAGCTCGTATACCCCATATCATAGAGCGAGCAATAAGCAAGATTCAAATGACGAATAAAAGCCCAAATCTCCGCATAATGCCAATCAATGACCGGGTGCACGCGCATGAAATCAGGCCAGCCCTGGTCCGTCCGGTCGAAGTGTGTCAGTTTCGCGCCGTGCGGGTCGGTGCGTCGTGTGCCGACGAAGATTGCGCGGATGCGAGGGTGGCGGGCTAGGTAGTCTTCGAAACTGGAGCGGAGGGTTGTGGCGGGTGGTGCGGTGGTGTATTTTGTGATTTGGAGGTGGTAGGCCTGCGCGGAGGTGATGACGAAATCTTCGACGGCGGGGAAGGGGTCTGGGGGGAGGGCGTAGATGGCGGGGATCTCGGAGATTGCGGAGGGGTTCTCTTCATCCGTGGCGGGGATATCGTCAGATTGTTTGCCGGTGTCAGTCTGGCTGGACTGCGTCGCGCTCAGGTGGGGGTGTAACCCCGCCAGGAAGAGGATGAGCATGACCAGACAGTCCTTGCCGCCATTGTACGAGACCGAGAGTTCAGAGAACTTGTATTGAGTGAGGGACTTGGAGACGACATCGAGCGAGATGCGGGTTTGTTGCTGGACCGAGGCGAGGAGGGAGTCTGGCGGGTGTGACTCCTCCAGGAAGGCTTGTACGCGGGCGTGAATGCGCGCAATCACCGTCGGCAACGGGGGGATCTCTTCTTCATCAGACTGTGCAGTAGTACTATGCGCGTGCGCCGATCCGTTCTGTTTCTGGGATGTTGTTGCGTTGGAGGGTTCGTTGTTGTGCACTGCGGTGGCCTGGTCGGCTCCTCCGCGGGGTTCCTGCGGGTTCGGGGTGGTGATGGGTCGGAAAGGTCGTAGATGGTCCTGCGCGCATGTCGAAGAGTATGTAGAGACTAGCGGCTCGACCGGCCTCTTTCCAGGTACCACGGACTGAGCCATTGTGCAGGAGAGCTGTGGCTTGCAGGAGAAATGATGGAGGTCGAGGCGGGGGAGAAGTGGGTTGGCTCTCGGCAGTCGGGGAGTCGGGGACAATCCAGAATGATCTAATCCCATGTGGGGGGGAATTCGAGAACCCGTTGGAAGGAGTTTGCGAAACAACCACATAACTGAGTGCGAAGAAAAGGGAAAGACGTTGAGATTGGACCTGGAATTGACACCTGTAGGTGTAAAGTGTAAATTGAAATTGTTAACACTGTTCTGTAATCACTAGAGATCACCCCTCTCGGTCGTAGATATATTAGGCAGTGGCAGGTCGGGAATGCCGACACCGGGCAGAGAAAGGGCCTAAAACAGTTTAGTCTGCTTCAATCTGCTTCTTTTTGAGATATCTTTTCCAAATGTACCTTGAATCGCCTTTCTTGAAGGCATATACATTACCTCTTGCTCTATGGTATCTTTTATCTCATGATTGACTCACTGTAAACATTTCGGCCACTGTTTTGAATTCCGGCTAACCATCAAATCTTAGAATCTGTTTGCTGTGATATTCAGCTAACATGTATACCCTCCTTTTGAGAAGGAGCTGTTTTCAAAGGTCTAAAAATATACATCTGGAGACCGTCGTCCCATACACTTCCCCTACTCTTCATGAACATGTTGCCCCCCCCCCCTGGTTTCGCTCGTTCCACCAGTCATAGATCTTGCCAATGAAGACCACAAGTCTGCGCAGAATAGCGATACTCCCAATTACTGTAAGCAGCAAGTCAATGTCGAAGACAGATCTGCTAGGGGCTATTCAGGTAGAGTTAGTTGGTGTCTACTCAAAAGGGCCACAAATTGTATACTATCACGTACATTTCTCAACCTCTTGGGCAATGCTCGCAATATCCTCGGCCATTTTCTCAGGGTGGAAATTGACATTGCCCTGCCAGGCAGCGCCAGGAGGAGAGATGGGAGCCGCGACAGACTCATTGACGAGCATCTATAAATCCATTGGTCAATGGTCAGTCTTACAGTTTCCACAGTACTGTGGAGTGGCTATAAAAGTTCGAGACATATATTCTACTTACCGAGAGGAGGAGGGAAGGGAGGAGAGCAGGGTTTGCCATGTTGGCGGGCATCATCATGGTGTTCAACGTTGATTTTTCTGAACGTGGGTGGGATGGATCTTGAAGAAGAGAAGAGCAGGAAGACGAGTTGCACTTTGTGTTTCCTCTAGGTCGCTCCTTCCTGATCCCACGAAAGCAACGGGCAGACATAAAATTCGCCTAATTTTACTGTTTCTCTAGGTAGGAACCCCGTTGTGAATTGCGCCGTGCCAGTTGTAAGCTTTATATGGAACTAGCCAATGTGAACACAAAAGATAAGTATAATATGGGACGAATATGAATCCAGGAATCAACCCATCCAGATATCCATAAATCCACAGCGCGCAAGATCCAATTCCAAACGCCAGAATGCTCGTCCTCTCCAGTTAGCCCAGCACCTTCATCTTTTTCTTTTTCTTCTTCTCGTCCCCGGTCTTGCGCCCCTTCTGCCAATCCCGCCAAGTCCCAATGCGCTCCTCTCGCGTGTCCTCCCATGCCTTGTCTTGATCCCGCTTGCGCTTACGCGCCTCTAGTTCTTCCTCTTCCTTGCGCTTCTCGCGACCTTCTTCCTGCATGCGTGCCTTGGCCTGGCGACGTCGTCGGGCTTCTTCCTCAAGAAGCACGTGAACGGCCTTTTTCCTCCACTCCACCTTGAACTCTTCTGTCTGTAGCTCAGGCGAGTCTAGCGTGTATTTGTGTTCGCGGATCAACAACCGCCGAGCATCGGCAATACACTCATCCAGATAAGTGCGCTGCTTCTCATCAAGGAGGGCTGTTTGCGCTTTCTTGAGCCGGTCAAAGGCGTCGGGCGCAGCGGGATTCTTGGTCTTATCGGGATGGATGAGGAGGGATTTCTTGCGGTACTGGACTTTAATGTCCTTCTCGGTCACACCGGGCTGAAGATCGAGGACGGCATAGCTGGTCAACAACCCAAGTTAGTAACTCAGTAGGGGGATCCTAGGCTTGAGATAGCTCCACTTACGCATCGAGAGAGAAGGCCGAGCGGATGCGGTCGATCTCCGCATCCTGAGATTGCGTGTTAGTCGGGTCCCTTTTGGTATCTCCATCGCGGGGAGCAAGAACACACCTTGGTAAATTCCGAGGCCTCGCGCTCAAGCGAGTCGAAAACGTCCTGATCCACCTCGTCGTCCGCCATGAGGGAAAGAGTGTTGAAAGCTCGAGGCGCAACGCGATCGGCCAGTCGCATTTTGGAACGATAAGCCCGCTTATCGGCCGCTGAGTCAGCACGAAAAAAAAGTCGCGGGAACAATCTGGAGATTCGCGATAAGAACCTCTTAAACAAATCTTTTTCAACACCCCCAGAAACTCAATATGGCTCCTCCACGGACGTCTCGTGGCAAAGGCCCCAAACAAAAACATGACTCTGGCAGAACTTTGAAGCGCAAGCGCGGCGAGGATGAGCTCACCTCGCTCGCCCAAAAAGTCGAGGACCTCGACCTCAAGACCGCTGTCAAAAACTTCTCCGACCTGCCTCTCTCCGATCCTACCGCGCGCGGCCTAGCTGCTTCACATTACAAGATTCTGACCGACATCCAGTCCCGTGCGATCAGTCATGCCCTCAAGGGACGCGATATTCTCGGTGCCGCGAAAACCGGTAGCGGCAAAACCCTGGCGTTTTTGGTCCCGGTGCTAGAGAACCTCTACCGCAAGCAATGGACCGAATATGATGGCCTGGGTGCGCTCATCCTCGCTCCGACCCGTGAACTGGCCATCCAGATCTTCGAAGTGCTCCGCAAGGTGGGCCGATACCACGCCTTCTCCGCTGGACTGGTCATTGGTGGGAAAAGCTTGCGTGAGGAACAAGAACGATTGGGACGGATGAATATTTTGGTCTGCACGCCAGGACGTATGCTTCAGCATCTGGATCAGACTGCTATGCTGGAGACCAACAATTTCCAGATCTTGGTGATGGACGAGGCGGACCGGATCTTGGACATGGGTTTCCAGAAGACAGTGGATGCTATTGTCGACCATCTTCCCAAGGAGCGCCAAACGATGCTCTTCAGTGCGACGCAGACAAAGAAGGTTGGAGATTTGGCTCGCCTAAGTCTACAGGACCCCGAGTACGTTGCCGTCCACGAAACCGCCGCCGCCGCGACCCCCTCCACCCTTCAGCAACACTATACCATTACCCCGCTGGCAACGAAACTGGATGTCTTGTGGAGCTTTATTCGCAGCAACCTGAAGTCTAAGACGGTGGTGTTTCTGTCGTCTGGAAAGCAGGTTCGATTTGTGTACGAGTCTTTCCGGCACCTCCAGCCGGGTATCCCGTTGATGCATCTGCACGGCAAACAAAAGCAGGGTGGCCGACTCGATATTACCACGAAATTCTCCCAGTCCCAGCATGCGGTTCTCTTTGCGACAGACGTTGCAGCTCGTGGCCTTGATTTCCCTGCGGTTGACTGGGTCATCCAAGTGGACTGCCCCGAAGATAGCGACACTTATATCCACCGAGTCGGAAGAACGGCCCGTTACGAACGAGTTGGTCGTGCTGTGCTTTTCTTGGATCCTAGCGAGGAGAAGGGCATGCTCAAGCGGCTCGAGCAAAAGAAGGTGCCCATTGAGAAAATCAACATCAAAGCCAACAAGCAGCAGAGCATCAAGAATCAGCTGCAAAATATGTGTTTCAAGGACCCCGAACTGAAGTATCTGGGTCAGAAGGCTTTTATCTCTTACGTCAAGTCTATCTACGTGCAAAAGGATAAGGAAACCTTCAACTTGAAGGAGTTGAAGCTGGAGGAATATGCCGCTAGTCTGGGTCTTCCTGGTGCTCCTCGCATCAAGTTCATCAAGGGAGACGATACCAAGGAGCGCAAGAATGCCTCCTGGAAGATGGCTCACCTGACTGACTCCGAGGACGAGTCGGGCGAAGAGGGTGCGGCTAAGACGGACAAGAAGGATGAGAAGGAAGTACGGACCCGCTACGATCGGATGTTCGAGCGACGAAACCAGGACGTGCTGGCTGGTCATTACTCCAAGCTTATCAACGATGATGGCACGATGATTGATCCCGGTGCCGGAACGGCCACTGGCGAAGATGCCGACGAGGACGCCGATTTCTTGTCCGTCAAGCGCGTCTTTGCTATCGGCGATGAAAACCTCGGCAAGATCGATTCTTCCGACTCCGAGGAGGAATCCAGTGGCGACGAGAAGGACACCGAGGTGGTACAGCTGGATGGCAAGAACGAGCTCATCATTGACTCAAAGCGCCGCGAGAAGCTGCTCAAGTCGAAAAAGAAGCTACTCAAGTTCAAGGGCAAGGGTACCCGGCTTGTCTACGACGACGAGGGCAACGCCCACGAGGTATACGAGATGGAGGACGAGGAGGCATTCAAGGCCCGTGGCGACGCCGATACCCAGCGCGAGCGTTTCCTGGCCGAGGAGACCGAGCGCACTCGTCGTGCCGATCTCGAGGACAAGGAGGTCGCACGCGAGAAGCGTCGGGAGAAGAAGGAGAAGCGCAAGGCCCGCGAGCGTGCCCTCGCCGCCGAGGAGGCCGGGGAGGACGACGAGGGTGGTGTCGCTCATGGGCTGCCTTTCGTGCCTTTCGAGATCCCTGGGTCAGACTCTGGGTCCGAGGCGGAGGAGAAGGAAGAGGCATCCCGACCCAGCAAGAAGCAGCGTGTTTCCTTTGCAGAGCCCGACTCCGACAGCGAGGAGGATTCTCGCCAGAAGCGCTCAAAGGGCAAGAAGGCTGCTGCCCAGCCCCAGATCGAAACTCTCGCGGACCTGGAGGCGTTGGCCAGTGGATTGCTGGGTTAATTTTGCATGGACCTTACCGATTGGCGTATTCCTGGGCGTCCTTTGTTTCTTTCTTCCTGTTTGACATGTTGTCATGTGCTAGCGAAGCCTCTAAAAAGCATCTGTCGTGTTTTATTCGGCATTAGTATATAGTGAAGCCGACGATTTTTGTGATCACCACTGGTATAATTGGTCGTAGAGTGAAGTGAGTTTGGAGGTGAATTTAAGCGTGAAGTAGATTAAGAACACCCAATTAGACAGACTCATTTCAGCCCTGCAACACTCTATCTCTCACGCTTAAACTGCATGCAGCTACTAGCAGTCTAGCACTGCTATCAGTCTATCACCAAGCTTTTCTCCGGAAAATTACTCCAGGAATGCCATCTACAAAATTTCAAAAAATTGCCGAGGCCGAGAAGCGAGTGGAGCCGTTCGAGTTTTTTTGGTCATCGCCTCGCCTTTTCGACGACTCACAGCGACTCTCAGTGGGCCCTGCCTAACCACTCATCGCAGCGTGCAAGCACGCCATCGCAGAATCACGTCTGACAGACTTCAGTTTTCATGCAAAATGAATTCCAAATGGCTTTTCTTCTTCCATCATACATATCATTCTTTGGCGCGACGGCTGTCACTAGTCACTACGACCGAAGATCTGGGGTAGCCACGTGCAGGTCACGAGATTCCAGGGCTTGGTGAGTCGAGTCGAGTTTTACTGCGATTTTGTTGGTACTTTACTGCCGAAGGGAAAGGACGAGGGACTGATATCACACCAGATCGTCTTCGCTGCTTGCTATTTTCTTGAATTTTGGGAAACTCGACTGCTCTCAGTCGGCCCATCTATACCATGGCGATTGTATCAGACCCCGAGAAGAACCCGTCCGAGTCAAAAGCTCAGGATCATGTCTTCGATGGCTCTGCAACCCCCTTCGTCAATGCCGACAAGCTGGCCCGTCGCCTGTCTGCCCGCCAGGTGCAGATGATCGCCATTGGCGGCACGATCGGTACTGGCTTGTTCTTGGGAACCGGCAGCTCTCTTGCAAAGGGCGGCCCGGCATCGACTCTCATCGCCTACGCTATCTGCGGTGGCATCGTCTTCATCACCATGCTCTGCCTGGGCGAGATGGCCGCGTTTATCCCCGTTGCTGGGTCGTTTTGCACATATGCGGGGTGAGTGGCGCGATCCCTGACCCTGGTGGGACCTGACGTTACATTCGAGCTGTTGATGACTAACCTTATTTTGGACAGGCGGTTTGTTGATGATGCATTGGGTTTTGCGCTTACTTGGAATTATTGGTTCAATGATGCTGTGTCTACGGCTTCTGATATTATTGCCCTTCAGCTTCTTTTGGAGTTTTGGACGGATAATTTCCCCGGTTGGGCCATTAGTTTGATCTTTTTGGTCGTGGTGATTGCGCTTAATATTCTTTCGGTCCGCGTTTATGGAGAGGTACGATCGGCTTTCTTCTCATGGTCTGCACACTCCTTACTAACTTGCTGATTCTAGGTCGAATACTGGCTGAGTTTACTCAAAGTGGTCACTATTATAGTATGTCAAAACATTACGCTGTTTTTCGTATCGTGCGACGCTAATCCACTTTATAGATCTTCATTATCCTCGGTATTGCTGTTAACTGCGGCGGCAACACTGACCACGAATATATCGGCGGCAAGAACTGGCATATTGGAGATGCCCCGTTCGTTGGTGGTATCGGTGGATTCGCCTCTGTCTTCGTCACAGCCTCATTTGCCTAGTACGTCTCTATGAGCCCGCTCCTTCAACTTGATCATCCCAACTAACACCCTCCAGTGGCGGCACTGAATCCATCGCCATTACCGCCGGTGAAACGAAAGACCCAGCCAAGACTATGCCCAAGGTCGTGCGTAACGTCTTCTGGCGCATCTTGCTTTTCTACCTGCTTTCCATCTTGATTATCGGTCTGAATGTGCCTTACAACTACCCGGGCCTCTCCGATGGTAACTCCAAAACTAGCCCGTTCACCATCGTCTTCCAGCAAGCTGGCAGTACCGTTGCTGGTAGCTTCATCAACGCGGTTATCATGACTTCCGTCATCTCTGCTGCGAACCATGCTCTCTTCGCTGGATCCCGTCTGCTGTACACGCTTGCGGTCGATGGCTACGCTCCTCGATTCTTCGGTCACTTGAACCGCTTCCAAATACCCTGGATCGCCGTGTTGGCTACTTCCGTGATCAGTGGACTTTGCTTCGGCGCTAGCTATATCGGCGCTGGCCAGCTGTGGACCTGGCTGCAGAACATCGTCGGTGTCTCCAATCAGCTATCCTGGATCTGTATCTGTCTTGCTTCGCTCCGCTTCCGCAGTGCGATTCGCGCACAGGGTATTGAGCACCTTCTTCCCTTCAAGAACTGGACTTATCCTTACGGTCCTATCTTTGCGGTGGGCCTGAACAGTTTTCTTGTTCTCGTTCAGGGGTGGAAATGCTTCAGCCCGCACTTTAAGGGTGTCGACTTTGTCACATACTATATCGAGATTGCCATTATGGCTGTCATGTACCTGGGCTGGAAGCTGGTTAAGCGTACCCGATTCGTTCGGAAGTCCGAGATGGACCTCCGTACAGATCGATATGATGGCGGTGGGGACGATGGTCATTATAGCGAGGACATTCCAGTGGAGGAGACCAGAAAGGGATTTGTTGGCAAGCTCCAGCGAATTGGTCAGTGGTTGTTCTTTTAGTTTGTTCTTAAGATACCAGTAATGTCAATTTTTTGCATCTCGACATGCAGCATCCTTCGTGTCCTTCGTCTAGACTAGTTATAAACTCCTATAGGACAATAAACTCCTGTTACTATAGGACTACGGACTTCTATATGGGTGCCGCGGTTTATCCAGAATCATTCTAAAAATATTCACACAAGTACTCACTACTCAGTCTGTTTTTTCTACGGCTTTCCGTTATAGACTGGTCGTCATCTAGGTAGATAACTAATTATGGCCGGTACGTAGCTAGGTTAACAGATACATCCGGTACCTAGGCAAGCTCCTATATAGCCCCGCCGTGTAGGCTGCTGGTAAGAAGCCGTCGATCTTTTGTAGGTGACCACCTCTGTCGGATGACATCCACTCCTGCTCCCACTAGTTGAGGGTATTGCCGCGTAGGTGCATATTTTCCCCCCGGATAGTGGGTTTTACCTGGGCGCGCGGTGGCCCTGGCTAATCGATGCGCAGCGTTATTACCCGGGTTATTGCAGTGCCCTGGTACCTACACTGCCTGGCCACGAGATTTACAAGGTAATGGTGAAAGCAATCGCTGAGAATTAGTTATCCCTCACATAGCTCCACTGACCTAATCACTGAGTCTGAGCCCGTGTTGACATCTACTCACTGAGACGGGTCTAAGCCTGAGCGCCCTCATGATAGCGGCGGCAGCCGAGATAGGAAAGCCCCACCCGCTAGACCGGCTTAAATCTATATTAAAGGAATATTATCCACGACCCACGGGGTTAGATTTGCTATGTGGATCGCGATGATTACTCTGTTAACATGCCACTCGACAAGGAAATCGCCGGCGTGGATTATGCGAGGCTGTAAGCGAGCAGCGAGCCCATTCCCAAAAGCCAGGCTCCAGCATCTGGTAATTGCACCTTGAGAGCTCCGTTGTTCGATGGTGGAGTCGGGCAGATGACCCCTGTGTGGAGGGGCCAGGAGCATACATGAGAGGTTATGGCGGCCGAGATACTTGCTGCGGCGGATGAATCGATCTTAGGCTTGCAGGGATTGAATTTGCTAGGCATCCAAGTGGGAACGACTGCACAAGTGGATGCGAAGGAACTTCCCGTTTCAGTCGGCAACTCTAGACTAGTTGTTGCCGGCACCTTCAAAAGATCTGTGATGTTGAAGCCCAGAGCTGGCGATTGGTCGCAAGTGCCATCTTCAGTTGCCGCAGTAAAGTTTGGCGACGAGGTGTCGTTTTTGATCGAGAAGTATATTTGAGTGCGTTGAGTAGGGCGTCTGAATGTCATCTTGCCCGTCTCTGGATTTTGCGAGCAATTGGTGATGCCAAATTCGAATGCAAAGCGGAATGTCCCC
Source organism: Penicillium goetzii (assembly GCA_037043885.1). Taxonomy (NCBI): domain Eukaryota; kingdom Fungi; phylum Ascomycota; class Eurotiomycetes; order Eurotiales; family Aspergillaceae; genus Penicillium; species Penicillium goetzii. The sequence continues at coordinate 120,845 of JAWLST010000035.1, forward strand.
TCGATATTGTTGAAATCATCGAGGCTCTGATAGATGTAGAAGGGGTTACCACTGGTATAATTCCACCTCCATACTTCGATCGAGTTGGACTTCCATACTTTGATCGAGTCGGAACTAGTCCATCGCTTATCGAGACTGGCATTCACCTGCTCGACATTCCAAGAGATTATTGGTACAAAATCGTTCATCAGGAGGCGTGTGTTCTGGATGGCGAAAACGATAGGAAAAATCGTAGTAGGCGAATAGGAGGTGTTGTTGCGAGGAAAGATCAAGTCCACTTCCACAACCCCAGGAGTGTTGGCTGCCCAACCGCTACTGAGGGTCTGCAGCAGGGCCAGAAGAATCCAGCTCCGATGAAGAAGATCCATTCTGATACTCCGGAGAAAACGCTTGTAGGATACCGGCAAGTGCCACAGTTTGGAAGAGACAGCGAAAGTCAGCTGTTCAAATGTTTATTTTTTCAAAGCCCCTGACAGGCGTCCATTTTATTCTCTTGGCCCGTTACATCGATGCAGCCAAGACCTCGCTTGAGTCTCCGCGCTAAGCCTTGGAGTTTGCTTGACCTTTCTCACATTATCCGGCTTGGCAGGGCTCAAGAGCCTCTAGTACTGGGTAGAGGGTGGAATGCGCTGTGACGCGGAGCTAACATGGAGCGCATGCGAGGAATTGCGCGGTTTTGCTACTATGTACTATTGACCAAACTGGACCCTGGCAGCCAATTTCCCAGACCTTTGCTGGCGGCCTTCTTGTCTCAGTATGTGGACCGTCCCCCAATTCGAAATGGATGGAGGATGCCAAAAGCCCAAGACTTCAACCGTGCTTCGTAAAGTCATACGAGATAGTAAAATTGTATGTGCTCGCCAAATTATGGGGGCCATCTTCCGCTCGGACGTGGAGACCGCGAACACTTAAGCCACAGGTTCACCTTCGAGGATCAGAAAACCGGTCTTCGTTCACTCATTTTTCTTGTCATTCGTTAATACGCTCTACCAACACTTGTCATGAACTGAACTATTTTCTTTGTCTTTCTCTCTCCAGGCACGATGGCCACCCACTCGTGGCGCATCACAGTCTTGAGCGTGGCATTCCTACTCTTCCTTGATATTGTCTCTGGGCGAGGATAGTAGCGATTGAGACAGCCTGCCAGTCCTGGCTATCCGGCAGAGAGGCATGTCCTGTGGCCTGCAATGTAGTAGGTCCTAATCCTTCTAATTGGTCTGTCTACCTTAATTTTGAACAGCTCTAGTCCTGTCCTCAGACATTGTTCTATGATTTCTCTTTGTATGATCGAGTGGATCACCCTTATACTTTCTATCGCCTCTATGTCTGTACCTTCTATGGCGCCGACTGGTCAAACCTGCAACGTCCAACTGCAAAGACCGCCGCTGCAGCCGAGTCTGCAAACGCAACCTATTTCCTGGGCTGGTGGTCCCATGGCGTGCTGGCTGTCACTGACATCAGCTCCTCTCCAAGCAGATGCACGAATTCTAGAATAGTCAAGACACCGCTACCAAGAGCACCAAGAGAAACATCTTCTTGCTTGCTCGATCTGGCTCGGCCGCTGTTGGGATTTATATTGGCAAAGGCCTACAGGGTGACTCAGTCAGCTCTTCTGCCCGGAAGTGGATGATAGACAACATTCGTACCCAGAATATTGTTTCCGGGAACATGGCTATGCAGTTGTGCTATCCTAGAACCAGTAATGCCATTAGTAATAATCAAACGAATTCAAATCCTTTTTGGCAATAATTAACAAGTGAATTAAGCGCCTATAGTCCCGTCTAGGAGAGTGAGTACCGTGAATCCTCGAAATTTTTGTAAAAGAATGGTACACTGATGTACAAACAGGTGTCCCACCAAAACCACATAACATATCCAGCATGCTGTTCCAAACATCCCAACGCAATGCATGCCAGATGAATCTAATAAAAGGAATGATAGAAAAGAAAATGAGAAAAAAGCGATACTAGATCGCACCCTTCCCACTCCGCGAAACGCCATGCCATGTCTTGAGAAAAACACCATAACTGTAGGGGTACTCGCGAGAAAAGAAATGAAAAGATGAGAAAACCAACAAACATAGGAAAATGAACCCGGTGGACAGATCCTGCTGCAAAGATGCCGGTCGGATCCAGTCCAGAGGCACAGGGGTTGGAATCAAAAACCATGAAACACACTGCAGTCAAAACAGAGTAACAGGAAAACAGTTGAAGAGGTATCATGTTTGCAACCGTGAAACATGCCGGGACATCAGAAGTTGTGACGTTCTGGAAACCAACATCAAACACATGAGACTCAACAAGAGAGATGACACAACCAGATTTCAGTACAAATTATTTCTGCTGCTTGCACAGCAGTTAAACAATGCGCCGCGATGGGAACCAAAAAAAGAGGAAATGGGTATATCAATCACTTCCCGTAGACCCTGCTACGGGATGGTAGATTATACAATATAAGACAGCATAGCGCAGTTGATAGCAACATATGCAGGCAATTCGATGCCGAGAAATTGTTTTCTCGTGGGTGGCAGGTCGCAGTGTCAACCATTGACCATATCATCTAGGGCCATTTTGCGACGCTTGATGGGCCTGGGCTCTGCATTTTCACCTTCGGTGGTGGGGTTAGTAGTCGCTCGCGCAGTCGCGGGTAAAACGTGGCCGAGAGACACCGGCGAAGGCAAATCTACCGGGCCTAGATGCCGTGGTACTGGGTCCAGAGGGCCGGTCATGGAGGATGAGCGCTGATGGGATGACGAGTGCGAAAATGCCGAGCTTATTGGCCGTTGTAGTTGTGCTGGAGACCTCGGCTCCCTCGAGATTTCATCACGTCCGGACGAGCTCCAGCTTGTCGGGTATGGGTCGCTCAAGCGGTGTGCATGATGCGGCTGGGGAGGAAGTCGGGGACTACCCGTGGCTTGATGTATAGGCGGTAGTCGGACTGGTGACTCGAGATACGGCTCGCGAGGGCCATGCGGCATTCGGGGATCACTTAACGGTTGGTGCAGAGTACCAGGAGGAGCCTCGGTGTATGGCAAATAGTGTACACCTGGTGAATGATGCTGGGGAGGAGATGTCGGAGGTGGCAAAGCTGGACCTGCGTATGATGGGTATCTTCTCTCCATTCCTGGGGGCATCGTCCCAGGTTTAAGAACCGGATTGAATCCACTTGTAATCGGCACAAATGATGGAGGCGGAGGTGGTGGAGCCGTGTAGGCTGGTGGTCCAGATGAAGAAAAGGGTCTTCGTCCCACGGCACCCGGCATCGAAGGAGATTGTTCCATAGGTCGAGTCAGAGGGAAGACGGATGCAGACCACCGGTGTGGTTGACCCCGTGGAGCTCGCATTGCTGCGGCGTTTGCTGGTCCTTGCTCTCCTATTCCCTGAAGATCCGTCATCGGCCTCAGTTCACGGGATGAAGTTGCTCGATGCATCACTGTTCTTTGCGAGGCTGACGATGGCTGAACTTCGGCATGCACTGCAGCATCCATATGAGTATTGGAGTACGAGCGGAGAGACGAATCCTCGGCTTTCAATGGTGGTCGACCCCGTTTCTTGTGTGTGACATCCACGCATGAAGACTTTTGTTGCCATTTATAATCAGTCTTTGATCTGATATCTTATATAAGAACATGGGAATGAGTACTTACGGCCTTGCCAGCGAGGACACATCTTCGACAAGGACGTGCAGGATCACATCCGAGGTGCTTCTTCTTGCAGTTCACACAAGCCGAAGCTACATGAGCTTTGGTGCGCCGAGTTGATTTCTGTGCAAGTGATCTGCCTGCCGGTCCCGCTATCGACGATTCTAGCGCTGAAAGGGGATATGGCGGTCCTGCTGGTAATGGTTGTGGCGAGCCAACGCCGAATGCTGGCGGTGGTGGTCCTCTAATTTCTCCATACCGTGGCGGCACAATATGCGCTGGTAGAGGCTCATTGACGGACAATAGTGGCTGTGAGAGTGCTGGTCCAGGAATATGAATACTGGAACTAGGAGTCACCTCGGCGCCAGTAGTTATTGCTGGCGATGATACTGATGAATATCCTATAGTAGGCTTGGGATGTCCGGCTGTCACTGGGGGCTCTTCGGCCGGCGGCGAGCCAGACATAGATTGACGGGGAGGAGCAGCCCGGGGGCTATACCCTCGAGCATTGGAATACCAAGATCGATTCAACGGAAGCCGCTCTGGGCCCGAGCTGAACCGGGGCTGTCCGAACTGGGCGGTAGCAAGGCTCGGGGGATGAAGCACGAGTGGTTGCATCGGGCGTCAGGCGGCAAAAGAAAAAGGGTCCACGGAGGCAACAAGAAAAGACGGGTTTCTTTTCTTGGATTGAAGACGACCCAACGGGGGTTTGTCTCCAACTATAGGGGACCACTAACTCTGCGTCGGACCGTTGAAAGCAGCATACCTGGCGAAGGGATTCCCGGGTATAGTCCTGGACACAAACTGGGCAGGGATTCGGACGGGGATAGGATGGGATGGGATGGGATAGGTATTAGACAGGGTAGGGTAGACGAATGAAGGGAGTATGTGTAGGAGGTAGGAGTCGAAATAGGAGAAGTACCTAGGAGTAGAAGGGTAATAGGTATGAAAGGGTAATGACCAAGAGGGGCGAGAGGAAGGAGGCAGGGAAGGATGCAAGAGGTCAGCAGCAAAAAAGCTTGCAGCGGTGTAGGAGAAAAAGGGAAAACGGGCAGACCAAAAACCAATCACAGTAAATAAAGAATCAATATAAAAGGCGAATTAAATAGATCCTTCAAAAATACGAAAATCCCCCCAAAAAAAAGCGTCGATATCCGGGCGTCATCAAGCTCCTCTCATAGCCGGCCGAGTGGACCACCCGAGCTTATAATCCGTAGACAGAAGAGATCCGCTATTGGAGGAGTCAGAAAATAGACTGCATCGATCAGCGGGAGATTTCCAGATCATGACAGCAGGGTTACTCATAGCCGCGCATGTCTTTCCCCTCCTAGGGCGATTTATTGCAGGATGGCGGTCGATCATCGAGCTAGGATCCAGCTGCAGCAAGCCAGTGTCAAAGCCACCCCCCCACACCTTACTGGTGTCTCGATTTCAAGGCCCACGTTCCGTACGCCTGGGATTGGTAGAGAAAGACATGGGGGATAATAGAGAATGATCCCTTGGAGGGGGGGGCGGGGGCAGGGGAAAAACAGAGAAGGAAAGGATAGAAACGGTGAAGTATACCTGAGATGCTCGTTCGATCTGAATATCGACAGTAATGGTGAGACGCAACGTAGCTCGGACCTTGTTGTTCCGGTGCAGTGGTAGTGTACGGAGTAGGAGGTATACGTATAGTATGTACTCCGGTTTATGCTGCAGATAAATGCTTGGTAATGCCCGGCTGTCTCTGAATAGAATTGGTTGTCCGGTTTCTTCTGATCCTGTTTGGTTGGCTGTTCTCTCCCCTATATCTTATAGATTGCTAGACAGGCACGAGGTTGAAACCGATAGGAAAGGGAGGTGTAAAAAAGAGAAAGATCAAGCCAAGAAAAACCACAGAAGAAGAGGATCCACGGGGGAGAATAATAGCCTTCTTCCCTGCCGCCAAGGATGGAGCAGCACGACCTGCGGGCTCCAGGCACTAGGGCTCCAGGCTTCAGGCTTAAACCAGAAATGGGGAAGGCGCAGAGAGCGAGAGAGCGAGAGAGAAAGAGTCTGAGAGGTCAAGTAGGCGGGTCCTGGCCCAGGGTAGTGAAAGTAGTGGTCAGTGCAGACGGCACTAGTAGCTGATAGACTTGATCTCCATCATGGTACAGTAGATCTTTGGGAGGGGTATTACTGTAAATCTTATAATTGTTATTTTATGATTTTTTCCCTCATTTTTATGGGCCCAACGGTAGCTGGACCGAAGGGGGAAGGATAATTAGTGACCCTCTAGCGTAGCGCTTGTCGAGTGGGGATGTCCCCATTAACTACTGTATTATTCCCATTCAAGCTCACGATGCACCATTTCTGACCCCCCTATTCTTCCGAACTGAAAAAAGAAACCATGATGATAATGAGGGAGTTTTGACGGAATATTGATAATAGAGGGGGAAACTACAGAGTAAGGAAACAAGACTAGGTAGAACTACTCCGTAAAGAGTCCAGAATCCATAGACCGATCTGCTCATTCAGGTCTGCGGGTTGGGGAACTACTCGGTCTACTGGCTGGGGTGGCTTGCATTAGACGACGGCCAGTCGCTGACAGTGACACCCCTCCCTCTCCGTGAAACTGTTAGACAGTTAGGATATCGTATAGATTATCCACTAATAGCCTGTGCTAAATACGCACTAGCTACGCAGGATTATGCCCAGTATGCTCCGTACAGAACAGACCCGTACAGAACAGACCCGTACAGAACAGACCAAAAAGGACACTGAGGCGGCTGCAAAGAACCAGCCTGTCGAAAGGAAGGGATTGAACTGCGCTAGAGACGAAAAAGGAAATACTGGCTGCAGTGGCTTTCCTTATTGTATGATTTTCCTGCATGGATTATTACAGGGTTGGATGATTTTTCTGACCTTTTTTTTGATTTTATTTAATTTTGTTGGCGAGGAGAGGGGGGAAATCATTCGATACCGAATCAGACCCACGAAGCAAGGCGAACGATTGACGGATCGACGTCGGTGCCCGCCGCCATTGCCAATAGTCGGGCTCGGCAGTGAATTGCGCATTCCGTTTGACATGCACACAAAGTACATGCATCTTCCTCGTCATCAGGTGCAAAAGGGAGGGGGAGAGGGGGTGTTCATCACACACCATCATGGGAACAGAAGCTGTACAGTTGGAGTAAGAAAAAAAAAAGAACATCTTTTTAAGCTGTATGCTTAACCTCAAGTCCGTGGAAACGCAACCCACCACTCGGAGGGGATACCTGGTCCATTAATTAGTTCCATGAGATCCAGTCATACTGCTGCAAAGTATACCCAATTCTCATGCTAATCGACTAGGGCAAACTTATTCATTATTAGACGGCGGGGGTTCGTATTATTCCGGCCAGTCGGTCGGGTCCATTATTTCCATTATTGATCGAAGGGTGATTTATTGTACGCCGTATTGATCTGTATCATTATGATTACTGCAATTAATATTATTTGTCCCCCGGATCCTGATCTTATTATCATAGTCTTATGTAGTCTCTTGCCAATCTTGATTTTTATTTGTGATTTTAATTATTTGAGTTTCCCACCTTATTTGGGCTCCACCGTGCGCTGCTTTGACTATGACTGGGTGGTTGAGTGAGGGCTGAAGAGGCTAAGTAAACGCAGCGACCAGGCCAGCTCCAGCCTCCCTCCAGCACCAGCACCGACATCCACGCCAGCGGGACGCGCCTGGGCGAGAACCGAAGGTCAAATTGATAAATTGATCAACCGGCATTGTGTTCAGCGTCCCTGCATGCCTTTGATGTTTGTCTTAGCTGTCTTGGTCTTTAGGTTTGGACTCGAGACCTGGAGACTCGTCACTATAGTAGGGTGAATATAGGCACTACACTCCCTTCATAGAACACTCCGCCATGATGTCATCAGGAAGAATGTCCAGAGTAGAGCCTAGAGCTGTTCGTAGGCAGTGCACCCAGTAGTGAATCTAGTGATGTCAAACCGGCCGGGAGGAACGCAGTCGCGAATGCCTCCCAGTCCCATCCCATGGTCGTTATTCTCCGCAGTGGAGATAAGGAGGTTGCCCCACTGGGGTACTCGATGACCGAGTCGATCCTCCGTGATTATGCGCCGTTGTACAGGAAGGGGTTACTGTTACAATGAAGCTTGACTGAACGGTAGATTTGAAGACTCGTTCACGGCGGCAGAAGAGAGAAAGAAGTGGTCTCACAGCAGCCCATAGTTCTTCCATGAACCATGGGCCGGACAGCTGCAGGCAGGGGTTGGAGAGGTTGGAAAGAGGGGGGGGGAATAAGGGCAGAGAGGAGTCGTACCAAGGTACCAAGAGGAGAAGGGCGAGGTAAAGCTTTCTCGCTCTCGCGCTTGTTTTTGTTGTATTTGATTTCGAGTCCTCAAGTTCCGTTCTTCGTCCTGATTCGATCGGTAGTGCATGGAAATAGTTCGCGACGGGCAAGTAATACCGACGAGGAGGGCCGGACCCTCGATTCAGGGCGGGTTCCTGTCGTGATACCATCCATCACGCCTCGCACACCCGGGCAAAAGGGCCAGCATGGAAATAGAAGAATAGGGCGAGAAGAACAAGAGGGGAAGGGCGGGGGGAGGACAAAGACGGGAATAATCCCCCTCAGGGTCTCGCAATCACCCGTTCTTCGAACGAGTTTATCCTTTATTTTCCGGAGACCTCCAAGTCTCCAACAGCATTGAACACCAAGATGTGGCTGCAGCCTCTGCAGCCTTGGTGGGCGATCACCGTCTTCCAGCGCGTGCGCATTGCTCATCCCTGGCATCTTGCGGCCTTTCAGCTGCAGGGAAAATCCTGCTCATGTCATTGGGTAAATGACAGGTGGGAAGGGGCCAATGATGGGAATTGATTGAACGGGGGAGACGTCACGGGATAGGAAGAGGGGGTTTGAATAATGGGAGTCTGCCGGGTCACCGGGTGCTGCCGAGGGATCGTAGGCGTCGGGCACCTGGTACGGAGGATAATGCCCAAGATCCATTTGCGCCTTGCGGGTAGGGAACCAGGAGGAAACAGGCGACTCGCCTTGGCCTTGAGGTGGTCTAGCCGCCCCAATTTCTCGAAAGGGGGGTGGGCAGGAGCAAGCAGCAGCAGAGCTGTGCATAACTGTGTGGAACATGCGGCACGCGGAGCAGCAAGGGGTCTGTTACCCCGTTCATGCACGATCGGCCACTGGGAGTCAATAGTGCGAACCACTCGGTGGCCCCCGTCCGTGATAATCTGCCCATTCAGGCTTAGTCATGGCCAGTCGGTCTCCTTTTTCGAATCCAAAGCCACGTCGAATAGTTAGTTAGTCTGAGGGACGTTCGGGCTGTCGGTAATGCGGATAAAGTAATTCGTTCATACACGAATCCTCAAGGCCGAATGGGTCAAAAGCACCAAGTGTTGGAGATAGCTGACGACTCACTGGTCATTGCGTTGCGAGACAACTTTTGAAGTAGACGTTAGCGCGACAAAAGAACAGAATATCCCGTCGATGTGGACACCCCCAATTTGTCAAATTCCCAACGCGGATCCTCTTGAATAATTCGCCGACCACTTACTAGTCACGACGGAACTAGTCAATACTAGTGACCATTTAGCCTTGCGCCGGGAAAATATCAAGAAGCGGAGATTATTCGGGACTAACGCCTCGTGGGGTTGACGGCCCATCTCCTGTCAAACAAAAAACCCGAGGTTGGCCACCTAGATACTCGGCGATCCAGCTCACATGTGCGTGATGTGATAACTTGGTCAGAGACAACCAGAGCCACGGAGAAAAATCAGGATTAGAGGATCCATCCATTTTAAACGGTTCTTCCCAGCGGTCCGAGGCCGAGATCATCCTCTGATTGGGCCCTCGGGTGCTCTGTGCTGATCGAGACATGATAGTCTGTCAATATTGTCCGGCCAGTTGGGAATTTGGCGTGTATAAAAGACTGGACACGAGTAGCGGCCGTTCGGCATTGGTGCATGGTGTGCATGTCAGGTACTGCGCTTGGCTAGTACGGTCCTATAGCTCGAAATTAGTATAGCTTAGCTTGAAGAAAAGGAAAAGGACGGGCCAGGGAGGTGCAGGTCATATGACATTGAAAGTAGACGTGCGTGAAATGTACAGAAGGAAAAAAAAACAACAGAGCATGGCTAAATATGGCTGTGTTCATGATAACAATAATTGGTGTGGTATCTCCAATGCAGATGGCAGGTATAGACATCATCCAAACGATGCACCCTCCTAAACTATGTATACAAGACTTTATCCATCCTTCCCCGTCCCTTTTCAACGCTTCTTCGAAGGGCGCGCGTTCTTTTCGCGGCGCCTCTGCTTCAGCTTCCGCGCCTTCCGAATGTCATCAGTCGAGCGAATCTCACTCTTTCCGTGCGAGGCAGCACCACCGGCCTGTGATTGCTGACGCTCCCGAGCAGTATCATTCTTCTTCTTCTGTTTTTCGTAATCGTACCGCAACGGGTCGGCCCGCTTGGGAGCCTGCTGCCTCTGGTGTCGGAATCGACCACCAGGACCATGCGCACCCGGCATGCCCGATCCTGTCGAGAGACCAGGCGTTTCGGCTTCACCCACGCGAGGCAGGTTGCTCATACGCTTGCCCTTCTTCCAGCTCTGGAATCGTCCACTGCGGAAACTGGCAGCAATCTTGGCACCACTCTCACCACGGACAAGGCGTGTGCCCTTGGAACCATCCTCGTCGTTCTGACGGGCGACATACTTCTTATGCCGCTTGTCCCAACGCATGATAGACCGGTTCTCACCAAAGTTCTTCTGGCCTTCATCGCCATTCAGGTCCATGGTCGCATTCCGCGACTCGTGCGCGAAGTTGGAGTTGGTACCAGAGTGAACACCGTAGGCGCGGTCTTCCGCACTGTTATGGTTTGCAGGCGTATAGCCCATGAAGTAATCGGGATTCTGGAATGAAGTTGCCGATACACCGTTCGATTGTTCAGTTTGTTTGTCCTTCTGGTTGTAGGCGGAGAAAGTAACTTCCAGATCAGACTCGTCGGCCTCAGACATGTTATCTCCAGCTTGATCGGGAATGTCGTCGTCCTCGTCATCGTCGCCCTCCCCATTCGCCTGACCAACGGTGATACCCAGTTCAGCCAGCTCGGACTGTTCCTTGTTCTGGGCACGGAGCTTCTTCTTGTCGACTGTGGCACGGATTCGCTTGATGGTATCAATAGCTTCTCCGCCCTCTTGCTTGCCACCACGTCGATTTTGGACCTCGAAGACGGTCTCCGATGGCCGGAAGCCGCCGATACGGGCAAGCATCTTTTCACGCTCCGCTTCCATCTGGCTCTCATCGTCGTTGAACAGGGGGTGAAGCGTAGACCAGTCCTCGGTAGCTGTGACCTTCTTAGCTCGCTTCGCGCTCTCGATGGATGCGGCATTGCGAGTGCGCATGTACAGCTTTTCACCTCGAACTGATACCTGGCGCTGCGAGGCAATATCGGCAGCCTCAGCTAAAACTTTGTTGACCCATTCGCAGCTCTGAGAAAGCGGGTCGCGGGGAAGAGTACCAGTGACCACATCTTCGGCATAGTTGACCTGAGTCCCAAATTGACGGCCCAGGACTAGACGTCGACCCAGGAAAAGTTGAAGATCAAGCAGGTATGGGGCATCCGCGTCGCGAACCAGACTGTAACTCCATCCAGTTTGCCCGGCACGGGCGGTACGACCAACACGGTGAACGAAGATCTTGGGCTGGGAAGGGAAGTCGTAGTTGATTACGTTGGCCAGAACGGGAATATCAATACCACGAGCAGCAACGTCGGTAACAACAAGGATGTTGGAAATACCCTTCCTGAAATTCTCGACCTGTATGCCAACATGATTAGCTTCCGCATCATTCGAGATACTTGAGACACGGGTTGTACTCTACCTGAATCTTTCTTGCCAGTTGGTCAAGACTACCGTACGCGTAGGATGTGGCAAACCCGGCCTCAACAAGGAGGGAGTAGAGATAGTCGACGTGATGTTTTGTCGCAGCGAAGACAATGGTGGAGTGCTTAGTGGGAGACTCCTTGTAAATAGACTTTCCTGAGTCTGGTCTCTTGCGCTTCTTGTTCTTGGAATTGTCGCCTTCCGCCTTGAACCGTTGTGTAACTTCAGTAGGGCCGGTTGGCATTTTAATGACGTTGTGCAAGATGTGAAGCAATGCACCCTCCTTGTCGGACGACTTGACGGCAAAGAAGGCGTTTTGAAGATCGGGGGAGATCTTGCTCTCGGTATCCAGACGCACAAGGCTGGGCTCTTGTAGACCGGCGCGCGCAAATTCTACAAGCGACTTGGGAAGAGTCGCAGAGAAAAGGAGTGTCTGCCGATTGGACGGAAGGCCGTGAAGAATTTCCGTCAATTGTGCGGCGAAACCCATTTCGAAAAGTCGATCAGCCTCGTCAAAAACGACGTAACGGATACTCGATAGATCGAGGTCCATCTCAACCTTCAAGTGCAAGAATCGACCGGGTGTCGCGATCACGATATCGGGGTTGCCGGCCATCATAGCGAACTGATCCTCCAGGCTATCACCACCAACGAGTAGGACCGATCTCAAATCAGTACCACGTCCCATCTCCTTGACGACCTTCAGTGTCTGCAGAGCAAGTTCGCGCGAGGGCGACATGATCAAAGCACGGGCACCAAACGTGGCGTTATGGCTCTTCAATTTCTCAATCATGGGAATGACGAATGCTGCAGTCTTTCCTGAACCAGTTCGAGCCATACCAACAACGTCCTTGTCGTCCATAATCACAGGAAGTGTCTTTCGTTGAATGGGAGTCGGAACTGAGAATCCTTTGCGGGCAATGGCCTTGAGCAGGTTGGCATTGAGACCCATGGCCTGGAAGCCACCACCTTTCTTCACTGTACGGCCCTTGAGGTTGGAGCCTTTTCGGTTCGCCGATGCTTGTTGTGTCGCAATGAAGGCCGCATCACCATCGTCGTCGGCATTGAGAAAATCAAGGTCTTGCGTAGAATCGGGTTTCTGTCGAGGCGCAGAACTGCCGACATCGACGTCGGAATCATTGTCATTTTGGAAAAGTGCACTTGTGATATCGAACTCGTTCTCCGACATAGCCGGAGAAGCTTCACGGCGACGAGGCATGGTGGCAGATGGATGGGCGAATAGCCTCGATATGAGAGCGCCGATCAAAAAAGGCGGGAAATAGCGATGATAACCGTTCAATAGCTCAGTCCATCAACAAAGAGAGGACTAAGGAACTCGAACGGAAACAAGTATAGTACTATCGGTCAGCAGTCGATCTAACCGAGTCCACACCTGAAAAATACTTCAAGCAGGTGGTTCACCAGCGTCGAAATCAACCGCCGTCTCTGTCGCCGAAAAAAAAATCGAGATAATCCGCAAGGCGGTGAGCAGCGGATCAACCATGGCCCGCTGCAAACAGGGCAAACATCTCCCCGCGACGCGTCGAAACACGCTCCCAATTGAGTAAAATGATTTCACGACTGCACAAAGCTCATTATAGATTTTCATTATGGGTAAGTTCCACGTTTGCTATCTTAGTTTTCTCCCACAAGCTCTGACTTTCTCATCCAGACGGAGGCTACAACAACTACAACTCCTACGGTGGAGGCGGCGGCGGCGGTGGCTTCATGCCTGGCGAGATGAACAGCCCTTCAGGCGGAAAGGTGAGGATAGATTTAACATTCACCTGTAACTCAACAGCTAACAAACCTTTCAGGGTGGTGACCGTGATAACAAGACCCTTCGCCCCGTTACAGTCAAGCAAATCGTCGACGCATCCCAGCCCTTCCCCGAAGCCAACTACCAAGTCGATGGCGCCGACGTCGCCAGCGTGCTCTTCATCGGTCAGGTGCGCAACATCAGCTCCCAAAGCACCAACGTCACATACAAGATCGACGATGGCACCGGTGAGATTGAGGTCAAGAAGTGGGTCGACTCCGGCAGTGCAGACAGCATGGACACAGACGAAGGCAAGGCTCCCGGGAGCGGCAAGAACGAGATCGAGCTGAACGGCTATGCTCGTGTCTCCGGTGCGATCAAGTCCTTTGGTAACAAGCGGTATATCGGCGCGCACAATGTCCTCCCGGTGAAGGATATCAATGAGCTGCACTGTCACATCCTCGAGGCTACCGTTGTACACCTGTTTTTCACCCGCGGTCCCCCTGGCGGTGCAAACGCTGGTGGTAAGGGTGCTGCCGCTGCTGGGGGCGATGCCGTGATGGGTGGTGCGGATGATTATGGCCAGAACCGGGCCCTCATGTCCATGTCACCGCTGGCCAAGAAGGTCTACCAGGTGCTACGGACCGAGCCTCAGGATGATACTGGTCTGCACGTGCAGCAGATTGCTGCGAAGATGAATGTTCCAGCTACGGATGTTGCTCGTGCTGGTGAAGAGCTTCTGGGCGCGGGTGTCATTTTCTCGACGTCCGATGAGCAGACCTGGGCTATTCTCGAGTACTAGGTAGACTCCGATTATTGACAGGTTTGCATGATCAAAAAGCCGGTCTTCTCTAGAAGCGATCCTGCAAATTCAAATGATATCATGATTCATCTCCTTACTTTTAACACGTTATCTGAGGCTCATATTTCGCTTCTATGTACAATCCCTTCCAGTGGTATGCTGGCAGACAGCCCGCGTACCCCCCAATCGTAAGCGTGGCATCGTGTATATGTGTTTTTGAGCATCGCTGCCTGTCTCCTGTATGCGTATTGAGTTATCAAAACTCTACTCAGAGCACCTCATTCCGCAGCTGAGCTTCCTCCACAGATCGTTCCCAGCTGATTCGGCTAATAAAAAGAGCCTCAGTAGCAGAGACCAGCATGAGTGCAATGGCGACACCAGTCCAAAGACCCATGATACCCCAATTCAACGAGAACGTTGTGCCCATACTGATGGGCATAGCGATGGCATAGTAACAGAACAGTTGGATATAACCGCCGATCTCCTGGCGACCTAGACCGCGGAGAATACCGTTGCAATTGGCTGCAAGCGCATCGAAGAGCTGGAAAGCAGCGCAGAGAGGAAGGACCTCAGCAACAATAGCGATGACTTCGGGGTCGGAGCTGAATAGCATGGGAATATAGGATCGAAGGCTCGAGAGAAGGATCATGTTGAAGAGGCCGACAATGGTAGCTCCGCAGAAGCTCACCTTCGCCGATGTCTTGGCGGCGCCTACCAATGAAGCACCGATCAGGTTCGCAACGCGGGTGCTGCCAGCGATTGATAGTGGGAAGGGGATCTGCCAGGTGATGCTCGCGAGGGTGGACAGAATCGATTGAGCAGCGAGTTCAGATGTGCCCAAATAGCTGGAGGCCAGTGTCAGCACCTCGAAGGCGAGACATTCCGCTTCAACCATGATCAGACCGGGCAGGGCGAGGCGGATCATGGGGCCCCAGTTGTCGAAGGCGCGTCTGGTAAAGCCGCACCAACATTCGGAGCCAACGCGGAAATAGATGTATGCGAACAAGCAGATAGGAAGAAGGGTCTCGGTGATGACAACAGCGATAGGGGCACCGACAAAGCCCAATTGTAGTTTCTGTAGGAGCATATGAGTATGAAAGACATCCTAAATGTCAGATATTGTACACTTACCCAAACGAAGAACCAGTTCATGAACGCATTGAGCGGTGCGCAGACAATCAGGACATAAAGAGACGCAGAGAAGACACCCTGAGCCTGTAGGTATCGCTTGCCGCTCTCAAAGCACGCATATCCCGGTAACCCTAGAAGGGCCACCTTCATGTACAAGCCTGCCATTTCGGCCACCCTCTTCTCCGGCACAATTTTGGCCAGAATATGCTCGGAAAAATACCACAAAGTAGCGATGGGAATGGTCACGACCAAAAGGAAATAAATCATGCGAAGCATTTGCAGTCCGACCAGCTTCTTTTTGCCCGATCCATAAGCTTGGGCGCAGAGAGTATCCAGACTCGTGGCTAATCCGGAGTATACGGCGTTACCAGTGATGGAGACCGTCATGGAAGCGAGACTGACAGCACCCAGTTCCTCCTTGCCCAAATGGCCGATCGAGAAGATACTCGCCACGGTGAGCGAGTACTGTAGCAGGAAAGTCACCATCAACGGAGCAGAATATCGAATGATAACCTCCGTTTCCCGCCTCCACGTCGTGTTGATCAGACCGGCCGTCACGGCTTCCTCCCACTTGCGATCAATCTCCTCTGGCCCCATTTGATTATCCTCCGGAGGTCCCAGTAGCGCGGTAGTCTCGGTATCCCGTCCATCTGCGCTCCGAATAGACCCATATTGCTTCGAGGGTCCCCCCTGTGCCGACGACGCCGAGAAGACCTTGCTCAGTTTATGTTGCAATCCCTTCGGTTCTTCCGCTGGAATGACTCGGTTATCACTGAGCAGATTTCGCTCTTCGGCAATCGCCTGCTGGAGTTCAGCTTCCGTTAGCGGTTGATAGTCTCCATTAGACGGGAGCACAGTAGCATGATTGACGCTAGTGAAGTAGCCTGGGCGGCGATAAGACCCGGTCAGCGAGTGCGGATTCGTCCCCGCGTATGTACTGGATGGGCGTCTGCTCGCTGGGCGGACCGTGGAGGCCTCGGATGTTTCGTCGGTGCTTGAGATTGAGTCCTCGTCGGCATAGTGAGCCAGATCGCGAGCAATAGCAGCTTCGGCGATAGGCGAACTGGATTGGAAAGACCGGCTAAACGGGCTATGATGCTCTGCGGACTCCGCCGAAAGAATATTGCGGGGTGCCATGGCGGATGGCGTGTTAGATGAGGGTGAGTGACTTTCTACAGCACCACCTGCATCATATACCAGAGGAGAGCGGGGTATGAGAAGAGGAAGGGAGAGAGAGAGAGAGAGAGAGAGAGAGAGAAGGTTCGCTACGCGGGGAAAAGATTGGAGGTGAATACGGAAGTTGGAGGCGTGCGGGCAGAAAATACAGAAAAGTGGGGATACTCACTCGTCGTTGAATTTAGTTGATTTACAGTTTTACTAAGTTCCAAAGATTGACTTAGTCAACGTTACAAGCCTCCCGGTTAACTATCTCGCTAACTAGTTACCGACTCCACATCGGAAATGTGCTTGAAGCGTACAAGTCAACCAGTTGTCCTCGTCTATGGCAAGTTGGCAACTGGCAAGCTTGGATCTGTCAAGATCCGATATGGCATGCACCACTTCCCCCAATAACAGAGATTGTAATATGAGTCAAGAGCTCGTTGTATGACTCGACGATCGCTCCGGACGGCGCTTGAGTGGAGCCCTAAGCGATAAGCCCCACTGGCCGTGCAGTGCTGCTCACCGTTTCTTCTAGGGATAAGAGAGGTTGGAGCTTACGGCACTAGCTTGCTTTTGACTGAGGAGATATAACAGATCCAGTGGGCTCAACTGGAATGACCATACTTTTCAATATCAGGTCCAAACACGCTGCGACTAATATACATCAATAGTACTTTATACCTAGATTGCCCGCATGCGATGACATCACCCAATCGGGTCTAGTGCTGTTATCACGTGAGACATCCGGTGTGCCTGAACCGGGCCCGCTTTCTCCAACTGATCCAGTGACCAGTCGTTCCAGATCTCCAGATCTCCAGATCTCCAGGTTTCGAGATTAGAATCATCTTCGGATGTTCAATAGACATCCAGTCCAGCCCTTGCAGCTTGTCGGACAGTATGGCGCAATCTGTCACGACCAGCGTGGCCTCGTGCACACCACGCCGCTATAACCCGCTCATCAACCCAACCCACTCGAGGCCGGCCTTGGTGGAAGAGTAAGTTCAAATTTCAATTCGGTATCCTGCATGCTACCGCTTATGGAACCATTTTCTTTTTCTCTATTTGTTTGCTTTGTTCCCCTCGCCCTAGTCCAAATCTGCCAAGCCCTGTCACTTTTAAGGTTGTTGGCGCATTCCCTGGCGTGATCCGGTGTGATTCCATCGGGAAGCCACTGGGCATGTGGCCTAGCCAGATATCTGCACATCTCCACATTCCTCCTTGACCACAAGTACCAGTCTCTCATCTAACAACCTTCTAGACATATTGAGGATCAACAACATATCCTCTTTTCCCGCCCGATTCTGGGCGCTTTACTTTTCGAAAACACCACTTCCGATGCTCGCGACCACTGCGCCAATGAGCGCACATTTCTTTCGTGGCTGCGCCTGTCCATGTACTTGGCTATCGTCTCGCTTGCCATCATCATCTCTTTCCATTTTCGCGAGCAGCCCTCGGGTCTGGAGCGGCGCATGGCCCTGCCTCTTGGTATCATCTTCTGGCTGTTAAGTCTGACGTGCCTGGCAAATGGATTTTTCAATTATGCCCGCACCGTTATGAAGTATAGCCGAAAAGCCGCGCTGGTTCAGAGTGGCTGGAAGACCCAGGTCGTCATGACCGTCATTGGGACAGTCATTTTGGGGAGCTGCATCTTGTTTCTATCGACTAGCCGACAGTCATGAATACTCATTGTCTGGTGTAATTTCAGTTTTCATCTGCTTCTATCCCGGCGTTGGATCATCAAAGCGTTGCATTGCATTATATCCATCCCCCTTGGGTCTATAGGTTTTCTTGATCACCCACCAATATCATGTCTTAACGAAGTTCTCCCATTCCTTACCTATAAGGTCAGTAAATTATGGAAATAATGATCTCGATTCATTTTGCAAAATCTCCGAAATTTTGTAGATTATAATGGTAATATTATGCACGACTGTACAATGGTGCAGATGAAAACCGAGATGGAAGGTATCAGTGAGGGGAATGCATGGGGCTGGCCAAAGAAGAAGGACGACAATTTCGATAGAAAGATAGGTTTTAGGGAATTATGCTTGATCCCGTGTATCTCACATCCGGCGAATTTGGGTCTCGCCCTTGTACTTGTCCAGAGCTGAGGTGCCCAGGTGGCTCCACCACTCGAAGAGCATCGAGTTGCAGATCAGCTTGAACCAGGGGGTGAACTTGAGACCAGGCTGCTCGAACATGGCCTTCAGCTCATCGGCCGAGACGTACTTGGTGTCCCGCACCTCGTTGGGGCTGGGCTCCAAGTCGACATCCGCCTGGATGAAAAGAATATAGTCCACTAAAGAGACAGATGTCAGTAAGGGTAATTCCAACAGGAAAAGCGCGGTGATTGTAATCCACGCATTTGTTATCACATACCCTCGTGCTCTCCCCACTTGCCGTCACTGGGAGCCTTGTAGTGGATGCGAGTGAAGAACTCGAACTTGTCCAATGGCACCTGCTCCGCCTTGATACCCAGCTCGTGGTTCAACTTCCGCTGAGCCGCACGCTTTACGCCCTCGACCGCCGCATCGAGCTCGGCACCGGTCTCACCGGGAATGCCCAGGGGGTGGGAGCAGCAGGTATTGGTCCACATATCGGGGAAGGTGATCTTCTCGGTGGCGCGTTGCTGGAGCAGGAGGCGGTTCTTCGAGTCAAAGAGGAAAACGGAAAAGGCACGGTGAAGGAGACCCTTGTCAATGTTGGTCATCAAGTGGCCTATACCGTAAAAATGAACAAAGCAGAGTCGTTAGCAATCATGTTTGGATCTATTAGGGTGTTGTCTCCTTGACCCCTCTTTAGGAGGGGCAAATCCGGGGAAAGAGAGGTTCGACGTAAAGACTTACAAGTCTTCTTGCTGGCACTGCCAATAGGACGGTCCTCATTGTCCAGAACAATGCAGACTTCCTCCATCAATCGAACCTGTTCCTCATCGTATCCCGCGAGCTCAGAGCTCTGGGCGGCTCCGTTGCCAGTGGCGGAGGGGAGGATATCCCGAGCGAGAGAGGTGTCGACGTCGGGGAATATAGTGGCAACATTGTCTGCCGTGATCTCCACCGGAGCGGTCACTGTCATCGTAGCGCTCATCTTGAACTGGCTTGAGTTTCGATGTTGTGTCGACTGTAAACAATCCTCCCCCTCGAAAAGAAGAAATGCGGGCGGGGCCATGGGGGGCGCTACCCCGAAGGCGGTAAACATCGGCAGATGGGACCTTTCTTCTTTCTTTGATGCCCCGAGCCACTCAATATTCCATCATTTTACCTTCTGTTCGTTCTATAGACTAAGTTAAGACCCTACGCCCAAAGATGGACTGGGCTCAAGTTCCTAATCTAGCTTTTACAATCCAAAAATCTTACTCTTCCATCACAAGCCTCATATAGTATATTTTGGTATCAGCTCACTTGATCTCTAGCTGGCTAAGCTTCTGGAGCTCCTCAATCTCCTCCGGGCCCAGCAGTCCCAAGGCCTCCCGTCGAGTCGGCGCCTTTGCTTCAAAGACAGGCTTCTCTGCCAAAGATGTCACCCGGGTTCCATGTCTGGGCTGCGAACCATCATAATCCCAGCTCGCATTATGAATTGTGATTCTGTGGAATAGTGAGCTTTGAACCATAAAAACATTCGATCCGGAAGTACAACATACCTGTTATCCCACAGTGCACTAGTTCGGGGACTCCATTTGAACCGCACTTGGATGTCGGGATTTTTCTCATAGACATCATACAGGTATCCCAAAATCAGATCACTCTCTGCCTTGTCCAGACCGACAATCCGACTTGTCATCGCTCGGTTCACCCATAGTGCCTTCCATCCCGTAGCTGGGTGGACGCGTACGATAGGATGCTCGCGCTCAACATATTGTGGTCCGGCTTCGGGATTCCCGCGATCGAGATAAGGATGAGCAGAGCGGTAGATGGCGGTCCTGCCATCAATCATCTTGCGGAAAGATGGTGAGAGCTTCTCGTATGCAGCATATCCACTAGCCCAAAAAGTATCTCCTCCAATCGTTGGGACAGTATCATTATGGAGATGTGTCACTCCAGCAGGCTGCTTCTCGTGAACAAGATCAGTATGCCACCGAGATGCTCCTCCTGGCCGGCGGAAGCTGGCTGGGTTCTCTGTTGCTTGAGGTGCAGGCCAAATGACGCTCACTCCAGGAACACCAGGCACCTGAGGCACTTGGGGCTGTTCGAAAGAGAAAAAGGCAGTCGAGTAAGCAATCCGTGTCAGTGCCAGTTGCGGCTACGGTGGAACACATACATGAACTTCAACCTCGCCAAAATACTCTCCAAGGGCTTTCTGTTGTTGTGGGGAAATATCCTGATCCCGGAAGAAAACAACGCTTCGCTCTGCGATGAGTAGACCAAGCTCATCCTTCTGCTGATCTGTGAGGTCCTTGATTTGAAGACCAACAATCTCCGTGCCAATATGTCGTGTGAGATGGATGACTTCTTTTGCCGCTGAGAGAAGCGCTTTCTTTTCAGGATCGGCACGAGTGCCCGGGTCTACATGGAGGCGATCCTCGTTTCGGATGTTGTAGACATCGTCGAGATAAAGAGGGCGCGATGGTCTATAAGGATGACCCTCGCTCAGGTTGATGCCCGCCTTTTCTAGACGAGTTCGCACAGATTCAGGAATACCGAGAGTGTCTTTCTTTGGTAGTGCAACGTCTACAATGCGGGGGTCGATGGAAACAGGAGCCATGTTGATTTTCCAGTTAAAGTCAATACTGCGCTCTATCTTACCACTGGAGAGTTGATAAAAGAAGATGGATATTTAACTTATGGAATCTTATATATGCCAGCAAGATTCCTCTGGATTCAAGTATACCTATACCAACAGGCCCTGGTAGTTCGAGTTCATATGTCATTTCAAGCACCTCATCAAGCGGGCGCATCACGCCTTTTATGAAGTGACCGAGATGGAACAACTCAAACCAGGATTCGTCAATGTTGGTTTCTATTGCTGTCTGCTCGGGACTTTTGGATCTTTACCCCTCACTTGAGTCCAATAGAATGATACATTGCTTGATCTGATTGACAAGACAAAGGGTATATCACTACGAGTGGGGAAGATTCTCATCTCCTCATCCGCGACGATAATCACGTCGATCGTATGTTACCAATTTCAATCCTCTTAAAATGATTCCGATAGATCCGATAGATGACCCCAAGCCCGCTTCTGCCATACCCCGCCAGAACTCGGCGTAATAACCTGGATGACGAAATTTAAGCCATGAATGCTTCATCGTGGACAACAGCCGAGCGATTTTGAGATTGGGGCGGGGATGACAACTTTCATAATGTAACCTCGAAGCAAAATGCAATAAATTCGAAGCTCTCTTCTCTTTTGCGTTTCTAGACTTTGACAAAATCATGGCCGACGGCACGATTAGACGCGTTGCGATCATTGGAGCCGGTATTAGTGGTGTGGTGAGTGCTGGCCATCTTCTCGCAGCTGGACTAGATGTCACAGTGTTTGAAAGAAGCCAAGCTGCGGGAGGGGTGTGGTAAGACTTGACTACCATTCTCTGAAAGGTTATTCCTAACATTCATTCCAGGCTACATGACAAGCGAGTGCCAGTTGAACTCCATTACCCATGCGTCAAGCCAGCAGACGTGGAGAAACATGGCAGAGATGAACGGGACGAAAAGGAGAGGCAGAAATTAATACATGCGCCACCGGGGTACGCCTTGATAGCTCTAATCTTCCTTTTAGAAGTATCATGCTGAAGCCTCTTTAGACCGTGTTACGATGGCCTCGTCAATAATGTTCCGACTTCGTTGCTACGAACCAAACTCAACGCATGGCCTCTAGGAACACCCCCATATGTCAGGCACAATGTTCTGAAAGACTACATTCAAGATACCTCGAAGAAAGCTGGTGTTGATAATGCGACAATCTATGGTGCTCTAGTCACTAAAGTCTATAAAGAAGGGTCGCAATGGCATGTGACTTGGAATTCTTTGCACGAAGACTCCACATCAAAGGACTTGGTTGAACGTCAACATTCGGCGGTCAGTTCCTTAAGTACGGTATAATCGGGAAGACCTGCTGACAATTGATCTAGATCTTTGATGCCGTTATAGTTGCTTCTGGCCATTATCACACGCCCTTGATTCCAAACATAAGAGGGTTGGCGGAAGCCAAAGAGAAATGGCCCTCACGGATCACACACTCCAAGTCATTCCGAAATTCGCGAGGATTTGAAGACAAAGTGAGTTACAACTTAAGATTACGTTTCGTAATAGCCCTTGCTAAATTGATCCCAAGAACGTACTTCTCATTGGAGGAGGTGTGTCCTCTGCAGACATAGCTCGAGAAATCAGCCCCGTCGCGACCAAGATATACCAGAGTACCAGGAATGGTGCCTTTGATATCCCAGAAACCGCCCTACCTAGCAACGCAACTCGAATTGGGGAGATTGCAGCATTTGAAATTACCTCTTCGGAGACCAACTCGGACCACCTCCCTCTTACCGTGCATTTGAAGTCCGGTCAGACTCTGGATCATATCGATATAATTGTCCTTTGCACGGGCTACCACATGGTTCTTCCGTTCCTTCCAGACTACAACGAGAACGAGCTCAGTGAAACAGCCATTGTGACTAATGGCCAGCAGTTCCACAACTTGCATCAAGACATATTCTATATCCCTGATCCAACCCTGGCGTTTGTGGGCGTCTCTTTCTACACGGTTACGTTCACGCTTTTCGAATTCCAGGCCATTGCGGTCGCGGCATTCTTTTCTCGGACTGCTCAACTTCCATCAATTGAGATCATGCGAACAGAATATCAGAATCGAATTGATCTAAAAGGATACGGAAGGAGTTTCCATTCGCTCAAGGGCGAGGAAGAACCATACGTCCAGAAGATCATCGAATGGGTGAACAGTGGCAGGGAAAAGCAGGGATTGTCTTTGATTCAAGGTCACACTGATTCATGGTTGGAGGGAAAGAAAGCTCACGTTGAGAGGCTTGCTTTGCTTTTCCAAGGTGCTATACCATTCGGGAACACTGCCGAACCGTTGCCTGAAGTTAAGGTCTCCGCATGAGTTTTTCTTTGGAGATAGAAGCTTCCCAATAGGTCTTCCAATTTAATCACATCTCCAAAATGTCTCGAATGCGACACAAATTGCCAGTCAGAATCAAAGTCGACAGAGCTACTCATCTCAATCTGACTTTGTAGACCTGCAATATCAGTCAACAGTCTCAATCAGTCTAGATTCTTGCTGGGATTAACAGGACCATGCTGGCCATTCCAAATTACTTTGATTCCATAGCCACTGGCAGCTGTGGTCAAGGTGTATGATGGGCACACAGATTCCATTTGTGAGGGGTATTGTCATCATCCATGTACTCGATGACGAGCTTTGTAGTGCGGGCGATAATGAGTGTACTCGGTAGTTCTCCGATAGCAATCGCGAATGTAATCAGTCAAAAATATTTCTCCATACTTGCATAAATTATGCAAACAGGGTCTGCGGTAATTCGACTGCTGGTTTGACAAGACGCCTCTCCCATTAAGGTGATTGTCGGATATCAGAAGCTCCAATGCATACTTGTTGATCAATCCCCGTTTTGGCAATTGACACATAAAATCCCAAAATCACGCGATGGCATCTAATGCACTTGGCACGCTTAGGTGTCAGCATCTCATCATTCCCATGAAGCTCCAAAGCCCAGTAATCTTCGGGAGCTGCGGCATGCTCCACCCCGCACGATGAAGCCCGAGGCTTTCTCTCGTGTCCTTATAAGACATCCTCAAAATAGATTACAATTTGCTTATTGTTGTGGATGTCTCAACCCCTCCGACTCTCATAATGACATCCAGGTCTCATGCAGATGAAGCGATAGTTCCTCGCTCAGTACCGAAGGTTGAGGAAATTCCAAAGCGCAAATGGACCAGCTACATTTGGGACACTTTCGATAAGTCTCCGGAGGAACGCCGATTGTTTTTGAAGTTAGACACTGCTATTTTGACATTTGCGTCATTGGGTAAGTATTCCAGAATAGTGAAATTGTCGCTTGATCTTAGAAATATGTCTAAGACTTTCCGTATCAGGCTATTTCATCAAATATCTCGACCAAATCAATATCAACAATGCTTTCGTATCTGGGATGTACGTCACAGCCCGCAGCTTTGTGTAGCGGAATTTCTCTGACGGTGTCTATCCTGTAGGAAGGAGGACCTGGGCCTATATGGCAATGAACTAAACTACATGCAAGCATGTTGGACTGTTGGATACGTCATTGGAGAAATTCCAAGCAACATCTTGTTGACAAGAGTCAGACCAAGATACTGGATACCAGCCGCAGAGATAGGTCTAAAGAAATTGATGCTACAATGATCTTCCATGCTAAGTCTTCTCAGCTTCTATGGACAGTTCTTACTTTCTCGCTGTCCAGGTGCAATACTGCTACTCAGTTTTATGTTTTGAGGTTCTTTATTGGTGAGTGCAGGTGTAATTTCTGAGTGTGTCTTTTCACGCTAAGATCGATGACTGCAAGGTCTTGCGGAAAGTACCTTTTACCCCGGAATGCAATACATCATCGGCTCATGGTATCGGCGGGATGAACTCGCCAGACGATCATGCATTTCCATACCAGCAGTGGCATTGCCAGTATGTTCTCCGGGTATCTCATGGATGCTGTATACCATCTCGGAGGCAGAGGGGGCTTCAAAGGGTGGCAATGGTAGGCAAAATAGAGGCTCAGTGCCTGATTGAAGTCCATTCTGACCATATTCTTCAGGCTTTTCGTGATCGACGGGGTTATCTCCCTCCCTGTCGCAATTAGCGGCTTCTTTGTGCTGCCTGATGTTCCGGAAATTTCAAACCCATGGTATCTTAGCATGGAGGTTTGTTTTGTTCCACTACGTCGCCTCGCCAATCATCGGGCCCTTTTAAGCGCCTATGAAAACTTAGGAAGTTGCATTGTCTCAAAAAAGAATTCAGCTCGAGGGGAGACAGGATAGAGGCCCCTTTACGAAAGCAAAACTGAAGAAGATCTTTTCGTCTTGGCACATATATCTTTTGACATTTCTATATGTGTGCGTGCTAGAATCCGTTGGCGACGTCTGCTAGTTCCAATTAACTAACGCCCATTCTAGTCTTTTCAACAATGGCGCTGTCGGTGGTCAGCCTGTCTTCCAGCAGTATGTGAAATACAGCCATTCGTTTATTTCTTCCTGACTCATGTGGCAGATTTCTCAAACACTCGAAAACCCCGAAATACTCCGTTAGTCAGATCAACGCATACCCGACAACCACCAATGCAGTACAGGTTGTAACAACACTCGCTTATGCTTGTAAGTTCGAGTCAGATTTGCTGTCATCAGTCAGTCAGTGCATACTTACCTATCGCAGGGTCTTCAGATACGTTTTTAAATGGCCGTCGATGGGCCCCGATCATATTTGGCGCTGTGAGTCCCCTGGCGCTATCCTTATTCAAAACGAGCCGTCTATATTAACAGGTCCTTTAGGTGGTGGACGTTATAAGCTATGTCTCACTGGCGGTATGGGACATTCCAATCGGATGGAAGTGGACCTGCTACATCATTTCTGGTGCAGGATTTGGTCTCAGCGGCCTTTGCATGGCGTGAGGCTATCTTCTTTACCATCTACTCAAATACCGGATCTAACAACCAATAATAGCTGGGCTCACGAGATTTGCTCTGAAGATAACGAGGAGCTAGCGCTTGTGATCGGTAGTATGAACGAGATGGCATACGTCTTCCAAGCATGGCTTCCACTCATCGTGTGGCAACAAGTTGACGCACCCGAATATCGAAAGGGTTTTATCACAGTGTCTTGTATATCCCTCGTTTTGATCATTACAACATTCGTCATCCGAAATCTTGATCATAAGGAAAGCAGGCGACGACGGTATGTGACTGCAATTGATCAGAGCGTTATTGACACAATTTCTTAAGGCCTTGCTCTTCTGACGTCTTTCTTTTGGGCCCGGGATAGCCAGGGACAAGAAGCAGAAGATATTCTTTCAGACTCCGTATCTGTTACTCCCGTAGACACGCAGCCTCAAAAGCTCTGACTTATATGGCTTGGCATATCGGAACACTCCGCTGAGCAAGTCTCCATTATTTGCCATCTGTCCCCAAGACGTGAAGAGTATATTTCGTCTTGAAACAAGTTAAAGCGCCTATGTAGAGAAACACACAGGAATTCGAGAACAGAAAGATCACCTCTCTTTAAGCAGCGAGATAAGGACCTTTAGTATATGGTATATACTGTGGATGGAGAAACTATCGCAACATGCGGCTTTTCATCTCAGTCACGCAATCTAGAAATTGTCAAAGCTCACTCCTGTCCGGGTCCCTGATAGTCAGGTGACCCATTGTCCCCACGAATAAATATAACATAGAACTTTTTTCTACCTGTACTGTCATCCCGCATGGAAGATCTGCAAGCCCTGCATACACGAGGTCATTAGTATTGTCCGAGTGTCTGACCGATCAGTGCCAATTTCCTACCTTCCGGGCATCTGCATTCTCAGTTGCCTGTTCCTAATAAATTCCAGCATTTTGATTGGATGGTGAAATCGAGAAGAAGTACTCCAATGCCGCTTTCTCAGTGTAGCTGAGTGTAGCTGGGGGGATTTTCGGTGATGGCTCAGCGAATGCAATCCACTACGTTGGTTGACTAGCTATCCCTTCGTACTTGGGCGTAACAATCTGGAGGGGACAGCGCAAGCCCGTGATTGAGACTGAAGATGTCTTTTAAAATCTAATATACATGAGTGGAATCGTACTTTACACGCTGCGCAATTGTCCACTTCACCATACAAAGCTAGCGTGTCTCAGGGAGAACAGAAGCTCTCGGGTATCTATTAAGGAAACCTTAGCAATATTGAAGACTACGGAAACCTCCAAAGTGCTTTTGGGAAGCATCAAGTTGAATATGAACCACCTCAATTTGCTCAATGTGTATATGGTTTCACGCATTCCCACTGGAATATCAGCAGCCTTCCTCTGGATTACAGAAAGTCTCTCCAGATGGCCCCTCGGTTATACACAAGGTAGTTGAACCCCTTTAATCGCCTTAACAAGGAATAATCTCACTATACCATGCCCGACCTTCAAACCTATTGCCCTGCAGGGCCAAGAGAACTGGTTGACGATACCAAAATCGTACCTTTGTCTCGCCTGATAGAAAGTCAACACGGACAGCGTCGATTCGAGCAGACTCCGGAATCTTTTCCCAAGGTTGGTAATCTTTGGACTCGATCTTGATCAGACGATCCAGGACCAGAGAGGTCTTAGATATTGACCAAATTCCTTGTTCACCGCTCCACCCACTCAGCAGGTTCAGGGCCTCTCGTCTAATTATCCAATCGAGACATTTAAATGCGCAGAAAAACAAGGGTGCCACAATTCCAGATGAGGCCCAAGAGCCTCTTAACGACCGCTGGGCCAAGAGGTTCTTGCCCTGTTGAACCGCGCGCTGAAAATGGGACACATGATCGTCGTATCTCGTTTCTCCCTCCCTCAGTCGGCTGTCGGTGAGGCCTTTGATAAGAAGGACTTCGCTCCAAATATCAAGAATCGCAATCGTATCCCGCTTTGCTTGCGATAGATAGCGACCTCTTTGTAAAATCGAGTTTTTCCAGTGCTGGAGCCTTTTCAATACTGAGAAAGGGGCACTATCGGCAGACGTGCCGATAGACGGCCGAGGTCTCATCTGCAAAACCAACCATCCAAGAATGAGCAATATACCGCACGCGTCTTCCGGCGTCTCGATCATTACTTCCATTTGATATTCCACTGCGAGCTGGAGTGGGTAAGAAAAGCTCTTTGAATCAGCGTCATCGTTCAGGAGGGGCGGCCAATCCAAGTAGACTTGATAGAAGCTTTCAAGGACAACCGAGCCAATAGGGCTTTCATCCATTTTCACTCTTTGCCATTCATGTAAGAGTTTATAGCCTGCGCGCAGATGACAACCACCCGCACGCGCGTCACCCTGGCTGAAGGCGAAAGCTAACAAAATGCCACAGGAAACTAAGACTGTTTCCATGCGCGGACGTCGTGAAATATCAGCCGCGAGATTTTGTTGCAGATGTTCCAGTGCCTTGCTACATTGCCGAAGAGAGAATGGTATTTGACAAGCAGTCGTGAGATTAGTTTTCGTGATGCCACCCCAATGCAGAGAACCTATGCCGATGACAGCATGGCGAACAGCAGGCTGGACTTCGCTCGCTTGATGGACGAGCATTCCCCAGAATGCTCTATTGAAATAGGTCGCGTTGGTTTGTGCTGTGACTTGGCGGAAAAAGTCCAGAAACCAGCGCTCTTGGAAAGTAAGATTGGTTTGACTGGTGTCCACCAACGGAGCCAAGGGGGAAGGCTGAGAATCCCTTGGTTTCAAACTGTATGTGTTCCCTGTTCCTTTCCAAGAGTTAAATCCAAGAGAGTCCGGTTGTTCGACTGCCCGTGCCGGGGCTAGGCTTCTAAGCTTCGCTGGGAAAGCTTTGAGCGGAGCATAGCCCTCACATATTCGATGACTGCTCGTGCATCTGGGTTCAGCTATTAGTATTAGCTGATTCATTCGCCACCCGCACGTATTGACATACCTGGCACAGGCTGGCTTGCCCTCATCACATTTGACCCGTCTGGCTCTACCGTAAATTCCGATTAGAACTTAAATCAGTGGGAAGATGATAGTATTAGCTTACTTGCAGGTTATACAGTCAGTGCGTACTTTCGGTTTACTAGCACGGATTTTCTTCGCCTGCGAGAGCTCGTCGTTTTCAAGAACCATGTTTGGCAACATACAAGATCTCTTGGGAGTAGGATAAGTTGACTTTCTTGGGGGAACACAAAGCTCAGAGAAAACGGATTCGTTGGAGGGGAAAGGAATGAAAGAAAGAGGAGAGAGAAGACATCGTCTAGTGGTCAGAAGACCAGAACCACGTGACCGTCCTCTCCTGTCGATGGGAGGTAATGGTCTGAACAAAATGCCAATAGTACGCCCAAAACTGTGATTCAGCTGCAACATTAGGCTTCGTCGCTTGAAGAGCTACTGAAGCAATGGTCAAATAGCCCCTTCGACCCCATCAAAACTGGCCCTAGATTGGATTATCAAGAGCTGCTATATCTCAATGCATAGCGTCGCGTTACTCGCGCAAGAAACCCACAATCTACGCACAGCGAATGAGAAGAAATGCCAGAAACGCACACGTTCAAATCGCAGATAGCACATGAACGGGGTCTATTAGTTGAAGAGGGCCTACGGCTAACTCAGCAGTAAGATCAGCCAGTTAAAGGTGACAGGGCAGTACCGCATACGCAGGGCGATTTACCTATTCTGCAAGGCCAACGGGCAACAAGGGATCCGCCAAAGTGTAGTGGGTGCAGGAAAATTGGTCACAGGATCAATTCCTGTAAAAATCGTTATTTCTAGTCGAATTGGTGTTTTTGGTTGATATATTACGATTTAAATTTTTTGATAGGAGTACAATCTGCATTGCGTTGGTCTGAGACACCGGGCATGGCGCAGGAGGCGACTTAGGCGAGGCTGCCCGATAGGCAGGAAGGAGGTGACAAGGTGTTCAAATGAGAAAATCCAATTCGACACTTCTCTCGTTGTTGCTATTACCAGCTAAGTACCATTTACACAGTTAAGTGAGCAGGTGTTTAAGCTTCTACCGCAGAAGTTGATTGAATCATGTATATAGATATGTATTCTATTTCTAGGTCTAGTTGGGAAACACTCCTAGGTCTTACGAGCCAGCACTCGGCGATCACAACACAGGGGCCGCAGCCTAGCGCGAGAGTGCATACATCAAGCAATGTGACAGCCAAAGGGACGTCAAAAGAATCTTGCGCATTCAACGAAGAAACCAAGTCTAGAGAAAAGAATGAACAAGAGAA
Organism: Penicillium goetzii; assembly: GCA_037043885.1. Taxonomy (NCBI): domain Eukaryota; kingdom Fungi; phylum Ascomycota; class Eurotiomycetes; order Eurotiales; family Aspergillaceae; genus Penicillium; species Penicillium goetzii. The sequence continues at coordinate 151,092 of JAWLST010000035.1, forward strand.
TCAATCTGGTGGGGTGGCGTTTGACATATCCCATTGATAATGTAAAGATAAAAGCTTGCAGGGTAGAAGGCCTGTCAGTAAGGAAGAAAGTAACAAGTCCAATTGTGACAAGACCTGTTTCTTGAGGAATACTCAAGAACCCAAATAAGATGATCCTCAGTACAGCCCGCTTGGAGATCCTCCGAGTCCAGAGTACTCCGTAGTTTACTTTGAAATCAAAATGAGGGGCACACATAAGGAGGACTCAGCTCAATGCACGAGGATGCACGAGTGGTTCAGCTGATGTGATATCAGAGACGGACATGCAGTTAGCGTATCATAGGGAAGGCCTCTAGACGCATGTAGAGTCACTGCCGTCTCACCACCATCGCCCGGCGGCAGGATGTCGATCCTCAGAGAAACACTGTCAATTGGGAAAAGCCACATGAAATAAAAGGTCGTAACAGATAAAAAGCGCCATCTCTTATCATTCCGATTCGGTAACTTTGCTCCCATTGCCAAACATGCAAACTTCAGGATACAAACCTAGCACTTCACATAGTGGATACCAAGCTATTTGCCATAGTGAGCGCATGAGAAGAGGGTTAATTATTTCTACCGTGATCACCCACTCTTCTCTCACTCCCACTCAGGTCTAGGCTATAATTATAGCCTCAGGGAATATTAGGTCTGCTGCTCTTATTCTGCTAGAATCTAAGTATTATGGAAACTGATGAATAATAATGTTACTACTGTGCTTTTAGGGGTCTTGTATAGCATATTCAATCGACATTCGTTGCACCGAACAGGGGGGCTGCCTGGAATGCAACGCTATGTAGATGCTTATAAGATACTATACTCTCCGAGGAAATGAAAAAACTTGGACTGAAGAAATATAAGTGGGAGAGAGCTATAAAAGCGTGAAGGGCAAGGAAAATCGAGGATGAGATTAAGCGGAACAGATTTTGGATGAACAGCTCTATTATAAAGAACAGAAATGGATTCACCGAGGCAGGCCGATTTATCCTAGGAATAGTGTTATGACTCGCTATTACGAGTTACGACGCTCGAGGTACTAAGAATAGTAATTAAATATAGTAAAATATAGTAGTTAAGTACCTATAGAATCGTTTTTAAGTCCAGCCTAGTGATCATATATTTGTCAATGGTAGGTATAGCTCCATACCAATCTAGTCATCAAGGATGCACCCTTGTGCGGTCCCCATGCCCGCCCAGGTCATGGTATGTCAGCACGAGGTGTCATGAACTAGGGGCGTGGCGCAAACCTAGTTCGCAAATTCTATTTTATGAAAATCCGATCATTTCGCATGTTTCCAGACAAATACTCACTCGAGACAGTATTGTATTTCCTTCGATTTTCCTGTGTCATTGCAGCTTCTATCACGTTGGTTTTTGCACCGTCATTCCGCTCTTCGATCAAGGAGGACAGGGCAAGGGAACGGTGATCCCGTACCATCAGTTGTGGATTTGTGGCAGAGATGACTGCCACCTATCATGAGATTGGAGAGTCATGCTTATAAGGATTTACATTTTAATCTCCACCAAGCTCCTAGCGCGTCTGTGACATCGTCTCCCTTTCCCCATTGAGTGTCCAGTCACATCCGCCCGAGGCCCCGAGCAGGGATTGCCTACATACAGAGTACTCCGGAGATAAGCGACTGGGTGGCTTTTTCCCCCTGGATCATGGGCCTCCATGAATTGATTGTGGATAGTCAGAATTGCTCTCGTCTTTCAAGTGAAAGCCCCAGAGCTAGACAGACAAAGCGTCCTGCTGCCTGTCGTTCCATTCGAGCATTGACCACTGGAAGAAAAGTTAGAGCGTGCGAGGGAAAGTTGAAGTCGAGCAGATGCTCGAGTCGCACACTCTAGATCAACAGTCTGGGTATACAGTCGAAAAGCGCGCTAAGGCACGAAATACTCTTGCCGACATAGGCAAGAGCAGTCTAGCAATCTCGCCAGCATATGTTTTTCAACACATGACTGCACCATTGCGATGCAGAAACCTGTCCCTCGTATCGGTTGAGAGTACAGAGTACTGCTTACTGCGTACTCCATCCTCCGTACTTCGGAGCGATCTAAGCTTGCTGGGGGAGCTTGGGGCAGGTGCTTGGACCGGGACAACCTCCGGAGAACGAGCAAAAGGGGCCCGACCAATGGAAAGACCTCGGGTTTTGGTTCTGAAATTGCATTTCCGCCAACGTCGATCATGGGCCGGCGGCCGGTCTGTCTCGAAGATCCATCGCCCCATCGTTAGCGTGTGATTGGCTCTGCGGAGTGGAGCGCGGCAAGGGTCGAGACTTGGTCAGGCCCCTGGTGATTTTCCGTGTGAGATGCTGTTTGAAACTTTGGTGGGAGTTGAACCAAGGCTCAGGAGGGTGAGCAGAGAAGGGCACGATATCAAGATGATCTTGGGTCCAAACGAGGAATGAAGTTGTTTTCCATGAAGCGCATCCGGGCACCTATGACCTTCAACTCAGGGGATAGGGGCCAGTCACGAGTGGTATGTATACGTGCCCTCGAGTGCCGCCCGATACTCTGAGACATGATGAGATTGGATTCAAGGCCCCCCCGCTCACTCTCGCGTGGAACCTGGAAAGTGGAGGTCCAGTGGAAATGAGTCGTGAGCTAAGTTAGGGTAACAAGTCAACAAGCTAACAACGCGCAGGTTGCAACAGGGAGGACCCGCTCCGTGCGCTTTACCGCGCGCGTATCCAAGCCCAGCTGCACGAAATCACGCCAAAAGTAAATAAGATGCAATGCGACCAACGCAGTTGACATTTGGGGGGGGGGGCTATAAATGCAAATCAAACTGGCAATTCACCGATAAAAATTCATGAACAAGGGTACATTTACATCAGGGCTAACCAAGTCCTCTCCCTATATATCGGGGTGCACCAAGAAAATGTAAATGCAAGAATATGCAAAGAAAAAAAAAACAAGTCCAGCCAACCCAACGCCAAAGGAAAAAATCGGGGACATCCCGAATGCGATGCATGATGTTATGATCTTCAAGTACACAGTCGCGCGTGCTGCCAAATTTTCCACCGAGAGAAAATTTGGACGCTTTGTCTTTCTTCTCCTTCAACTTGTTCCAGTGAGCAGACCCATAAATTGCCCGAGAACATACGCCACGGCCCGGCTTCAGGGGCAGCTCGGGCTAGGTCACCAATAGCTAGGGGACTAGCTTTGTAGTCTAGGAGGACTAACAGAGCAGTAGTCTGCATCTTGCGACAGGCGAGGGGTAGGAGAGGGCGTCCTCTCGTTCTTTGGCCTCTCTTCACATTCCGCAAAATGTCTAGCACAATATGCGCCCGTCAGTATACACGCTATAGAATAATTGCACAAGTCCAAGAGGCATCACTGACTTAGCCATATTTTCCCACCGAGTATAACGGCGAGAGCACCATTTGCAGACGTGCTTGCGGATACCACGGTGGACCTAGCAACAATTTATCAGCTCGGAGCTTAGCAACGCTGAATAAAGTCACCACGCACGGTATCGATATGTCTCCGAAGGTCTGCGTTTCTCCCAAATGACTTGCTACATTCCTCACAAGGGATCGCTCGGTGGAAAGTAGGGTCATGCTTCTTCTGGTGCGCGACGCAATTCGAGCGCCTGGTAAAATAGAAGCCACATACGGGGCATTTGCAGCCCTTCTCCGCGGAGGGTTTCCTGCCTCGCTTGCTTGTCTTGGAGGCAGCGTCGGCTGTGCTGTCACTGACGGATACACCCTGAGGGAGGGAAACAGTTGGCATGGTATTGGTGTGATGCTCTCTGGTGGGCCTACTTGCGTGGCTCTCGCTCGCAACTGGGATCGGTGGTTGAATGACCCTCGTGTGCGGTAAAGCCTGTGAATGGAAAGGAGTATTTGTTCCTGGATAGATTCCCTGATTCCACTGGCTCTCTATCGTTCGATCCATTGCGACAGGTATGGACTGTAGCGGCGTCGGTGGTGCTGAAAGTGGCGTGTTCGCCCAGAGGCCTGGCATCCCATTCATTTGTCCCGAAAACATACCCTGACCGGTACCAACCTCCATCGCAGGATCATAGCTATGGGTCATGCTCATGGGTTGAGCTCCGTAGAAACCGAGCGAGGATTGCGAGGGATCCGGAAGGCCGTTATAGATTTCGTAGCACGATCTGCCGCAGAAATCGTCGGCCTCTAAAGGGAGATTGTAAATATTCTCTGTCGACATGAGACTTTGCGGCATGGTAGAGCTCATAGGATAAGGTATTTGACTGGAGTAACCCGTCATAGGCTCGAAGGGAGCTTCAAGCCCACAGTCAGAGATGCCGAGCCCAACAGTCGTCGGGAAGCCTCTACCCTGGGATGATGTTGCTGATACCGGCGACGAGTAGGCAACTTCCGGGATGGAAGAAGCCAAAGATGATGACCGACAAGTTGAGCGAGATGTTCGGTCCATAGTTCCTTGTTGCTGAAAAGACCGACACAATAAGCTAGGACAATGGCGTGTGCAGAAAGGCCAACTATGACAGCCTTCGAAAAGACCAAAGCCAACCAGATAGAGTGTTTGTCTCGAAGGATCAAGAAGGATGGCAGCAGCACCAAGTATAAATAAGGAATTGTAAGTCAACAGCTATCGCTGTTGGTGACGAGTAGCTGCATACATGGATAGTGGCTGAGGGGTGAAGAACGAGCACAGGGTCATTTGGAGACAAAAGTCGGTGCCGCATCGAGACCATAGGCGTGAAGAAACCGATTGACTTGACTCCTTCACCAGGCAAGGCAGATTTTCAAGTAGAAAAGGACTGGGGGGGGGGGATAAGTAACCTGCAAATGCGGTGGAAAGATCAAGTGGGGGGTTTTGTAAAAGACTAACGGCTTGGGGCTGTCCGGAAGCCAGATCGAAGGCCAGCCCCAGTCCGCATCGGCCAGGCTCCATTGCCCCAGATATTTAGCGCTAAAATCATAGTGGTCACATAGTTTCCATTTTCTTCGCCTCAGGAATACATGGAATATCTCATTGGTAGTCATGTTCGTTTCTAGGCCCATCTTAGCCCCCTCTACGGAGTATGGAGCGCTCTCTTCTGGCTGCCGAGCAGTGCGGTGTAGAGACAACAGGGGGCGCCACAACGGATACTCCCGTAAGTTGGGGGCAAAAAAATGGATCGCATAGTCAGGAAACTCTCTTACTCTAGGATTGCCTTGTGAATAACTGACTTCACCTTGCAGAAGACCCAAAAGCAGTGACATTCTACGAGGGCTGATGCCTATACAACGGCGGCTGTGGCCTGGAATTTGGAAAAGGCTAACCACTCAATCAGTCACCGCTGGAATGGTCTGTCCAACAGCCCGGGCTACCATGCAGGTAGACTGGCCAAACAGGAAAGCAGTTAGAACCCGGTATTTTGGCTCCGGGCTCGAGACGCTGCATGGGTGTGTGACAACCATTGCTCATCTCCAGTATACTCAGCCGCGTCTCTTACAGAGGGGCGTAGTTGGGAAATCGCAGTACAGAGGTGAAATTTACCATGTACGTGTCCGAGTCATTAGCTTACAAGGAAGATTAGAGTCCATTATTGTGGCTCTTGTTGCTGCATGCTCGACTATCTGAGTCATTTTCCATATACTATGTTGCATGTACAAAGTCGGCATCGGGCGTCCTCCCACAGAACTTGAGTGCTCTGTCTAGGATTGAGCCTACTATGTCCTCATAGGCAACGCTTTCTCTTATTCTCAAAGGCGCCTTGCGGACAGCCCTACTGTAGCAGTTATCTACAAGACAAAATGAAACACCAAGAGGAAAAACAGAAGAAATCACCTTTCGAAATGAGATGGACCCATCCAACGCCCCCTCATTGGTTGGCCTTTCATCTATGGAATTTGCACCTGGGGACCTCGAATGATGCCAGACGTCAGAGTAGCTGCCGCTAACCCACACTTCCCCCCAACTAACAAACAAGGGCTAACAGTAACCTGGCCCGTGCAGGGGGCAGTGCGTGGTTTTAACAGTTCAGGCCTAAGGCCCGCCCAGCGGCCCCCAACGCTTAGAGTGACGAACCCCTTTTCCCTTTTTCTTGTCGCTTGCACTGTGAAGAATTAGCAGCATAAGTACCTTGCAGAACCATTGAAATCGTTCAGGCCCGTTCCTGCGCGGAAGGTCCAGTCGTTACGCGCTCCACCTGCTCTCGAAGCTGATCCACAGCCCTCAGGATCTCCGCCAGCTGTGCCTTTTCGGCCCGCGCCAGACTTGGTTCGCGCAAATCATGCAGGTCAACGCTGATTCGTCGATACTTAGGGTCCATTCGACGGGTTTCAGTGATAGAGGAAGGCAGTGGGTCCTGGCATCTCAAGACATTGGGTTCGCCGCCAAAAGTACCATGAGGTCGTGCCGTGGAGACTGGGGGTAGGCGGGTGGTTGGCCGATGGAGATGTCGTCGGCTAGACTCATAGGCCCAAATCATCATGACAAAGGGCAGGTGTGTTGCCCGAAGTAGCATAATGCGCACTCGACGAACAACCCCCGCAGATAGGAACAGTCGCATGGGGCGGATGCAAAGGAGTGGGATCAGATTCTGTGCCTGTGTAAGCTTGCAAAATATTCTAGAACATAGACAGAACAACCGTTCCGCAAGTCGCTTGACACTGTTGCCAACGAGGTATGGGCGCTAACTGACCAGGGGCGGCATGAAATACGTCAGACGCCGGGAATTGCTGCTCTCCAAGACATAGATGGACAACCTAACAGAATTTACCGTCAGTCGGAGTCTTTGCTTTTCTCTTCACTCATGCTCCTGGAAGAAAGTCTACTAACTGGAACAGGTATTCTTCGCGGGCATGCCGCATCACCTAGAAGATCGGCCCCAAAGAAGGATCAGTAAACAATCCAACATAGGGCGAACCAACAATCCTAAACCCACCCCTTCTAGGCTCATGCTCATTAAACTAATAAGTGAAGAGAGGAGCAAAATGTTGGTCATAGCGACGAAAATCATCCTGTAAATCTTCTTGTTAGCATATCTGTAAGGCGAGGCGGACGCCGATCACTGTAGGGAGCGTGGAAATAATTGCGGGGTTGTGTTCGCAGGCAGATGCCGTTAGAAAGCCCCCTGTGCAAAAAAAGAAAAAGAAAAAGGAAAAAAGTCTCTGAAAGATGATAAGGAAGAGGAGTAGCCAGCTACTACTGCAGGTCGGCGTCACTTCGCGCGAGGCGAAACGTGATCGATTGTGCATGCGGGATTCCTGCTCTTGCTGTTCTGGGCGCAGTTTAATCAACGAGGAACTCACATCAAGCCATAGCCGAAGATCGGGGAGATCTAAACCACACTAGCGCGTCAGTCAACTAACAATGACAGCCAACCATTTTGCCAATCCTCCGGGATGCCAACTCTAGCGTTGCACAACCGCCGCTTCTGCATGCCACTTACCTCTGATGCGCTGTCCTATCATCCAATGAATTCAGCCACCGTCAGTCACCACGAAGCTAAAACGCGAAAATAGGAGGAAACCCACTAAGCCAAGAGAGCCCGACCTGCCTCACACAGTTAGCTTAAGACACATCCATCATCAGGAACCGATGGTCACCGCCATACCCGAAGAACACCTTGACGAGCATCCATGACATTTGCTTGAGGGACAAGCGGTCACGGGCCAGCATAGTGAACGTGGTGAGGAACCCTGCAGAGATCCACCGGGTGTCAGAACTATGCTTCAAGTTGAGTGGGGCTGTGTATCTGAGCCACCCCCATCACCACCACCTTCCCTTACCAATATACAAGACTATCACGACTGGCAAGAATCGGAAAAATGCTTTTGTCTGAGGTTGTCGCAAAAAAAAAAAAGAACAGAAGAATCAGCCTTGTTGACCTGTGGCCCCTGGGTAGTGTTTTTGAAACTGAGACCTTACCATCTCTTTCAGCACGGGCATCTAGTCACACCATCAGAAACTCCTTCAGTCAAAGGCATCTTTCGCAGTGGGGCTCAACTTACCAGACTGCCAAAGTATGAGTTCAAGCTCACGAGCGAGCAAATCCTGCGGATACCCATCCCCCATCAGAACTGGAGCTTCCCTAGCGCCTACCACCTGGGGGCGTAGATCAATTTACCTCGGAACCAGGAACAACGCCTCCAGGGACAGAATATCGAACGAAATATCGAGGATGTAGTCATCACCCCTGGCTAATCCGATGGCCCCTGTAGCATCTCCCGTCAGCCCCCAAGTTCTTCACACCCGTAACATTCACGATCACCCCAAGGCAGAATCAGTGACAAGGGAATGGGATATCCTTACTTGTGATCATGAAAGCAAATCCGACACCGATGATTCCTAAATTCCAGAGGCTCCAGAAATCCATCTGGTAGAATAGCATCCCCGCATCGATGAGCCCACTCAGTTCGTCATAGGCAAAAGCCACGATCCAAACATCCATGAAGATCTCAAAGAATCCAAGGCCATTGGGCTTGCGCTCGACGAGTACTGAATAGTACAGCAGTAAGAATGAAATAAAAAAGCCCGCTTCGAACATCTTTCGGTAGACTGGAACACGCAGCCGTGAGTAGGGATCTGCTGTTCTGAACAATGTAGGTAAGCGTTGGCACCAAGTAAATTGTCCCTAGCTCGATGACTCACTTCCTGTTGAAGATTTGCGGTTTCTTGATCGAATGGACCGTGAGAGAATCCCAGAATACGATTTCGCCATTCCAAATGTCGTTGACCACTCGTTGAACGACCCGCTGGCTGAGGAACCTCTTGGCCCCGGCGATGGCTGCAACTTCCAAAGCGTTCAGCCCAAAAAATCTCGAATATCTCGACACGTCACAATCATCTGGAAATTCAGTCTGGGTGCCGAGATAAGCTCGACGACTTTCGTTTTCAAACCCTTGTTTGCCCAGCTCTGGTTGGCGACCAGGCGTAGAAGCACCCGAGAGCAAGGGAGTAGACTCGCTTCCTGAGCCCCTGGCAAAGCGGGAGGTGCCCGTTTCCGCTTCAATGGGATTCGTCGACTTGCGCCGGGGACTTGGAAGCTCCTCCAAGAGGAACTCGATCGTTTCCCGTTGATTGAGATGGCATAGAAACTGCCAGGCAACGAACTCGCATGCTGCTCCACGGCTTTCGTTCAGTCCCCAGTCGTCCTCCGCGGTGTTGGAAAACTCCCATTTCAGGATCCTGAGGGTATATTCAGTACCATGGAAATTGAACGGCGTGGGACAGGCGGCACTTACATCAAGGCGACGATGATAAACGGATTATGGCTATCACTTGCAAGAGCATGGACCAGCTGTCTGAGACGATGTCCTCGAGCTCCATATCTCATTTGCTCAAACGAATAGGCCATCTCGCCGACAGCCATGCTAATGAAACTGAAGAGATGGTCAGATTATAAACAAGGACAAGAATAAAAAAGGATCACTTACTGGGATAATTTGGGAATCACAACAAACAGCGACTCCTCCGTCTCGATGACGGGAATATCAAAAGAATCCATGTCTAGATCCAGGTCGGATGCCACATCCGATGTAGAGGTATCGTGGCGTCGACCACTCATTGCGGCTGTAACGTGAACCATCTCAAATCGAGAGTTGGAAGTTCTTGGAAATCAATAAGCAAACAGATCCAAGCGTTGTAAGAGCCTGGGGCCTCTTGAACAGTGAGTGGCGGCTCTCTTGGCCCGACAGCTTATCTCTCTTGGCAAGCAGCAGCTTCTGGGGTAATGCTGTTCAAGTGCTGCGGGATCGAAATAAAGAGGTAACACCGCTAAGAGAACATGATTGAATATGGCAACTCAATGTCAGCAGGATCAGGGATATCCTCATTTGACTTCCTTTCCTTTTTTGTTAATCATTTGTGTTCCAATAAATTTTGGTGGACGAAAAGTAGTTTCCCCCCTGTCGCAATCAAAGTACAACACACGCGGTGGATACTCCCTCACCGCCTTTCCACGCCATCACGTGGAGACGCGTCAAGTGACCTCACTGTCCGGGCTTATCAACTTGTCACACCTCGACACATCAACATCTCCATCTACAAAAGGCGGGAGATGAGGCCCAAGCGACATCATGGGCCAAGGCTACTCCCTCACAACCCTGTCAGCGGGGTCGGCAGGGATCGACGTACCGGAGCTTTCGGATCTGGTATATGAGAAGTCGATGGGTGGGGGCAGGTTCATGAAGAGTATCCGTGCTAGGCAACAAAATGGTCTAGTCTTCGTCAAGGTGATCATGAAGCCTTATCCAACAATGCAGCTGGAGCCATATGTCAAAGCAATAAGGAGTCAGCTTCTCTCACTCTTTTTGTCCAGTCGAGTCAACGCTAACATACCATGTAGGGGAACGGAAGCTCTTATCAGATGTACCAAACGCATTGAGCTATGAGAGGGTTCTGGAAACCAGTACCAGCGGATACCTGGTCCGTCAGTACATTCATAGCTCTCTCTATGATCGTATGAGGTATTTCTTCAGTGCTAAATCTTGTGAATAATCCAAATCCCTGACAACTGCGCAGCACTCGTCCATTTCTCGAGGACATTGAGAAGAAATGGATCGCTTTTCAGCTCCTCTGTGCATTGCGGGACTCCCACTCTCTGGATGTCTTCCACGGTGACATCAAGACAGAAAATGTTCTAGTAACATCGTGGAACTGGCTCTACCTATCTGACTACTCTTCATCATTCAAACCAACATTCCTCCCAGAGGACAACCCTGCAGACTTTTCGTTCTACTTCGATATCTCCGGACGGAGAACATGCTATCTTGCCCCGGAGCGATTTCTAGTGGCCGGTGAAGAACCGGGCAGCCGTCATGTCAACTGGGCGATGGACATTTTCAGCGCAGGCTGCGTGATTGCAGAACTTTTTCTGGAGTCACCGATCTTTACGCTCAGCCAAATGTACAAGTATCGGAAAGGCGAATATAGCCCGGAGCACAGCCAGTTGGTCAAAATTGAAGATCCCGAAATTCGTGAGCTCATTCTTCACATGATTCAACTGGAACCAGAATCCCGTTACTCTGCTGAGGAATACCTCAATTTCTGGAAGAACAAGGCTTTTCCGGAGTATTTCTACAGCTTCCTTCATCAGTACATGTCTCTCATGACCGATCCGTCTTCGGGAAGAACCAAGGTGGACGCAGAATCAAACAATCGAGGAGAAACAGATGACCGCATCGAGAGGGTCTGCTTGGACTTTGATAAGATATCCTACTTTCTCGGGATTCCACCTCGAGCTTCGGCGAGCGGTCCCTCTGGCACGAATGCAGCTTCTCGTCTCACCGGTAACACTCTCCCGGTGAAGCTCGATTTACCCGATGGTGATGGTGATGGAAACCAACCATCAGCGACGTCCCCTCGATTGCAGTCCGATGAAGGTGTTTTGATCTTTTTGAGTCTGGTCGTGTCTAACCTTCGCACGACATCCAAGGCCTCAGCTCGAATCAAAGCTTGCGACATCCTTCTTGCTTTTGCGGAGAGACTATCGGATGAAGCAAAGCTCGACCGAGTGCTTCCGTATCTCATGATTCTGCTGGCAGATCGTACCGATACTGTCAAGGTCGCGGCAATCCGCACACTGACTCAATTACTGGAGATGGTCCATGTAGTTTCTCCGGTAAACGCCTATCTGTTCCCCGAATACATTTTCCCTCGGCTGCAGCCATTCATCATCTCCTCCAAGCATAATCCAAGCCCCATGGTCCGAGCTGCGTATGCTTCATGCATTGCATCACTGGCACAATCCTCCTTGAGGTTCCTGGACATGATCCAAGCATTGCGCTCGGATACTCGCTTGACTTCTCTGATTCCAGTTGGCTTTGAGCCACGCTGGACCGAGGACGCGACATATCACAATCTCTACGATGTGGCTCGAATCGACCTTCTTGAATACTTTGAGGTGCATACCAAGGCGCTTTTGACAGATACGGATGCATCCGTTCGCCGAGCCTTCCTGGGATCTGTCTCCAGTCTATGCGTGTTCTTCGGCAATCTCAAGGCCAATGAGGTTATCCTCAGTCACTTGAACACTTATCTCAATGATCGAGATTGGATCTTGAAATGTGCTTTCTTTGAGGCCGTGGTTGGTGTTGCCGCATATGTCGGAAGTACCAGCCTGGAGCAGTACATCCTTCCTCTCATGATTCAATCTATGACAGAAGCGGAAGAATTCGTCGTCGAAAAGGTGATTCGCTCTCTTGCCGCTATGGCCGATCTCGGCCTGTTCCAGCGATCAACAACCTGGGACCTTCTCCATATTACCATTGGGTTTCTTGTTCATCCAAACATTTGGATCCGTGAGGCGGCAGTCAACCTTGTGGTCAAGTCGACCAAGTTCTTGTCAGTCGCGGATATCTTTTCTATCCTCACTCCTCTCATTCGACCCTATCTCAAGATTAAAATTGTGGGCTTCTCCGAGGCAGAGCTTCTTGATGCTCTAAAGCGACCCATGTCACGGAATATCTACGAGATAGTCTTCCTCTGGGCTTCCAAAACGGATAAGGGTATATTTTGGAAATCCGCGAGTCGAGACGCGTTCAGTCTCTCGGAACCTGGCAGTCACAGCTCTCGTGTGGGTCGAAGTGTCAGTTTGTCGATGAGCTCGCAGTCCAAGAATGAGGAAGACGAGCAATGGCTTTCACGGTTGCGAAATCTTGGAATGACGTCCGAAGATGAATTCAAGATTCTAGCCCTCAGGGACTACATATGCAGAGTCTCGCTCCGGCAGTCAAGAGATGTTGAATCAAAGACCACATTTCCACTAGGCGAAATCATCAGTCTTTCGCAGCAAGGAGTCACGCCTCAGACTGTCTTCTTCGACAAGAATCTAAATGAGAAATCACGCAATACATCTCTGGAAAGAAATACCAGTCGCACTCGTACTCCTCTTGATGACCAGAGACCGCGAACTATTGCAGACGCGCTACTTGATGCCTCCACTACAATTGAACGATCACCATCTGCTCACCGGAAACATCTTCGCACTCGAAGCCAACTCCACAGAGAGATTGAAGTCTCACAGCCGCGAAACATTGCGGTTGAATCATCCTCATCTTCTCCCGCAGCATCGTCTCCAGCAGTAGGTCCGGGGTCGCGCCCAATGTCGCCACCAGGCTCGGACGTCGAGCGACATCCCATTCCTCCAAATCGCAGATTGAGCTCCGGTCAAGAGAGCTCGTCAACAACTCCCACTAATGCAGACACCTTGTCATTGAGAGGCCTACCCGTTCAACGCAAGTCTAGCGCCATTAATCTGCTGAATCGCAATGAGACCGCAAAGGCCTACGCAGAAACGGGCACGAGCTCCGCAAATGCATTCGGGAAGGTGGATGCACCCGTGCAAAGAGGTGGAACCCCCCAGCCCTCTGCTCTCTCCCATGCATACGAGCGTAAACCAACTCAGGCTGTGGCGGCATCTCGACGATACCGCGCCAATCATTCCTACACGGGTGACGATCCTGTGGTGCTGCGACTGTTGGACAACGTTTTCGCCGAGAATTATCCTACAGACTTGTTTGACTTGGGACCCTATGTCAAAGAGCTCGATTCTCGACAGCCGATTCCCAAATCCAACTCACAGAATATCCATAAACTTTGGAAGCCCGAAGGCAATCTGGTCGCCACTTTCGGCGAACACAGTGGACCCATTAACCGCATTGCTATGCCCCCAGATCATTCATTCTTCGTGACTGCCTCTGATGACAGTACAGTCAAGATCTGGGACACTATCAGGCTGGAGCGCAACTTGACTCCTCGATCTCGACAAACTCATCGACATTCACCAGGTGCGCGTGTCAAGGCGCTGACTTTTGTGGAAAGCACATACACGTTCGTCAGCGGTGCCACCGATGGTAGCATCCACGCTGTTAGGATTGACTATCAAAAGGTCAATGAAACTGCCCGTTACGGCAAGCTTCAACTTGTCCGTGAGTATCAGCTACCAGTCGCTGAAAATGGGTTACAAGAGTATGCGGTCTGGATGGAGCATTTCAGAGACGAGGGCCAATCAACGCTCCTCGTCGCCACAAACACTTGCCGCATTCTGGCACTAGACATGAAGACTATGTTACCAGTCTTTACTTTGGAAAACCCCGTCCACCATGGAACCCCGACAACGTTTTGTTGCGACCGACGCCATACTTGGCTGCTCATCGGAACCACTCATGGAGTTCTCGATCTGTGGGACCTTCGGTTCCGGGTACGACTGAAAGCTTGGGGTCTACCAGGCTGGGGTTATATCCACCGAGTTCAGCTACATCCCATCAAATCACGCGGGCGCTGGGTTTGCGTCTCTAGCAGTGGGAGCCACGGCAATGAAATCACGGTGTGGGATATTGAAAAGTTCCGCTGTCGCGAAGTCTACCAGGCGGCGCCACTGAATGCAAGCGAGACTGCTACTCCCAATGGCGGGGCCACCACTACTCATCATCGAAGCTCCCGGGCTGCCGCCACTGGCCGGGCACACCGTCCTAGCGTAAGAGATTTCGAGGCTTGGCCCGTCGACGAGGACCGACCGGAGGGGATGCTCAGCCGTTTCGCTACAACCAGCCCCTCCGCAGCCGGTATCGAGGCTGGTCCACCGGCTGGTGGCAACAACGGCTCAGTAGCACCACCCACCAACCTCGCAGGCGACCGAATGGGCACCTTAGCATTCACGGGAGGTCTGAATACTCCGGATGATGACAAGGCCGCCAGCAGTAACAGCAAACTCGGGTTCATCGTCTCGGCTGGAAGCGACCGACGAATTCGGTTCTGGGATCTTGCCAACCCGGCGGGCTCAATGATAGTCAGTGGACTGGACGCCGTTTCAGATGACACCGCCGCGAGCAAGCCACAGTACGAGAGCACTCAGCCTGGACCCAACCTCTCCATGGTGATAGAACATATGCCCCGCTCGTCAACCCACGGGGATGGCGCCGCGCCTAGCTCCAAGAAAGGAGCTAGTCCACGACCACCCCGCAGCACTGTGATTAGTCTTCAACAGCAGATGCTTCTTAAGAGCCATCTGGATATTATCCAGGATGTCGCGGTGCTGCGTCAGCCGTATGGGATGATCGTGAGTGTAGACCGGGCGGGTATGGTGTACGTCTTCAAGTAGGCAAGCCTCTCTTGATGGCTCGCTTTTTCGATGAATCCTTCCAGTTCCAAATCAGTAGCAAATAGATACCCAAAATCAGATTCCATTACAATCTATTAACAGTTTTGATGTTTGGTCAAGTAGCGGGATGTGTTCTAGCGGGGAGGAATGCAGCTGGTGTCCGACATGGAGGGGCGAAGCATATATATATATCGGGGTAGGCACTCACTCCCCAACTACTTCGCTCTGGCTTGGTCGACGACCCAGTGGAATGGCGCAACCTGACGCATCATTCTAATTGTGTGTTTGAAAGCAACTGGGCAGTGTCTATCAGTTGTGAGCTACGTCAGTCCTTGGTCACTCATCTTTGGATCCATTTCTATGACCTAGACTCCATCCATTCAACATGCCATCCATCCCCATCAAGAGAAAACAAGTCCACCGGGCACCTTCATCAGCCGACTCTTCAGTGCAGTATACTTACACAGATACATAGTCGACAGTTACTGCGGATCTTTGAAACTTGGATTTACGGCCCTGGGGGGCCTACAGTATATTGAGTGGTGGCTAACCGAGTCATCCGGCATAAACCGATCTCCTTGTGACATCCAGACTCATCGACATACTCCATAGACAAGGTATGATGCCTCGAGTTCTAGAAAACTACAGCATGAGTATGTATGGATTTTCCACATCCTTGCGTCTCAATGGCTGCTCGTTGGCCCTTACCTGCGAGTTTCCTTTGTAGACTCCTACTACTGGAAGTTGTTGTTCCATAGAAACTCAGCTGCTTAGTTAGGTATTTATGGTGCGGATTTGTCATTGGGACGGGATTAGTTAGATGATTTTATAGTGGTTCTCATATCGGGTGCCGTCTCCGACTAGTACTAGAAGAGTATATGTAGACGCTTCTGAATGACTGGGAGGTTCAGCGGATCTTTTGAACCCGCCGCCCGTAGTTATCCAAGAGACGAACTGTGTAAGCCGAGTATATAGCAGAGGCCATGTACCACGGAGAACAAATGATTTCTATGTCTGCACTTCCGGTGGTAATTCATACATTATTATTATCTGCATGTACAAATTATACATGCATCGTGGAATGTGGATTGTGGGCTGGAGGACTGCCGGGAGGCAGCTGAGCAGGTGGGTCCCAATCCACCGATGCGAAACAGTGGTTTCTGGATTGATGGATGGATCGAGTGATTGATCGGCGGGCCCCAAACCAGGATTGCCTCCACCCACTGACCCAGACCAAGCACTACATAATCATTACTCCATGCTGAATGTCGACGGCATTCCAGTTTCCTAGCGTGCTAATTGCCCGGTCGGACGCACATGCGATAGCTGGTTCTGCCGGGGACCATGCATCTCATTTTTTTTATGCTTGCCCTTGCATACGGTCTTGGGGCGTGCAAAGACGCGCAGGTGCACGACGCGGTTGGTCCTCGCGACAGGAACTCCTACGGGAGGCCAGAGAACGAGTAGACTAGATGATCCTGGTCCTTCGATGGTGTCTATCGTGACTCGTGAGGACTTCGTGCCGGGCCATCCCGACCTACTGTTTAATCCATATCTCTGTTTGACCTTGTCCAGACCTTTTGAAATCTAAATCTGGTAGATGGTGACCACCTGCCGAGAACCCTCCTAATCTATGATGACCAATATATAATTTCCCGCGGTGATATTCCACTGTAGTGATTGTACACACGAATGACAGGCGCCATTTCAGAGACAAGGTTGCCCACCAGCCCGGATCAAGGAGATTGGCCCGATGGGAGGAAGTGGGATCTCCATTACGAACTTCCCGAGTTAGTTCGGGACTGTAGGATTTGACAAGTACAGACGGGCAGTGGAGTCAGGAAGGTGGATGAGGAGGGATAAAAAGGGAAATAGTAGTCGATGATAAACCCGGTGTTAAGGGAGGAGGCTGTTTTTTTTTCCCCTTCGGAGTCACCGGATGAAAAAAGCACTGTCTTTGAGCATGGACACTGTCTCTCATATAGACGAGGGAAAGAATGGAGACAAACAATAGTTTATACTCCATTATAGATTATTATACTCCGCAGGGTAGCGCGGAAAGGCCGAATTCACCACGATTCAGGGGTCAGCCAAAGAAAAGGCCCAGGGGAATCAAATCAACACACAGACCACCGCCAACCAGAAAAGCTGCACGCGGGTGTGCGATCGAAGCCGCTCGAAGTTCGAACACGAACCTCGGCTGTGGGGCCGGAAATGGGATGGATGATGGGTTGAGTCTAGTCTGTTTTCTCCTTTAGTCTTGGCTGTCTTGCTCCGAGCCTCCGTCTGCCGAGTCTGCTTAGTCCCGTCGGAGGTTAGCTTCAGGTCCGCCAGGGGGTTGCACCACTCACACGGCAGCAACTTGATGCAGGACGGCAGAGCTTGGGGCTTGACAGGGGGAGGACTCTTGGACTTGGAGTGGCTTGGCCATGGTTCTGGGAAGCTTCGGCCCTAGGGACGCCAGGAACCATGGGCCACGACTGGGGCCCATCGGGGGGACCATCGCGGACCATGACAGTAGTTGATGATTTGGCTGCGCCGCGCAGGTTTAGTAGTAAATCCAAGTTCCAACACGAACAGGTTGGAGGAGATGGGGGATCTTGATCGGCAGGTTCTGGAGCACGATTCGAGGCGATCGGAAAGCATGGTATTGAACGGTCGGGCCCAGAATAATCCCGTATTCGCTAAACAATTCAACATTTGAGCTCCAGGGGTACAGAGCCCCGGAGAATACCCAAGAGAGGGACAGGCTGGATTGGATTTGTCACCATTCCCATGATAAGAACGGTCTTTGTATGTGACTTGTGAGTGCTGCGCAACGACCTCAGAGTGGTTCTGCAATCCCCTCGCTGCTCGCAGGCGAGACATGAATTTGTTGTGATCCCGTATGGGAGGTTGATCAGAGCCCTGCAGCTTGGGGTTGCTTTTTTGTTTTTGCCCGGTCGCATGGCCAATGCGCCCGCTTCTGAGGGTCGAGTCTTGACTCAAGCGAGTCTCAGAGACTGCTGGATGAATGGACTCCGGACTGAGTCGAGTTGGGGGACAGTGGCAAGCATAAACTTTGGCCACTACGGCGGTCTCATCGGTCGTAGAGCAGATCGGTGGCGAGAATAGGATGGGTTCTTATGGATCGATTTGCGCCGTTGATCTATCAGAGGAATTGGACCAGTCCAGGACTCCCAGGGGTCTGGGGAAGAGCGAAACAGCCGGAGATGAGACGAACCGGCGGTCAACTGTGTCAACCGTTGGGGCGGATGAAACGGCGTTGTGCTGCGTGCAGGTTTGTAGACCTGCAGGTTTTTGGATATATCGACTTTGGGGCGGAAAAGACGAGTCCAAAGTTTTCCTGGGCTACTGTATGCCATTGTCATAATTATTGTACGGAGTAGAGCTTGGATGCAAAGAAACAACACAGCATACAGCCAGACTACAATAAGAACAAAGCCAACAATAACAACTAGGAGTGAATACGGAGTACACAACTGTCGACTATCGACTATGTACGGAGTATTTCTTTATACTATGTACATAATGATATCGCAGCTTGTTTCTCCCTATTATTATTATAACTATAACTACGGAGTACTAGCCCCTGACCTCCGGACTAGGCTCAATTCCTGGCCATAATCCAGGATATGTACTCCGTACTTACTACTGTATTATTAGAATACCAAAATACCAAATCCTCCAAAAAAAAAAATAAATCTCCGCTTTTCCGTTCAACCAGCTCCTGACTTTTAATTAACGAGCCGGGGCCCAAGTGGAGATACCAGGTGCATGACTGGTTAATGCCTGTTCGTTTTGCCCACTTTTGCCCACCGAACGAAACCCCCTTGGGCCTTAGCTTCGGTCCGGCTCTTCTCCTATTCTTCTTTGACTGTTAGTGCTTTTTTTTTTTTACGTAGGGAACGAGGAACTTACTCTGTAATTTCTTAGTTTCTTAGTCTCGCCGAGCCCGCTCCTCCTCATCTCCTCCTGCACCCCCCCCCCTAATCCCCCCCCCCCGTGGTCCATGGTCCATTCCCTTCCCTTTCCCTTCTTTTCTCCTTCCACCATCCTGCTTGGCTTTGGATCTCGATTGTCGAGCATCCGCGAAACCAGCGTGGTCGCCTTTTCCACGTCTTTGTATACTTCTGCTAGTATACTTGTTCGCCACTCCTATTGATGGCCAGCACTGCCGTCCATCGACTTTGAGTCCAGATTAGAGTCTCACCCGACGTCGCGCTCTCTCTGCCGTCGGCCCATCATTCACGCCAATTGCTCGTCCTTCTCTTGATCTGGCCCGACCATTGATCCTACAACCAACTTGGTACTCGAGCAGTATCAGACGAGCTCTTCACAATCCGCTGTGAGGCCCGTATCATTCCAACAACGTCGCCGTCTCTACTACTTCTACGACCACCGTCCCCACCCGGGTACCATCTATAGATCTAGATATCAAATCTATATCACCAACCACCACATACCGTCACAATGGGTCCGTCTTTGAGAGACCACTCATCCTTCGTGCGGCCATCCACTCGCGATCGCCCGACGACTCGCGGCGAGGGGGAAAATTCGCTGGTCGTCCCCAGCCGCACGTCGTCGCTGCACTCGCGCATCACCCAACCCATTCCCTCCACTCTCAACATCAAGCCCGCTCAGCGGACTCCCAAAACTCTCACTCATGCATACATGGTTTGCGGTGTCGGCCGTGAGCCCTCACAATGGGTCAAGGCACCCACCCCCGAACAGGGCAAGATTGGCCATATGAAGGGTGCTGTCGGCCAGTTCTGGCTTCCTGAGATCCTGGGTAGCAGCCCCCGATTGGAGCAGGATAACGAAATTGCACGAGCCCTGCACTCGGCTATGAGGGTAAGCCACTGATTCCTGCATCTATACCTATAGCTCTCTATGTATATCGAGAGAAAACGCCTGTTCTATGGGATTGCACGATATGCATCCCTGAAAGGCAATGGCATTTGTATCGGAGGGATCGAGATCAACTAACATTGTCTCCATCAGGCGTGCTTCCCCCACGATGTCGAGATTTGCACTGGCAAGAGCCAGCCTCACTGCGCCCACCACGCCTTTGTTCTCCAGCAAGATTCTTCTCACACTCTGTACGGTATCGCGCTGCGCGTCTGGTCCCGTGCCGACGAGAAGCGCGCCGAGACCATCCGTGAATTGCGCAAGAAGACCGAGCCCGACTTTTATGACAACCCTGATGAGACCTACTGGATCCCCTACTGCCTGAGCTTCCTCTCCCGCTATCCCCTGTACGATCTGCTGGGCGATTACCTCCGAGGGATGTGGATTCACTGGAACAAGGCCACAAACCTGTTCCACGCTGAGGAGGTCTCTCGCATTCTGAGCTTCCCCGCCCCTCGACTCAACGATCTGGTCCGTATCGATATGAAGGACTATGCTCTTTGCTACCAGTTCCCCTCGTCCCCAACTGGCTTCCAGAATTTCTCCATGTGGCCCCTTTTCAACTGTCTGTCGATTCCGAACATTGTTGGAGTCATTGAGGCTGCGGTCTCCCCTACTCGCCGAATCATCTTCGTCTCTCACTACCCGGCCATGCTGACCGTGGCTGCCGAGACTGTCCGCTACTGCGTTCGCGTCTACGAGTGGAGCGGCCTGTACGTGCCGGTCGTGCACGCCCGTCACGTCAAGGAGCTCGTTCAGGAGCCTGGTCCGTATATCCTGGGTATCACGGCTGAGTGCCGCACTCTCTTCAACGCTCCTTCCGATGCCCTCGTGGTCGACCTGGACCGCAACTTTGTTCTCACCTCCAGCCCGCCCAACGTTCTGAACCAGGGCCAGCGGACCAAGTTCATCAACCGCTTGACCCAGGCCCTCAACGGTGATGTGTCGCCCTCTGGTGTCCCTACTCACCTCCGCTCCGCTTACGCGGGTGGCAAGCTGATCCCCGCTGGTCAGATCATTGTCATGCGTGGTGAGGTGGAGAGCGTCCAGGACCCTAACTGGTGGAACCAGGACTCCGTCATGGGTGTCATGGACCACGTCTGCGAGAAGCTCGGCCGCAACACCGGCATGAAGGCCATCTTCGGCGGTTCCGTCAAGAAGCCGCTCATGACCAAGGTGTCGATGCGTCACCTCAACGAGATCGTTCGCGAGCGCAACCAGTACTCGCGCGATGCCATGGAGGCCTGGCAGGACTTCATCAACCTCAAGGGCCGCATGGACACCGAGCTCAGCAAGGTTACCAAGCGCAACAACTTCCTGGTCGAGGAGCTCGAGACCTGGAAGCAGCAGTTCCTCAAGTTCCAGGCATTTGCTGAGCAGCTCACCAAGGAGACTTCCGAACTCAAGGTCAAGATTGAGAACCACAAGCGTGAGAACCGCCGTCTCACCGGTCTTATTGACCAGCAGAAGGACGATGTGGCTCGCCTCACTCTTCGTCTGTCTGGCACTGAGAAGCAGCGTGACGATGCCCTCGAGGCTTTGGTTCTCCAGCAAGAGATTGCGGAGGAGCTTGAGCGTGAGCGCAAGCGCAACCAGAAGGAGATCTCTGCCCTCACCCACACTAACTCCACCCTGTCTCGTCAACGTGACGATGCCCAGCGTGTGGTTCTGCACCTGCGCAGTCTGATCAATGGCCAGAGCCACCACATGGAGCACATTGTTCGCTCCATTGGCAGCAGCTCCGAGATTACTGAGATGGTCGAGCAGGGTTACGAAGACGCCTCCGAAGAGAATACCGACCGCGAAGAGCGCATGGAGACGGTGAAGGAGTCAAGCAGCAAGGAGAGCAATGCTCAGAAGGCATCTTCGGTAAATGATATGAGACCCGAGCTAGAGCAGCACTTGCTGAACCTTGGCAAGGACCACAAGACCCTTGCCCGTCTGAGCATCACCGATGTCGCGGACCGTTACCTCCGCGACAAGACGGATGCTATTGCGGACATTATTCGTAGCATCAGCGACCAGTGCGCCGCCGCCGTCGAGGGCCTCCACCTGGCCCAGGACGCTGAGGAGGGTGAAGAAATCGATTCCAACTCCAAGTCCGCCGCTCACCAGAACGGTGACCGTCTCGGCTCGGAATATGGTGAGGGTCGCACGACCCGCGCCACCAGCGAAGTGAGCGACAACGACAACAACTCGCTGCACCCTGACAACCGTCACTCCAGCATCCCGCCCACGCCCGACTTGGTCCACAACCGGTCCAGCACTTCCATGTCCATGGTCAGCAGCTCGACTTTCCCGGAGCGGTCAAGCCAGCAGTACGGCCCTGGTGATATCCCGACCCGCATCGTGGAGGATGACGATGAGCATGCCCACGAGACGGAGAACATGGATGACCAGGCTACCGAGACTGGCACCCTGTCCAAGCAGGCCAGTGAGGATCTCATGCGGCCCCAGACCGCACGGGTGATCTCTTAGTTTTGCCCTCCCTTCCACTAGCTCTGCCTGAGGACGATGTGCAACGCTTGACCCGAGACGACCTTGATCTTTACTCCTTTCTCCTCTTGACACATTCTTGCTTCCATTGGCGTGGTGTTTCCTTTCTCTCCCTTTTTCTCTCTTCATTTCTCTCCGACTGGTGCCGTGAATCTGACACGTACACCGATACTCTGGTTGTCCGGCGTAGTCTTCTTCCCCATCTGCTTTCTTCGCTTCGTGGTGTCAATTCCTGATACTCCTGTATCCATCCTCCGTTTTACCCAATATTTCTTGTCTATCCATTTTACTTTACACCATTTTGGTCCTCTGGGAGGCTTTTCTTGAGCCTTTTCTTTTTCCCCCTCCCCAGGAAGTCTATTATTGTCTTTGTCTTTGGCGGCCGTACCTTCTGAGTTGGACCGGCTTGTTCGCTTGTTGTATTGCTGCTGCTTTCCGCTCCTTTTTCTTGCGCCTGAGGCCTTGACTGCTGTTGCGTTGATAGATCTCAGCGTGAGAGAGCGCTCCACTCTGCACCCCTCCATCTGCAAACTTTCTAAATTGCAGAATCTTTTCCTTACTGTCTGCTGTGTGTGCCATGCACATTTTTTCCTTGTCTCTTTTTCTGTGTGTGAAGTCGTCGACCTGGACTCGTCGATTGTATATGGGACGATCCATCCCAACTGTTGTATTTAAAAAATGGATTCTGTTAATTGTTCTACTTCTTCTACGTGACTCTAGTAGTATTGGCGGCGCTTATTGTAACTTGCAATCTTGCAGTTGCGGTGGGGAGGTAGTTGTATGTAGTAAGCATCCCAAAAATTGCCAATTGGAACTATTTACAAAGCTATGCTACAAAACGCTAAGATTATGCCAGCTTTCCAGGAACCACAGGATGTCCAGCGCTCAAGCCACCACAGACAGCCCACGCCTGGCCATTGACATAGCTGCTCTCATCACTTCCCAAGAATAATGCCACACGGGCAACCTCGTCAGCCACGGCACCACGCTGCAACGGGTTCAGCTGGCCAATCTTGCGCTCAGTGCCACGCTTGCGGGCATGGTCAAAGACCGCCTGCGTCATGCCCGTCTCGATGAGACCGGGGCAGATGGCGTTGATGCGGATACCCGTGCCGGCAAGCTGGTAAGAGACGGTTTGGGCAATGGACACGACCGCGGCCTTGGAGGCAGAGTAATCAGTTGAACCGGCGTTAGAGCGGAGACCTGCAACCGAGGCAGTGCAGATGATGGAACCGCTGGGATACGGCTTGGTCTCTGAGGTCACTTTCATAGCTGGGGCGGCATGCTTGGCGGCTAGGAAGACACTACATTATAGAAAGATTTAGCATGAGCTTATCCGCAAATGTGCTGAGTAGAGAAAACTTACCCGAGGGCATTCGTCCGCATCGTCTTCATGAACCCATCACCATCAATCTCAGTGAAGATCTTGGGCTGACCGACGATGCCTGCATTGGCAAAGAAAATATCTAGCCGGCCATACTTGGCTATCGCATCATCAATGACCGCGATAACGGCTTTTTCCTCGCCGGCATCGAATTGCCGCACATGGACATCTACGCCGGGGTAGAGGGACTCCATCTCCCGCTTGTGTGTGGCGAGATGGGAGTCGTTATAATCGCAGATATAGACGGCTTTGGCGCCATTGTTTGCGAATTGGTGGGCGCTCGCGCGGCCAATGCCGTTGGGGGAGTTTGCTCCTGGAATTTGTTAGTATGGCAGATGGGATATTTGGGCCGAGGAAGCCTACCGGTTACAATTACAACCTTGTCCTTTGTCCGACTATGCATGAATTAGCAACTGATACAGGACTCGTTTGCTTCATTGGACATTGATTTTGTTAAAAGTAACGGTCAAAAAATTGACTTACGGCCCTGCTGAATCTGAGGCAATATGGCGGATCTTAGGAATACCCTCAAAGCTGCCCTCGTCGGGGATACCCTCGACCAGCTGCTTGCTGAGGGCCTGGAGACGTTGCCGAGCTGCTGCGGAAGACATGATGGTCGTGGACAATTAGAAAAGGAAAGAACGTCAAGATTGGGTTGTGTCTGGCCTGGTACTGGAGTAAGCTCAACAGACTGGAACGAATAGAAAGAAGCACTTGGGGAAGGTGCTAATAAATAGGAAGAAGGAGCTGTACCGACTCCCGAGCTGCACCGTATCGACTCTCTTCCCCACTCGGTTATGCGGAGAGCCGAGGCCCAGGTCACGTGTACACTTGCGAGTTCCTGGAGAACCCTGTAACACACGTGACCTCAAGCTAGTATCTCACGTGATTTACATCACGTCATGTGCCAGTGCTTGTTTTGGGCAGAAGAGCCTCGCATCTGGCCGCCAGAGTTGTGTATAGAGTACCCCTTTGCGAGTGTCTCGTTCCCTTTTCTGCCCTTATGCCTCCTAGGCCGACTTCTTTGCTGTATTTGCATTGAAACTGTGGTCGATCTCCCTACATTCCACAGGTCCACTCAGGATCGCCTAGGATCGCCAAGGGCGCGCAATACGGCCAAAAAAAGAGGTCCGGAAAAGCAAATTGAAACAACAGCCGGTCCTGAGAGGGAAGTCGTTTTGTGTCCTTGCTTTCCCACCTTCGACCGATGAACCTACAAAAGCATTCATGAAGTCTGCAATCACTTGTTTCGACGTCTTTGCCATCCACCAGTCGTTGAGTCATGGCAGAGCCCGATATTCACCCCCAACGGCGGTCCTCCTCTCAAGCGTCATCTGCTTCAAGTAGGAGCCAGAAGGGTAGGACACTCCGACACAAGACACAAAAGCGCCATTCGGCTTCGTCAAATGCGACTACCGACCTAACATCGTTTCCTTCGCTTTCGCCGCCTGATCGATCTCCCACCTTGACTCGAGGCTTGACGAATACAATGTTAGCAAACAGCGAGGGAGGAGATGGCGCAAATGAGACTGGACGCGGGCGCAAGGCCACTCTTGCAAGTTTGACGACAGGATTGTCACACACATCAGGCAGGGGCGCCCTCTTCGCCGATTCGGTTCCCCCACGCGATATCCCAGGAGCTTTGCACTTGGCGGACGATGGGCATATCGAGCGGTTGATCGCCACGACCGGAGCTGTCAAGATTGTGCGCCAGTTTGCGCGTGATTTGGCCCAGCGAGATGCGGAGATTTCGTCCCTGCGGCAGCGTGCTGATGCTAGGGAGCGGGAATTAAAGAGAATGTTGCGTGAAGTGTCTG
Source organism: Penicillium goetzii (assembly GCA_037043885.1). Classification (NCBI taxonomy): domain Eukaryota; kingdom Fungi; phylum Ascomycota; class Eurotiomycetes; order Eurotiales; family Aspergillaceae; genus Penicillium; species Penicillium goetzii. The sequence goes on from JAWLST010000035.1 coordinate 176,743, forward strand.
TGTCGAATCAGGATATTGAACGCCGCCTTTACCAGCTTGAAAATCCTACGGATGACCGCAATTCTGATGGAGAGAGTAGCGCTAGTGGTGACCATGCTGGGCTGAATGGTCTCATGTCTCAGGCCATGACAGACACTGTGGGATCCCAAAATGATGCGGAGTCTCAGGACACTTCATCCGATCTACAGGCTACCATCCGGGCTGCCCAGCGGTCAGAGAATGAGAATCGGGTTGATGGCACACCGAGCACCGACTCTGCCATCAATCGGAGACGACAAGGTTCGCTTCGTGGTTGGCAGGAATACTTCTTTGGCTCGACCAACGCCAGTCGAAAGACAAGTCGCGCTAGCAGTATCATGAGTGATATGCACGAAGTCGAAGAAGAAGACTCTGCAGAGCGTGTTCGCGTGCCTAGCAACCCCTCAGTGCGGCGTAAAGCCCTTGATGATCAGCTTTTCCAACCCCCCGGTGCTGCGGCAAGCGAGATTCTGAACAGGAGAATCGCTAGTGGGTCTACCACTGGTGACGATGCAAGTATTCATTCGCGAAAGTCTTCACGCTCGCTCGGTTCATGGACGGTGAAGTTGTTCGCAGGCAATGCACAATCAAAGGACGCTAGTGATTCTGAGAACAACCGCAACAGAACCGCAGCAGACAATCAAGACAAAGACAAATCATCTGGGGCTACTCCATCCGGAGCTGCTTCCTCCAAAAGTGGACTGTCTGCGGTCGCTGCGCTGAAGAGAATCAACAGCAATTCCAATGTTACTACTTCGACGGGACGCACTACTAGTGGCAGTGGTACGGTCAAGATAAACCCACAACGAAGGAACCCTGCTGGAATCGTCCCACAAGGTGCAGCCGTTGAAAGCACCGACCGCAGCTCGACCAACTTGGGACCCGTTGAAATGGATGCTATCCTACCCATGGAGTCTCGGCCTCCAACTCTGACTCCCATTTACAACAACTCTCAACCAGGCGAATTTTTGACTGATCGGTTTGGCTTCATCTACGATCAGCGGCGGAAGAAGCGTCAGAGAGAGGCCAATGCAGTCAAGGGCCACAAGTCACGATTAAGCATCGCCGAAACTCTTGGCAACCACCGCGCAGACTCTGATGTTGAGGATGACGCTCAAACAAGCCCTATCACTCAAAAACCCGTTGACACCCCGGGCTCTCCTCCCGGCTCTCCTGATGAAGATCCTGAAAATGGAGCCGTTGGAACGCGTCGCTGGCAGGATTATCTAAGAAAGCCCTCTCGCCCGACAGAGCTTCTCTCGCATACACCCTCTGCTGGTCCCATCGTTTCCTTGATGACCGCGGGTGAGAACCGTCCTCACAGCTCCTCGGTTTCTGTGGACAAAGGTGGCGCTGTTTCGGTTGGTTCAAGCGCACAGCCCTCTGCATCTACTTCCGCAATCACGGCCGATCGTCCCGAATTCGCTGGGACCACCTCGGAAGACTCGGCCATTGCAGCGTCCACCGGGGCTAGCACTGCTGAAACTGAACCGGTGAAGTTACTGCTAGAGCAGCTCACCGATCTCCATGATTCCCTACAGCGAGATCGGACAGTGAGATGGAACGAGTTCCTCCGCAAGGTTCGTGCCGAACGCAGAAAGGAAGGTGAAGCTGCAGCCGCCGCGGCCGCTGACCGGGCTGTGACTGCTGTGGACACGCCAGAAGCATCTCTCGCAGATGGCGAAGTCATTGGCATCGCTGGACTTGGCAATAAAGGCAAGGTTGGTCGTGCCAAGTGGCGAGAGTTCCGCATGTTGGTTCTCGGGGGTATTCCCGTTGCCCTGCGCGCTAAGGTTTGGTCTGAGTGTAGCGGTGCGTCTGCCATGCGGATTCCTGGTTACTACGAAGATCTTGTGCGCGGAATCGGTGGCACCGAGCCAGACTCGTCGGTCATTGCCCAGATTGACATGGACATTCGTCGCACCCTCACCGACAATGTCTTCTTCCGCAAGGGTCCTGGCGTGGGTAAGCTGAAGGAGGTTCTCTTAGCATATTCACGCCGCAACCCTGAAGTTGGATACTGCCAGGGCATGAATCTTATTGCAGCGTCGCTCCTGCTGATCATGCCGACGGCCGAAGATGCATTCTGGATCTTGACCTCGATGATCGAGATCATCCTGCCTCATCATTACTATGATCATGGACTTCTTGCATCCCGTGCAGATCAGGTTGTCCTCCGCCAGTACATCTCAGAACTTCTGCCCAAGTTGTCAGCACATCTGGAAGACTTGGGCATTGAGCTGGAAGCACTTACATTCCAATGGTTCCTTTCTGTCTTCACAGACTGTCTCTCTGCGGAAGCATTATATCGCGTATGGGACGTGGTCTTGTGTCTCAATGTTACCAGTACGAGTACTGTCTCTGCTGGCCCTGCACCAACCACCACCTCATCTGCCTCGAGCGTCAAAGATGGCACAGACAAAGCTACTGTCCCCACTGAAGAGCTTGCTTCTGGCAGCGGAGGAGGAAGTACGTTCCTCTTCCAGGTTGCCCTGGCGCTCCTCAAACTCAATGAGCCACAGTTGCTCACCACATGTACCACTCCGGCCGCGTTGTACACGTACATCAACCACCAAATGACCAACCATGCTATCAGTATCGACGGCTTGATCCAAGCCAGCGAGGCGCTACGTAACATGGTCCGTCGTGAAGATGTTGTCTCTCGCCGCGCTATTGCTTTGCAGGAAATGCGTGAGCTTAGCGGTGGCCAACCCTAGGTCCACGTCGATCCTTTATTTTGTTCAGTGATTTTCATTTGTGGGACTATCAAGCGCAAATGTGTCTCATTCCCCGTTTCTTTTTTTTCTTTGTTCCCATCTAGACCCTTTGAGATTATGCCGATACGATTGCGAGCATTGGGTAAGGAGTTTGGCTATTCTTTTTCCCAACGATATCCCACTGGTTTCCCATTCCTTGGCGCTGCTCCCTCTTCTTCCTGGCTATCTCTACGGATTCCTTCTTTACACGGCCACCGCTGATTAGTGTGCTCGTTCTCTTCTCTCTATAAACTTCTGCATCCAAGATACCCCCTAACAATTTCTACACATGGGTTCGAGTTATTCGATTTATTGTCACTACCTAGACTTGCGTTAAAAATTAGATAGATCGAGTCACAAAATGACATAATAATGTTCGGTTCCTCTATGTAATCTATGCTTCTAAATCTGCTGTCTACTGTATGTCCAAGTCTACTATTCATTTTGGTTACCCCCAACCGAGAACCGACTCCAACTTCGAATCCGAGATCCATATATCATAAACACAATCGGCGAGACCATAATCACCGCCGACAAACCCGCAAGCAACGTGGCCGACCAATTAATATGCAACGTCTCATACATCGGTCCCTCGATGATTGGGAACACGGCAGAGACCAGTGAGCGAACCATGACGTGAATTGATATCGCCGAGACGGTATTCAGCAGATAAGTATCGACAATGTAAACAATGCCACTGATGAAAATCACTTGTAGCGCCATCCCGATGAAGAAACAGGCGATTAGCTGCGACGCCCAGTGGGTGTTTCCTGACCAGCCGAACCAGAGGAGTGCAGGGGGGAGTATCACTGCGCCCAGGATCATGGGGGGTAATCGATGCTCGGGCGTGATCTGCGTCGAAGATTTCCCTCCTTCCTCTGTCTTTGCCTTTTGCGAGGCTAGCCACCGTTGCTTGTACCATGTCATTGTAAATAAAGAGAATAGTCCTAATGCCGACAACACGCCCAATCCGACGGAAATAAACGGTAGAGTCGCGGTAGGTTTACTCCAGCCTCGGTTCTGAAATGCCTTGGGAAATAACTGGTATGATAGGTAGAGCGTGCCATAGACGAGGGTCAGGTATAGCGTCATGACGATCAGAATGGGCTCTTGGATGAACATCCGCACCGGTTTGGTGCAGTACTTTCGTAGTAGAACCTGCGGATCTAGAGATGCCATCTCCGCACGAGCTCGGAGGTTCATGTTCCCCGTTTCACGGCGAAGTCTAGCTGCGCGGCGCATGAGGATGCGATTGTGGGATGATTCGCGTAGTAGTAGGGCGGCGTGGATGCCCACGATACCGCAGAGAATCAGGGTGACCCACGCGGTCCATCGCCAACCATATCGATCAACGATGTATGCGCCTGCTATAGGAGCAATAATGGATCCTATGTTCATGATCGATGCGGACATTCCTACCGCGACACCGCGGGTAATCGGTCCATAGATATCTGCCAGGATCCCCGAGCCCACGGCAAGCCCTCCACTCCCCAGCATCCCGGCCAGGAACCGACAAACTAGGATAGTGACAACGCTCTGCGCTAGGGCTAGCGGTATTTGAAAGAGAGCACAGCCTGCTAGTGCAACAGCCAGCACGGGGGCGTTCCCGACTACTTCCGCCATCGGTGCAAAGACGAGCGGACCTGTTGCAAACCCGGCAATGAACAGGGCTACTCCTAGAGACATGACTTCTTGCGAGACGCCGTACTCGGCTGCAGTAACGTCGGCCGCGGCGCCGAAGACACTGGATGCAAATGCAATGGCGAAGATCACCGTCAACGGTGCCGAGGATCGTAGCAGTTTCGTTCGCAGCGGCCAGTTTTGCGGGTTCTCGGGATCTTCGGGGCCAGACCAAGTTACGATCTCGAAAGATGATTGTGACTCGTTTGGTGGAGTGCCTGTTCCATCGGGTGTCTCCACGCCGTCTGGCGTTGCAAGGAGGTTGATGATGGCTCGGTCGGTCTGTTTGACTTCGAGCAGGCCATCTGGTACCGATTGCATCGTGGCAGGTGTGAGAAGCAGACGGTTTGATTCTAACAAGAACGCTGACTTGCGCAAAGAGGTTTTCTAACAGCTTGACGATCGGCAATTGATGCAGGTCGGGTCCACTGTTCTAGATGCGCGGATGATCTCCGAGATTGTGGCAGGCGATGTCATTGGTATGCGAGTGCGTGGATGTCTTGGAGAGGATGGTATGCTTCAGAGGATCGAAGTATGCACGAGGAGCGGGAGGGTCTAAAGTTTACCTCGAGGAAGGAAAGTAGATTAACGCATGAATCAGGGTTGATGGCATTCTCCGTCCGGCTAATTTATAGTTCGCGGGAGACCCCGAACGCTCAGGGCTCGGCGAGATGGCCGAGAGTAGTGGATCATCGCCTTATCGCTCTCCTCGAGTCGAGGCCCTTGGTTTATGATTTGCGCATGAGAGGCTGCAGGTGAGTGGACGGACAGAGAAGGAGGAGGTATCATTTTTTGCGGGCAAGTCTGAACCTGGCAACTGTTATCATGGGGTACAGTGGTGGTTCTTCAAAAGTCTGAAACAGTCCAAACAGCTTTGTTGAAGTTCCTCTCTTTCAGAGGCTCTTTCTAGATGTCTTTCGAATCACCTTCTTAACGGCGCAGGTATTATCTCTTGGTCTATCGTTCAACTTGTGACGGATGCAAACTAAGGGCATTCCACAGCATGCATCACGTAAACGGTTTCCCACATGGCCAATGAGATACAGGAAGACCATCCCTACGATCTTCCATTTGGAGAAAAGCCATTAGACACAGGCAGGAAGAGAGTTTGAGTGAATATTATACGCCGCTTGACTACATTTATCTAAAACAAGCGAACTCGACGAACCAGATAATCAGAAATTGGCTATCCGCCGTTAGTAAAATGACGTATTAAAGAAATGTAGCAATATGATTTCTCGCAAATATACCTGGCCGCTACAGGCCATGATATTAGTAGTCTATGCGAGTAAGTTATACTATCAATGGCTTGTGTGACAGGCTCATTGTCCAAAAATAATGGAGCCTGTCTATTTTCCGTGGCGAAGAGCGGAAGTGCTTTGGCTGTGCCAAAATGCATCTCAAAAACATCCACTCAGCCGGAATCATCTTCGATGGAGCGCCGGACCAAGGCAGCATACTGCTAGAGTCGGAGCAGTGAGTCGCCAAGTCCATCAGGACGACAAGGAGCCATGTGTCACACCCGATAGGTGGTGTAAGCTGGAGATTATCCACACTGGCTACAGGGGAGTTCCGTTCCGAACCATGATCCCGTGGTCAGCCAGGATGCTGACTGTGGTGGACCATTTATGGAGGAGAGGGCCTCAGAGGATCCCGAGGAAATATCGCACTGGAGCCGTGTACAATTCAGCTAGGGCCATCCTGAATCCAGAACCGATCATTGACGTCCAGAATCGAGGTAAGATCAAGCGAGTCAATGCTAGGGCGTACGCCCATGTCCAGTACGTCGCGGGCTACGGCCTTGATCTGACGCATGATCGATTGAGAGATGGCCCAGGTACGAGCCAACGACTTGAACACGCCAATAGTGAGACCGATACGATCACGACTAGGATCAGGCATCTGGCCTGCCTTGACGGAGCAAGCTGCCAATTGAACCATAGAGCTCAGAGTGAGGGCGCAGATGAAGAACGGGGTGTGCCGTTCGACGGGGAGACGGATGGCCGCCAAAGAGGACAATTCGCTGGCTGCCTTGACTGCCTTCATGGCATGAGAATGATGGGAGAAGGCGGGGACGCTGATCGGGCCGTGGTGACCACAAATAACCTCTGACGCGACCGCGGGGGACGACAGGAGATCCGATCGAGGGAAGTTGAGGTAAATGGAGGCACCATTCACAATCATGGTCGCCTGAAACATGATCTCATCTACGGATCCATCCGGTCGCATCAGCTCCGACTTGGACTCGGGCAAGTGGAGGAACCAGCTCGTAATACGCGCATCAATGGCTTCGACATGGTCCTGCTGGCCTTCCACCATCTCCTGGGTCGCCACTACGCGACCGAGGATTCGCACGGCTTCGATTCGATACGAATAGGACGAGAAATCACGCTCATCGTCGGCAAACACACGTTCATCAAACTGTGCGATGGTCGGCGGGGGTGGCGGCGTCAGGCCATCCTGGTAGATGCGCTCCTCGCACGGGAGAGGCACCTCGGGTGGCACCAAGTTCGTACGGTAGACCTGTTGTACGCCAAGGGCTGTCAATAGGCCCTCGATGACGAACAGCTCCCACCAGGTGCGGCGCAGACACTCTGCCCGGATTGGGTCGCCATTACTTGCTGTCTCGGCAAAAGTGGCCTGATTCAAGCCAAGCTCGAATGCCGAGTCGACCGCGACGTCTAGACATTCCTTGGCTTCCCCACGCTCATTGCGCGAGTGTAGCACGATCGCCAATAGCAACATTGCCTGCACCTTCTCAACGGAGGGCAGTTGGTCCTGTACACCTGTGACAACGGTCGGGCGGTAGGTTTCCGGCGAGGCAGCGGGGGTAAAGTGGGCGGCGATGAATTTCATCACCTGTTCCAGATACGGGGGGCACTGGGCACCACGATAGAGCAGGCGCAGTGGTGGGAGAATGGGGTGGGCAGAGTGGAAGTAGGTATAATAGATATCGAGGAGGTACCCGTCGCCGCCGACCGAGGACGCAGATTCCGGGGTCATCGGCCCTGTCATGGGCCCAGTCATCGGGCGAGCGGGGGGCGTGGTCGTCGTTGTCGTCGTGGTCATCGACGACAGGCCATTAAATACAGGACTGGCCGATCCTGACGAGGGCAATGGCACCGTGGTGGGCGCATAATGGAAGTTCCCTTGTAGAGACCAGTCGATGGGGACTTCGACCATGCCGGGTGTGGGATCCGTGACCAGTTGGTCGGGGGAGTATGGTTCGGCGCGACGCTTCTTGGAAGGGCCCTTGTAGCCGCGTCGCGATTTGGTATATTGGCATTCAGAGCCAGTCAGGAGACAGCGACCACAAATCGGGGTCTTGCCATCGCATTTGAGGTGTTTGTGGCGACAAAGAAGACATGCTAGCAGTGATGGGCCGGCGGGCTTCGCGGACCCGGGAACAATCATCGGGGCCTGCGGGTCGTTCATGATGAGGAGGAGAAGAGGCGCATGGGAGGAAGGAGGAAGGGAAAGAACAGGGATTGCCGTAAATTATAGGTGTAAAATTGTAAAATTGTCGAAGAAAATCGAACAACCAGGAGAAACGATGATGATTGGGGGGAAAGAAGAAGAGAAGGAGGGGAAGACCGGCCGAGAGAGAGAAAAGCGCGAGTCTGTCAGGTCTTTTCTTTTTTGACTGGCAACTGGCAACTGGCAACTGGCAACTGGCAACTGGCAACTGGCAACTGGCAACTGGCAACTGGCAACTGGCAACTGGCAACTGGCAACTGGCAACTGGCCAGAGAGGCTGGCCAGATCTCGGTTCAGCAGGGATCTCCCCCGTTGGTGGCGCTAAAAACGGATGACACGTCCCTCTCAACTGCTTTCCCTCCTTATACTTGGTACTGGCGGTTATTCTTCTCCCGATTCTCTCGCTCTCTTTTCCCCTTGGCCGCTTTCAATCCTTCTAGGCCATTGGCAGTCTATTTCCCCGGTTCCCCCGAACTCCACTCGCCTCGCCCCTCGCGCGTCTTCCAACCAGCTGAGCCTAATCGCTCACACCTTAATCGTTCCTCGGCTCTCTCTCTCTCTCTCAACTGCTCTTCCACGCTTCTCTCCCTACTCTACCTCTACCTCCACCTCCACCTCCACCTCCACCTCCACCTCCACAATGATCTCCGACGGCGACCTCTACCGCTTGGCCATCTTCTTGGGCTCATGCGCCATGATGATGATCGTTCTCTACCACTTCCTCGACGTCAATGCCCGCGACGATAAGGAGTCTACCAAGAGCACCTCCGCGAAGTCCGCCCGCCCCACAGTCAAGGCCACGTCGACACCATCTTCAGAGAGCACAACCACCTCAGCGCCAGCCACGGGGGATGCTCTATAAAATGACAATGGATCGGACAGGATTCCAGATCCCGGGTTATTGTTGGGCAATGCGGATAGCAGATGCAGGGACGAATGGACTATCGAATTCAATCCATGCATGTATAATACAAGCCGCACGAAGTGCCGGTTGATGGATTTTCTGGCAAAACACCAATTGGCCTTCTCTCTTGTCTTAGTGAACTCTTGTTCTACTCTTTGGATGTTTGATCGTATTAATTGTTTGATTCGTTTGTTCATGTAGTATCCAGCCGACTAATCAAGTATTGCTGGCTAAATCCATACCTCTGGTGAGGGCTCTCATGTAATGCATCCACCAGACCTTAAGGTTCCCATAAACGCCATTCCTTTCCATTGACAAACACTGCCTGCATCAAGGCAGGAAGGTATCATCCATCAATTCCAACTCCACTAGGACCGGTCAAATCACCACTCGCACTTCAGACATTGTGTAAGCCGTCTCGGTGTGACTACTGGCCAGCAATCGGGGTGGGGTAGAAAGTGGTCGATCGCTGGTGTCCGTGTCGGGTCCAGCCTCATCCTTCCACCGACGTCCGCCATCCTCCATCAGCTGAGCCTTCTGTTTGCTCGTCTGCGTGCCATGAATGCGACTGAAGATCTTAACAGAGTCACGATCCGCCGGGAGAGTCATCGTATCCTGGCGTCCCTGGCTGGACAGCTCAGGTTGTTCATAGCCATCTGCCGCTAGAATCCAATACCATCAGACATGTTTTATATTCTCAAATTGACCAAAGTAATCATCTCAGGTCAACGGAGTAGATGCAAGTAGGTCGAGATCCTCACCATTTACCGAGGCCGAAGGGCCATCGCCGAGCTGCCAGGCCAGGGGCCTCATGTGGTCCACTCGGACATGCTCCCACATATCTGCAGCGGCACGAGGGTTCTTATCGGCGCAGTCATCCCAAGCACAGACGATGTGGTGGGGGATGTGGACCCCCAGAATGTGTGTCTGGATCGCGTGCATGTTGTGGAGCTCTGCCTTGCACCCGGTCCACTTGCACCGGAACACTTGATATTCAGTCTCAGGCCGATTATCAATGGCCACCTCGACTTGGACATCTTTGTGAAGTGGTGGTCGGCCGGGCTTCCTCTTAGGGGGCGCCATTGCTTGTGGAGAAATGGGAATGATGACTTGGGGCTCCGGTAACCCTTTTGGTAGCGGGGATTGCCGGGGAATCTTGCCGCGAGGAGATTGTGAGGGAGCCTGGAGTGTCTTGGACAAAGGACGAGTAGCAGCGGGTTTTGATGAGGATGATGACACCGTTGTTGACTTCGCTGATTTCCTGGGTGAGGCCTGAGGTGCCGGAGCTGAGACTGAAACTGACACTGGAGTTGAGACTGGTGTTTGAGACTCAGCGGGAACTGAAGGATGCACCTTCAAAGGTGATGATGGGGGAGGTAGAGAGGGAAGTGAATAGGGTAGAGGTTGTGCGGTGGGACGAAGAGGGGAATAGTAAGAAGGAGGTTTGAAAGGCAGAGCTCCAAATGCATTCAAGTTCACTGCCGAAGGCGGTGTAGGCGTAGGTGTAGGTGTAGGCTTTTGAGTAGACTTAGGCGGAGAGGCAGGTGTAGATGTGGATGTGGATGTGGATGTGGATGCCAGTGCAGGGGGATACGCAGGATGGCTCGGGCCGATGTTGGTGCTTGTCACACCTGTGCTAGTCACGTCCGCATCAGTCTTGCCTGAACTGATAAGGCGTGGGCCACCAAAGCCTGAGCTGTTTAGGTTTGAACCCACTAGGCTCGAACTGGTTGTGCCTGTAAGCCCTGTACTAGTAGTGGCTGTAGTAGTAGTGGTGGTGCCCGTGCTGGTGTGGTAGACAGGACGACTTTCTGTGGGACGCGCCAGCGGGGCTGTGGGGGCATCACGTGCAGACACGTGGGGTACGCCATGTCCACCGGGCGGAAAGTTTGGCGGAAAGTTTGGCGGGCGAGAAATTGACTCAAGCCTCGGAGTCGAACTTGTGGACGCCTGGTGAACCTTGGAAGCTGATTGCTCAACGGAAGGCGGGTAGTTGACATGAGGATCAACAAGATCCCATCGAAAAGTGGCCAGATCTGACGAGTAGTCTACTGCCTGGAAGTTCTGGCGCAGACTTTGTAGATGATGGTTGAGGCCCTTCTCGGTCGGGTGCTTATCCGCAACGATCAATATATCCCGAGCAATGGTGGCGGGATTATATTCCACTTGGATCAGTATATCCGAGGAATTCATCGCGTCGACAATGTCGTACCGGTATGTGATGTGCTTGCGACTCGGGGATTGTCGGACGTATCGAGACAAGTCCACAGTCCCTGATGGGGGTGTAACAGCATGTCGGGAGCTATCATCCAGCTTCCGCATCTTAGCAGCTGGTGGCTGTGTGGAAGCAGGACGGGAGTGGACAGGACCAGGAGTGTAGACTTTGGCAGGTTGGTAAGCCCCTGTAGTTGGCAGGCTTCGAGAGATTGGCTGGGCGCCAACGGCGAATCGACTTGGAGCAGGCTCAAATCTATTTACCAAGGGCGGCGTGGGACCCGATGCTGGATACGCAGAATTCGCGTGAGGTTTCCAGGATGGCGGAGGAGCCAGTGCCCGAGTCGGAGCAGGAGCAGAGACAGAGGCAGAAGCGGGATTCTGAAGAGCCGGACGGCCAGAAAGCACTGGCTGATATTGATTTGGTCTCACATTCGGAGGATGATTTGATTGAGAATGCACCTTCAAGCTGTCACCAGCTCTTCCAGGTCCTCTTGGTGGATCGACTGGGCCCACGATATCAGGATATATAGGAGGCCTGCCTCGCTTTCGCGGAGGTCCAGCTAATCTAGCTTGGGAGGGCAATGGTGAATTGCGCCCACTTGTAGATGTGGAAGGTGCTGCAACCGGTTCAGAGGAGACTGGCACGGGGGCCCCGGAGGGAGTTGGAGGATTAGATGCCGGCCTAAAGGGTGCAAAGTTATCTGGCGGAGCCGAAGGAGCAGAGATGCTGCGAGCTGTTTGAGCGGTTGTTTGAGGAGGAACAGTACCCTTGTGTGTCTGCGATACCGCAGGCGCAGCGGGGGTAGAGTTGACGGGAGAGGCCGAAGCAGCAGGCATGCTGCGAGCTGTCTGCGCAGAAGTTTGAGGAGGAACAGTAGCATCGGGCATCAGGGGTACTACAGGCGGTGCTGCGGGAACAATGGGCTTTGACGTAACTGGCGGCACCGAAGGAGCAGAGGTACTGCGATCAGTCTGAGCAGATGGCTGAGAAGGAGCAGTGACCTTCTGCGCCTGTGTAGCTGTATAGGCTTTGAGCATCTGCGGTGTTGCATAGGTCCTGAGCGCCTGCGGCACCGCATAGGATACGGGAGGCGCAGCTGGACTTTTGATGCTAGCGGATGTTGTTGAAGTTACAATAGAAGGCCGATCGGTAGGAGCAGCCGCAGGAGTAGATCTCACCATCGGAGGCGAGCCTGATGTCCGAACTTGAGCTGGCACAGACATAGGCGCAGATGCAGATGCAGGAACAGATACTGAAGCTGGACCGGCGGCACTGGTCGTCATTTTAGGCGAAGGATGTGAATGTGAGACCGCTGGCGGCTTTGTCGGCGCCGAAGCAGTAGCCGTAGCTGCAGACGCGTTCGATACATTGGCTCGAGGCCCAAGAGTACTGCGAGATGACGACGTGTATGGATCCTTCTGTGGTGATGTCGGACTAAAAAGCGCTGCATCCTCGAGGAAGGAGCCTCGTCTTGAGGCTTCCGGCTGCTTTGACGATGCCTGGGACTGGCTAGGTGCTCGAGGGGGTGTTTTGGCCCGTGTCTCGGGCACTTTTTGTTGTGTAGTCTGCGGTGTACTATTCCTCTGCGCACTTGGGGCAGGTAGAGGGTGCTCAGTAGGCGGCGCCGCTAACGAAGGACTCTGTTGGCCTGAAGAATGACTATTTGGAGCGGTATAAGTTCTCTGCAGAGGCTCCCCGGTAGGCGGGCGCGAGTGAACCTCGACCGGACTCTGCGATGTTGCACGGGACGGTTGAGCAAGTGTCGGCCCCGATGCTAGTCTCTGCGTGGGCACTGGGGACCGCACTGGCGCCAGAGGAGTGTAGGGCCGGTTGATGATGTTAGACTGATAATACGACCCAGGCGGGTTGATATCAGACGGCCGCACATATTGCTGCTGGTTCGGAGCGTCTCGATATTGATACTGCTGCAGTGGTGGTTGCGGACGATTTTGCTGAGGGCGGGAATTGGCCTGAGTCTGCGCTTGATGCTGATGTTGGGCCACTCGATAGTATTGTTGTAGCTGGTCACGATGGTTTTGGGGTAGCGGGCGCAGAGGCTGTTGCTGCACGTGTTGTTGCGCTTGTTGCGCTTGTTCCTGCAATGTTTTCTGCGCTTGGTACTGTGCGTATTTCTGAGCTTGTTGCTGAGCCTGGAGCTCCGCCTGTCGCTGAGCTTGCTGCTGCGCTTGTTCCCGAGCTTGTTCTCGGGCTTGTTGTTCCGCCTGTTCTCGGGCTTGTTGCTCCGCCTGTTCTCGGGCTTGTTGCTCCGCCTGTTCTCGGGCTTGTTGCTCCGCCTGTTCTCGAGCTTGTTGTTGCGCTTGTTCTCGAGCCTGGCGCTCCGCCTGTTCTCGGGCTTGTTGCTCTGCCTGTCGCTGCGCTTGATTATGAGGCTGTTGCTGCGGTTGTTCGTACTGGGAGTGCTGGTGTAATTGAGAACGGAACAATGTATGATCCATTCCCTTAGGGTATGGCGCCGAGCTCTGTCCTTGTTGATTCATCTGCGCGGCACGCGCTTGAGGTGATCGGGACTGCTGGAATCGAACGTATGCTGCATGGGCAGCCTGGGCCATCTGCGCCGCATCGGCGAACGCGGGATGCGGGTTCTGGTGGTGGCTCTGGTCAGGGCCACCATTGTTGCGATTTCCTTGAGGCTGGTCCTCCTCTCTCCAGCCGGGGAAGAAGCTCTGCAGCCAGTCGTAATCATTCTCCCCATGGGACATATCGAAATTGTGCTGTGTCGCTAAGGTATCATCGTTGGCGGCCAGTTGAAGGTCAGCGATGCTGGAAGCAGAAGGAAAACGCGAGACGCGACTGTTCTCGTGGTTATAAATCGCGGTGTCGCCGAGGTCGAGTCGATCGAGAGAATCGGATGCGTCTTGTACAGCGAGTTTTCCGGCCGCCAATGCAAATCAGCACAAGACAAGGTCGCGACCAGGACAACGCCAGAACCATCGGCCAAAACCCGCGTAGCCCGCGTCCGAGAAGAGTGGGGCATTTAAACTTACCAATCAGATCTTTCGAGTCACGACCTCAGGTTCCAATCCCATCTGGTCATGTGATGTCCAAATCATCTGTAATTTTCTCCCACAGCCAAACACAACCGTCCCTCTTCCTTTCCAACTCCTCATTCTCTTGGCCGAGGGCAAACCATGACATGATGCTGTCGTGACATGCGATATTGATCGCTTCCGATCCTTCCAAACGGACTCCTTCCCTTTCTCAGAACTAATCTGCTTAGCATTCCCCGTGGAAGGTTGTGAAGTCTCGTCGTTGCAACAGCATTGACAGACACAGCGCCCAACCCTATTTTGGTCAACACACATAACTTTCTCCAACATGCACAATGCGATATGGAGGAAGTTGAATCTCTTTCTGTTCACATGCACAACCTGTCCATCGTTTATTCCTCTGCTTCGAAACAATTGCAGCCTTCTCAGAAGGTCAATGTCGTCAAGCATTATTTCCCCTGTCGCTTCGGAATTCAAGGTCTTTGTTGTCCTTGAATACCCCCACAGTGTACTCGCCTAATTATCTCCTCGTCAATCCCGTTTCGACGGACCTAAATGGTTGGAGAGGTAAACGAGTGGCGTATAAAAGATACAGATTCAGGCAAACTGGTCAACGACCAGCTGGGTTTGTCTCGCTTGCAGACTCGCACTGATGCCTTCGGGCTGGGAAGCTGTGAGTTTGATAGTGAGGTACATCTATTATTTAGTTCTATATGGAAATTCTATTGTCCATCATGATTTGTTTGGTTCAACTTCCATGGATGCCTATTCATTTCGAGTAATCCGCATGCCTTTTGCCTGACACAGCCAACATAGGGGCCCAGGTACTACTGAAGTCTATGTCCTTCCCATAGATATGCCAACCTTCCATTAGGGGTAGTGCTCCGCCAGTCCCCAGCTGCATCTATGTAACATTGAGGTCATTCTAGCCGGATCGTGTATCCTAACTTGAGAACTGGTGTTGGTCATGAGACTCCGGCGGGTATATATATCCGAGGAGATGCTCGACCATAGCATCATCCACCTCATAGGTACAATCTTATGACCATGACTCCGTTCAATTTTCCTAGCGGATAATATCATTGAGGTGGCAGCCGGTACTATTCTAGGTACCTTCCAGCAGTTACACAAGCGGGATCACAAAAAAGCCACAAGGTCTCAGACAATGGCCGTGGTCATGCCAATGACGCCCTCAAACTTGTCCGACACTCGTACCGCCGCGCAAATTACCCAATCTCCAGACCTACCTGGATATTGCTCGGGATCTTTGAATACCAAGAAAACACTGTATATTTCTCGAATGAAGACTAAGCTGGAGAAGTGCAACGAATGCAGAATATTGGAGTTAATATACACATAAAAACATGCTGAAAATGAAAAATGCTGAATCTTCAAAACCAGAAGCGAGCGGGCAGCATTAACCGTGTATCGTAACTCATCAGAGCTAGGGAATCAATGGAGAAAAAGTAGAGACAAGAATAGAGAAAAGAAGACAAGGAGATGAACAAAGCAGCTCGTGCTACGCTCGCTGAAATCGAAATCGACCCACGGGGATTTTCACTAGGAACTCTTATGGCCAACGCACTTCGACCATGCAGGCAGCCCACAGCCCATACCGATGAAAAGGTATAGCAGGAAAACCACCACGAAACCCAAGAGAACCATCAACTTGACATTCTTCCACCACATCCGCCTTCGCAAACCACGGCTGCGAATACGGAAGTCATGCGCACTCCCTCCAAGTCGATCCGTCTTATCAACCAACAAATCAATCCGCTCTCCGCGCTCGAGCACCCGCTCAATGTTCTCCGTCATAATGTCACGCACGCTGTCGATCTCACGACGCGCCGAAGCGAGCGAGTCTGCCGGCGGAGAGGTATTGTATGTATGCAGGAGGGAACGAAGCTCGGTATTAAACGCTGCACAGCCATATGCCGGGAGTGAAGAGTAATCCGTGCTTGATGGCGGGTAGGTCGTCAGGAACTTGCGCTTCATCTCGAGGAGGTACGCGAAGGGAATGCGGCGGCCTTGCTCGGCGGATGCAACGACGACGAAGCTCAGGGGGGCGTAGGAGTCGGGCTCTGTACGGCCGCTTTGGTCTTCGACTGCGCCGCCGGAGGGCGAGTCGGCGATGTAATGGACGAACAGGCGTTCATGGGTGTATGTCAATTTCTGGGACTTGTCGTGGGAGATCTTGGGGAGGATGATCGAAGCGAGGGAGGAAGCGGCGGTAGAGGAGGTTCCGGGTGAGGAGTGTTCGGCTAGGATAGTAGTGCGATGCGCGATGCACGAGCTGGTATCGGTTGAAGAACATCTAGTTAGATTGCTTGTTCGGGGGATGATCTCATTTCGCTGGAGGTGGACTCACTAGAGCAAGAAACTCGGGGATTTCGATGAGGAAGCCATGGTGACTTTTTTTTCAGCAGGCAGAAGAGTGAAGAGGTGTTAAACTCGGGTGAATTCGACCTGGAGGTCACCGTTGTGTCGAGATGATGGAGGCGTCCAGCAGTTACGTAGCTGGGGCGGGCCCCCGGGCCCGTGAATCTGCTTAGTCATGATATCAGGTGCCCCCCGACCAATCCGAGCCTGTTTGAGAAGTATATACCAGAGTGCTCAGTGAGAGCTTAGAATGGTCGACCTATGGCCTATCTATCTTCTTAATTGGAGGTACCCCAGAAATTCCAAAATTACAATTTATCTCTCCTTTATTTTGAGTCTCGTTCTTCAAACGCAGATTGAGAGGATTCTACTGAGAGCCCTTCGAGAAACGAGAAAGATCTTTCTGGTAAAGATGCTGGGGATACTAGCACCAGGCTTGAAAGGAGGTGATACTAAGTGAAAGCCAATATTGAATACATCGATGTCATGGACAGAGTCCTTTAAGCATAATTCATGCTTGGTTTTGTTGAATTTGAGCTAGTCATATCTCGTATTCTCGTTAGGCACGAAAGAAAAACAAATTGATAAAAATGGAAACTTTAGGAGACCAGAAGATTGGCATCAGTTTGAATCAATCAGCTCAAAGTCGTCATCGTGGCTATCGTGGTGATCATGGTTATCATCATTATCATCAATATCGGGATGTTCCATATCGATATCGATTTCGTCGTCATCATCAATGTCGGAGAGCCGAGGCGAGTCCATGATTACGGTACTACTACCGTCACTCCGAACATCAAAACCGTCCTCATCGTCAGAAAAAATTGCAGGTGCGGGCGCAGAAATCGCAGGACCCCGTGTCTGACTCGGCCCATCGTGGCTTTCCTGAGATAGCTCTCCGAAGGAGTCCACGGACAAGAGATCCGAAACGTGAGAGTGGGTGGCATGGTGAGATGCGCCTTGAACGGTGGACTGGGAGTCATCCGGGCCAATCTCACTGAGCGAGCTGTCCGTATTGGTTGAAGCCACGCTTCCAGTGTGCACAGCAGGACCAGGTGCCGAGAAGCCTCCAGTTTCCATTACTGGGATGTTCTGGTCTGTGAAGACGCCCCCCGATCCGTCGTCATTACCACCTGCCCACAGGGGCAGAAATCGAAACTGGTTGTCCGTTAACGAGAACAGAGTGTCGGTAGCTTCGAGTGCCGTGGTGGCGTCACCGTGAGGATACAACAAAGTCCGCGAGAGCTGATTTACCCAGTTGATGACACCGGCGAAGAAATGGCCAAGATCAAAGGACCTCTCCTCCGTGTCGAATGGGGCGCTAGTGCTCCCCGAGACAGAGCCCGGTAACGCCGGGGTCGTGGTCGCAGAGTTACAAGGGAAACTTGGGCTCGAGACATCCGAGGAGCGTCCTGGGATCGAATTCTCACCAGAAGAAGGATAAAGAAGCGGGCGGTGGACCAAACTGAGCAGTTTATCAATTGAAGTTGGATTTCCTGCTCTCTGGCCCGACTGCGAAGGCTGCGGGTATCGTAAGTTGAGAGTCAAGGGCTTGTTGTGTCCATCGTCGGTCGACGTGAGGGGCTCAGCAGCTTGAAATGGGTGACTCATATCGACGGACGAGTCTGACAACTGACTTCTGTTCGCACCCAGTGCACTGCGTCTGCTAGGGTGGAAAGCAATTTCAGATGCTCGATATCTGACCCTCATATTGAATTGCCGCACTTTCTGCTCGACGGATTGTCTGAGAACAGGACGTATCCAAGCATTTTCTTGGCCTTGGAAAGCAGTCATTCCATTGCCAATCTCAGCAACCGAATGATGGTGATAGTCGAGCGGGGGAATGATAGTCGAGTCAAGATCCAGAGACAAGAGATCATGCCAGAAATGCCTGCCGATGACACGCTGGACAAGTGCTGGCTCGACAAACTTGTTCGATTCACGGAAAGGTAGGTCGGATGGGGTTATATTGCATGATCGACGGGGGTCTCTAGTGTGGCATAAAACACGGTAAATCCTGTAGCGGATGAAGTCTTTCAGCAAAGTCACTAGTTGACGTACTAGTTCATCATCCTCCGGAAAGTCTCGCAGGTGTTGCTTTATTTTTCCGGACTCATCGACCTTTGCTACCCACGGCATGTCGGCTCCAGCCAAATACAAGAAATCGCCGATGATTTTGTCAGCGAAACTCTTGCTGGCGTATTCAATGCGCTGCACCTCTGTGTCATCCAAGAACTCGGCAATGCGGCTGCGGTCAAGAATAGGCGCCCATGACCTGGGCGGCTTCAAACTTGCCTCCCGCATAATGTAGAGAAGCGCCTCATCTCCGACCAGTCCAACAAAGGAGTCGGCGCAGAGAGGGGACACTTTGATCCCACAGGAAACGCGGTATGATATCTCTGGATGAACCTCAAGAAATCGGATGTTTGTGGAGTGATAGAACCAAGACATGACATAGCCACTCACGGCAGGGACGTTTGCAACATCGAAAAGTTTGGCGACTGCAAAAAAGGTCCACAGCTTGCATGGGGTATCCAGTGTCGCATTCAAGCCCTCCAGGACGTGCAGGATATGTTCGATGCCTTCACGATGGCGCTTAGCTGAGTACGTGACGGGCAAAGTAGTCCGGGCCGGTTGTCGAGACAGGAGGTGGGGGCTCACTCCTCCAACCAGCGATAAACCCTCGTCCTCCTCATCAAGGGCGTTTGAATGGATTACGTCGTCTGCATATGGGGCCAACATCTTGTTTCTATGGCCCGCGGCGTGCTTCGGGACGTCTGGTAGCACCTCCAGTTCATCCTCCCCTCCGACACAAGAAGGAGGCAGGTTCCATTCTTCCAGACATGAAGCCCAGGTTCGGATCCCCATTGGACAGGATACCTCGGTCAGAACGATGATAGCATCCTCATCCATGGTGGGAGGAGTCAGATCGATCACATACTTGACGCCCGATGGAAGGTAGTCGGCAAAGCCTCGGCGCTTTCGCACGCGAGCCTGACACCGGGGGCTGAAGAGCCGCTGGAAGTATGTTGACCCCGTGGCTAAGAGTTTCTCGCTGTGAACTCGGTGGGGAATGCTTGGAGGCAAGATGTTGTTCTTGGAGCGGTCCTCTGGAGCGGGATCGATGAACACCAGAGTATCCGCATCATTCAGCAACAACAGTGGTATCATCGTTTTCGTCGGCATATCGGTCCTTTTGAAAGTGTACGAGGATCGGCGGGGACGATAGTCGGTGTTTGCAGGTAAATCAGTTAAGGGACGGTTGTCAGTGGTTCCGCGCCAGGGTGAGACCGGAGATGGCGGAGAGGGACTTGAATCCTCATTTGAAGCCATGGGTATTTGGAGGCACGAGAGATCGTGAATCAGAGTGTCAATCCCGTCAGGTATGACGAAAAACCACTAGCAATCGAAAGGTAGGAAGGGCGTGAGAGCTGATGAGAAAAAGGACCATGCGGAAAGGAACCAATGAAAAAAGACGGCTCAGCACATAAGTCCCGGGTGACTACCCATCAAAGAGAAAAGGTAGTTGATAGAGAAAGCAAAGGGCAAGGGAAGGACGGAAGAAATGACGAAGGGAAGGAATGAGGGGTGTGAGGCTGAGCGGCAATGAGGCTCAACAGTACACTACTGCAAAACCGCTGCCTATGGGGTCGGGCACTAGCCACGTAACTGTAGCCTCTAGTAACTAGGATACAATTGCAGAGCATCTCCGATTAGGGCAATGCAGGGGTAAAGTGCCAAGTGGGCGAGTCATTTCCTCCAATCCTCGTTAAAGTGAGTGTGCTACCTATTCAGCAGGAACCATAGTTAATGGGCTAGATATTCTATCGGAAAGAGGCGCACCGTCAAACAGGAAAGATTAAGGAGTACTTTAGAAGTACATGGATGAAGAGTAAAAGTACCTGGAAACTGAACGGCCTAAGCGGCCGTGCGCTAGAGCTTTCTGCACGTACCCGAGAAGTACTCTGTTCTTCATGTCTTAGTCTACGGAGTACTCCGTACATACTTAATAGACAGTCTTATGCCGCACTACCGGAGTGACAGTTCCGGTGGGGCAATTATTAGCCTCACTGATCAAGAACTACTATGCGACATATGTGTCGGTGGTCAACCTTAGGTAAAAATCTTAGATAGGCTTAGGCGTATACATAAACAGGTCTGACATATCGATGGTATCTAGAGGAAAGACAAAACGATGCAAGGCGCCATGCAAAAACTAGAGCAAATCCAAAAAGCCGCCCCATTTTCAGTGTACAAATGGGTGATGCAAGTGCAAAAGCAGATATACCTCACGGACAATGGCAGGCATGGAGAGTCTTTATTGACTCGAATGAGACTCTTTGGCTAGTTGCCTATCGCGCTGGTCCTGTTCCACCGGGTTCTCTGCGGAGTTAGGTCTCCGCTTTTTGGAGTCCTTCTTCTCCGCAACTTTCTTTTTTTGAGTAAGGGGGCGGAGCTCCTTAAGGCGGCTGCGACTATGGCTACGACTGCGGCTGGACCCAGCGAGTCGTAGATCCTTGACTTCCTTGATCACCTCCCGGAAGCCCTCTTCGATATTATTCATCCGCGCGAGCACGAGCTTGCTGAGCATGTCTTGTGTTCGGGCTTGGCTAGGCCCGTCACGACGGAGGCCTGCAGTAGCAAATGCCAGCTGGGTATTGAAGCTGGATGGGACGGCACCGCCGAAAGCACCGGCGACGGCCTTGTTGTCGCCTAGATCGGACCCAAGATCAAACAGCAGCGACCGTTGGCGGCGCTTCGAGAGAGGTCGATCCGACAAGTAGAGCCCATCCATCTCTGGGACTGACATTGGGTTCATGCTCAGATTGCGGGCAAGGGCCGCCCGATTGATCGTGCCTTGGTCCACGGATGTAGATACGAATGGTAGACGATCTTCGCCCTCCGAAGAACTATTATCATCTCTCGGAGGCGTCGTTTGTCCCTCGGTTCCCAAGTTTGGCGACCCAATGGGATTGTAGAGCATGGTGGCTCCTGACACAGTTCGGCTGTGTTTTGGGCGGCGTGTGGGACTGGCGCGACGGGATATGACTCGTGCCGTTGATGGCCGAGAGCTGTAGAATTTGGGGGTGGTTTTCTCGCTGTTGCCGATCGGACTTAGTTCATCATCACTACCAGAACCTTTGTCGGAATGCTTGTCGTGGGACTCATGGTCGTCATCGCTGGTAAGCTCATCGTCGCCTTCCATATCGGTGTGCTGAGAGAGCTGTCGGGTGCGACTAGGCGACACTGAGTCTCGCCCGTGGCGTTTGAAGACAGGACTGGCAATACGGCTGGTCCGATCTTCAGGGTTGGATGCCACAGAACGAGTCGTCTCTGTAAAGTTACGTCCATGGACTGCCAAGGACTTCCGGAATGGGAACCGCATTCGTCGTACTGGTATCTCTAGAAGGTCACCCGCAGCCGAATCTTGCTCATCTGGGGTGTGAGCTGGACCAGAGCCAATTTCCTGCATCCAATCTTTGATGACCGTACTTTTCTGGCGATCCCGGATGCTGCTTGGGCGCTCGCGTAACCGGTTATCTCCAAATGGTCGCCGGAACACCTCCTCGAGTGCCTGATCCTTCTGATATGTCGCAACGGAGGGTTCTCGCACGAGGCGGGCCCGATTGCTGAAGGCACGGAACCGGCTGGGTCGCCAATGTTCAGCTTGCCCAGGGGTCTCCGTACGGGATGTTGCCTCCACAAGATCCGTCGGCTCGACCACCCGGGAGCTCAAGATCATCTTTTCGTAGAAGCATATTGTGAATAGAACCGGGAGGTGAGTGATTTTAATGATCGTCCGATTCAGTCGAATGAACTGGCGGAATGGCATCAGGTACCTGAACGGCGTGACTAGCCAGGCGATGATATTGGTCGGGGCCACGTAAGAGAAGAGTGCATCAGATTTGACCATCGAGATTGTGTTGACAGCAAACAAGAATTGGTGCTCTTGGTTCGCATTTTGAACGATTCTCATGAAGGAATTGGTGAGAACGGTGATAAGAATAGTAACTACCACGAAGTGACAGATGAAGAGGAAGACCGTCAGGATGCTTCTGCCAAGCAGGTTGTATTCCTCCCACATTGCCCAGGCAGTAGGGGTGAATCCCATGAGCATCTGGAACAAGCCGTAGGCCACGGTGTTTGGAGAGTTGTCCGATCCAAAGGATAGGAAGGCGACGAAGAAGCCACTGCAGGCAATGACAATCAAAACGAAGACCGCAATAAGATCGGATGCCATGATCCGGAACGCAATCAGCAGTTGCGAGAAGTAGCGGTAGTGATCAAGGATTGAGAAGAGGCGAGGGAACAGGAGCACCGCATTGGCAGCCAAAACGTCGTACGCCTGATTGGCGACCTGGCGATTTCTCGGGTAGGTCAAAAAGGTCCCGTAAATCCGAAGGCAATAGTAGCAGACTAGCAATAGCAAGATGCCCAGATCGAATAAATTCCAGAAGCTCATCAAATACAAACTGAAGCCCTGCTCGTTGAAACCAACGATCTCATCGAGCATGAAGCCCGCACTCCAGAACCAGAAGACAACCTCGAGAGATGTAATCTGCCGACTGCGTTGTTCGAGAACTGCCAGAAAGAGGCCGAGCAGTACTGCAAAAGAAAGTGTGGACAAGAACTGGCGGTAGCGCGGTACTCGCAATCGGGAAAGTTTGAACAGCGAAGCATCTCGCGGGTTGTAAAGTGTTACGGATCTACGGAACGTCCCGTTCCCCGATGAAGGTGCCTGGTCCCCGTGGTAATCCGTTGATGTTCCATATCCCATTCCACCACGCGCAGCAGTTTGATGAGCTCGCCGGTGCAGATGATCGGCCGCAGAGTGAAAGACAATGGTTCCGGCCCAGATCGCCTCCAATTGCTGCACCACTACTGGATGTGCCAGAAACCGCTTCGCCTGAGCCCGAATGGCCACCTCGAGGCAGGAGACGCGACCTGTCCCCGCCAATCGCTTCCCTTTGAGACCCGAATCCCACGCCATGGTCGAATCTTGACCCTGGAGGGGGTAGAACTCGTACGACAGGGCGTCGATCAGCTCTCTGGTTGTGTATTCTCTCAGCAGCTTGATCGCAAGCAGCTCGCTGACCATGGCTCGAGTCTGACTGGCACCACTGTTTCCCGGGTTGAGATGGATCTCCTTTTCGAACTGCAAGCAGTTGGCCATCAGGGCATAGAGAGTGGCTCGCGAAAAGTGAGCGGACATGAGCTTCTGCTGGATGGGCTTGACCAGGAATTGAGACACCTGTGGGGAACGCAGCTGGTCCCAGGTCAACGTGGTTTCACATCGGGAGGCGATCAGTGGTCGGATGGCATGTGTGAGGTCGTACACGGGGAGGGCATCTGAGAGAGGAGAAGTTCAATTCTCGTTAGACTTGGATCCCAACTAATTCGACTCGACACGTCGCGGGTCGGACACCTACCGAGATGCGACGCAGAGAATATGGGGAGAAGCGGAGTTGATTCCAGGGGACCATCGTCCTCGTGATCCTCTTCATCCTCTTGCCCAATCCAATCTTGGTCCATATCCTCGTCAATCTCTTCGAGCTCCGGCGCGTGTTCATCCTCGCTGTCTCCGGCCCGTCGCACGCGTCGTGCGCCTCGACGGCCTGCCGCTCGATACCATGGGGAGCTGTCGCTAGGAGCTAGAGGTGACGAGAAGGAAAAGGGAGTCTGATCAATCTGCTGGCGCCGTGCTTTTGGACGGAGTAGAGAAGCTAGCATGGTTGTAGACCGATAGGTTCGGGTATCGGCATGACCTCGGTACGGAGAGTACTTTGGTGGTAGGTGCTGCTCTTAGCGCATGGCGGCAGTTGAGGTTAGTGTTTATTGGCGTGTGTGGGGGGAGGGCAAAGACCAGTTGAGAAAAGGAGGAAAGACAAATCAAACAACCGGCAGTCTTTGGGGGAAAAGTGCATGTATGAAATAGACCAGCGACCGAAGATAGCGCGATTAATCACACGCCCACGCGGGCCAGTCGTTGAGCTCGCGCCGATCGGCGAGAGCAATCGGGTTCTCTCCCGTCCAAGTTAGTGCTACTTCCCTTAGTCCTGGAGCAGTCGCACTAAGCGCAACTACCGTGGCCCAGAGGGCGGCCCTGTCGTCATTGTACGTCTCAGCTGACCACACATTATTCCTAATTTCCTCCATTTTCTGGATTGTGGCTATCTACATATGGCTCTCATAGGCGAAGCGTATAGACGGGGCAGATAGGGTTTCTATAGAGTTTGCTGATTCGACCTTTTCAGGAATGAGCGGTTTAGGGATTTGAATGTCTGTGCGACTATACAAAGGGAAAATACTTGTTACTCGAGCTGCCTAGTTTCGACTATGCAGTTCGGCAATAAGAATAATACCTACCCGACTGCAAGCCTGCAATAATCCTCAAGCCTCTTCTGCACGATCTGCCTTATCGGCTCTCACCGCCTGCACTCTGCAGGGCGATAAATTGGGCGATTTGATCGGAACAAAAAAAAAAAAAAAAAGCCATGAGGGGTAGACAAGAGTCCATCTGTTTGTAGAGTTTAGTCCAGATACAAGTCATAGAAATGTCTAATGACCAGAATAATCCAATGCCTGGCTGTAGAGATGACTCAATGCCTCCATCCTTTTCCCCCCCAACAAACCCCTCGCCAAATCGGTCTTCCACCCACGCGATCGTCGTCATATTGGAAAATTCTGAGGCGGTGAAGGGCGCCTCCAACCACCGAAAGCGGTTCACGGTGGGCCCGCCTTCGGCCACGAAAATTTTATTCTGCCATCCGACTCATTCTTCTTCTTCTTTCTTCATTCCCCAGCTCTTGCAGCTGCTATTCTTTTCTATACCCTCCTCCCCTCTTATACCCCTCAAAAAACCTCAATTTTGAAACACCCCTCCCCCCAAAAAGGAAAATTGAAAAAAAAAAAAAGTCTTTCTGGTGGATGCTGTGATTGAGTGACCTGCACTCGCCCAGATTCGTCCCCGAGAGGACTTGTCCCCTCATTTTTTTCTCTCCTCGCCAATTGCGATGTCCCAGCCTGCTTCCATCGAGGAACCAGTCTTGCCTACCAGCCCGACATCAGGCGGTGCAGTAGCCTACACCAACAAGAAGGACTTGCCCACAATGGATGCTACTAGTGGCGCCGTGATTACCCCGGCCTCCATCCCTGTTCGGGGTGGCACTGACCGGCTCGTCGCCCTCGAGCTCGAGGATGGCACCGTCTACCAGGGTTACAACTTTGGTGCGGAGAAGAGTGTGGCCGGTGAATTGGTCTTCCAGACGGGTATGGTTGGTTACCCTGAGTCCATCACCGACCCCTCATACCGCGGCCAGATCCTGGTCATCACCTTCCCGTTGGTGGGTAACTACGGTGTGCCCTCGCGCGAGCAGATCGATGATCTGCTCAAGCTCCCCACATACTTTGAGTCCAGTCAGATCCATGTCGCAGCGTTGGTGGTGGCAACCTACGCTGGCGAGGACTTCTCGCACTTCCTGGCCGAGTCTTCCTTGGGTCAGTGGCTCAAGGACGAGGGCGTCCCTGCCATGCACGGCGTGGACACTCGTGCGCTGACCAAGCGCATTCGCCAGAAGGGTAGTATGCTGGGCCGCATGCTGCTTCAGAAGGCTGGCGAGGCCAATGGCGTCGCTAACGGTGTCCAAGGTGAGGACTGGAAGTCGCACTTTGAGCAGATTGAGTGGGTGGATCCGAACAAGAAGAACCTCGTCGCTGAGGGTGAGTGAACCATCTAAACCCCGGCCCTTTCTTTTGGACTCGGAAAACGAAATGCGGCCAAATGGAATTCAGGATTCTGACATTATATATTTGGCAGTCTCCATCCGTGAGCCCAAGCTCTACACTCCCCCTGCCGATGTTGCCCTCAAGCACCCCTCGGGCCGTCCCGTTCGGGTTCTGTGCTTGGATGTTGGTATGAAATATAACCAGCTGCGCTGCCTGCTTACCCGTGGCGTCGAGGTCATGGTTGTGCCCTGGGACTACGATTTCCCCACCCTGGCCGGCAAGGACTACGACGGTCTGTTCGTTTCCAACGGTCCCGGTGACCCCGCGACCCTGACCACCACCATTAACAACCTGGCCAAGACTCTGAAGGATGCCCGGACACCGGTCTTTGGTATCTGTCTCGGTCACCAGCTGATTGCTCGCTCTGTGGGCGCTACCACCTCCAAGATGCTGTTCGGTAACCGCGGCCACAACATTCCTTGCACCAGCATGCTGTCTGGCAAGTGCCACATCACCTCCCAGAACCACGGTTTCGCCGTGGACGCTTCCAGCCTCCAGAACGGCTGGGAGGAGCTGTTTGTGAACGCCAACGATGCCAGTAACGAGGGTATCCGTCACACCAGCCGTCCCTTCTTCAGTGTTCAGTTCCACCCCGAGAGCACCCCCGGTCCTCGGGATACCGAGTACCTGTTCGATGTCTTCATCAAGACCATCATGAACACCCTTGCCTCCCCCGAGGCTCTGTCCAAGCCCGTCGAGTTCCCCGGTGGCATCAAGGCCGAGAACATCAAGGCCGCCCCTCGCGTGCACGTGAAGAAGGTTCTGGTTCTGGGCAGTGGTGGTCTGAGCATTGGCCAGGCCGGAGAGTTTGATTACTCTGGCAGCCAGGCCATCAAGGCGTTGAAGGAGGAAGGCATCTACACCATCCTGATCAACCCCAATATTGCCACCATCCAGACCTCCAAGGGCCTGGCTGACAAGGTCTACTTCCTTCCTGTGAACGCCGACTTTGTCCGCAAGGTTATCAAGCACGAGCGTCCCGATGCCATCTACGTCACCTTTGGTGGCCAGACCGCCCTCCAGGTCGGTATTCAGCTCAAGGATGAGTTTGAGGCCCTTGGTGTCAAGGTTCTGGGTACCCCCATCGATACCATCATCACCACTGAGGATCGTGAGCTCTTCGCTCGCAGCATGGACTCGATCAATGAGAAGTGTGCCAAGTCTGCCTCCGCCTCCACTCTTGAGGAGTCCCTGCGTGTCGTTCAGGAAATTGGCTTCCCCGTCATTGTTCGTGCTGCCTACGCTCTGGGTGGTCTTGGCAGTGGTTTCGCCAACAACATGGATGAACTGAAGGACCTCTGCACCAAGGCTCTGGCTGTCAGCCCCCAGGTCCTGATTGAGCGCAGTATGAAGGGCTGGAAGGAGATCGAGTACGAGGTTGTTCGTGACGCTCAAGACAACTGTATCACTGTCTGCAACATGGAGAACTTCGATCCCCTCGGTATCCACACCGGTGACTCTATTGTCGTTGCTCCTTCGCAGACCCTCTCTGACGAGGACTACAACATGCTGCGGACGACTGCCGTCAATGTCATTCGCCACCTTGGTGTTGTCGGTGAATGTAACATTCAGTACGCCCTCAACCCCTTCTCCAAGGAGTACTGCATTATCGAGGTCAACGCCCGTCTGTCCCGTTCTTCGGCCCTGGCCTCCAAGGCTACCGGTTACCCGCTTGCCTTCATTGCTGCCAAGCTGGGTCTGGGTATTCCCCTGAACGAGATCAAGAACTCCGTCACCAAGTCCACTTGCGCCTGCTTCGAGCCCTCGCTTGATTACTGCGTGGTCAAGATTCCTCGCTGGGATCTGAAGAAGTTCACTCGTGTCTCCACCCAGCTTGGCTCCTCCATGAAGTCTGTTGGTGAGGTCATGAGTATTGGTCGGACTTTCGAGGAGGCCATTCAAAAGGCCATCCGGTCGGTTGACTTCCACAACTTTGGATTCAACGAGACCAACGCCCTCATGTCCATCGAGGCCGAGCTTCAGACTCCTTCTGATCAGCGCCTGTTCGCCATTGCCAACGCTATGGCCGCTGGCTACAGCGTTGACGATATCTGGAAGCTGACCAACATTGATAAGTGGTTCCTGAGCCGTCTGAAGGGTCTGAGCGACTTTGGCAAGTCCATGTCCACTTTCAACGCCACCACTGTGCCCATCAACATGATCCGTCAGGCCAAGCAGCTTGGTTTCTCCGACCGACAGCTCGCTAAGTTCCTGAGCTCTAACGAGCTGGCTGTGCGCCGCATGCGTGTTGAGGCTGGTATCACCCCGATCGTCAAGCAGATTGATACCGTCGCTGCCGAATTCCCGGCTGTGACCAACTATCTCTACCTCACTTACAACGCCTCTGAGCACGATCTCAAGTTTGACGACCATGGTATCATGGTTCTGGGCTCTGGTGTCTACCGTATCGGTTCTTCTGTCGAGTTCGATTGGTGTTCTGTGCGCACCATTCGCACTCTCCGCGAGCAGGGCCACAAGACCATCATGGTCAACTACAACCCTGAGACCGTCAGTACCGACTACGACGAGGCTGATCGCCTGTACTTCGAGAACATCAATCTCGAGACTGTCCTCGATATCTATCAGCTGGAGACCTCGAGCGGTGTGGTCATCTCCATGGGTGGTCAGACCCCCAACAACATCGCTCTGCCCTTGCACCGCCTGAACGTCAACATCCTCGGTACTTCCCCCGAGATGATTGACAGCGCTGAGAACCGTTACAAGTTCTCTCGCATGCTCGACCGCATTGGTGTTGACCAGCCTGCTTG
Organism: Penicillium goetzii; assembly: GCA_037043885.1. NCBI lineage: Eukaryota > Fungi > Ascomycota > Eurotiomycetes > Eurotiales > Aspergillaceae > Penicillium > Penicillium goetzii. The sequence goes on from JAWLST010000035.1 coordinate 205,737, forward strand.
GAAGGAGCTGACCAGCATTGAAGAGGCCCGTTCATTCTGTGACAAGGTCGGCTACCCTGTGCTGGTCCGTCCCTCGTACGTGCTCTCCGGTGCTGCCATGAACACTGTCTACTCCGAGCACGACCTGGCCAACTACCTGAACCAGGCCGCCGATGTCTCTCGTGAGCACCCTGTTGTCATCACCAAGTACATTGAGAACGCCAAGGAGATCGAGATGGACGCCGTCGCCCGCAACGGTGTGATGGTCGGCCACTTCATTTCGGAGCACGTTGAGAACGCCGGTGTTCACTCTGGTGACGCTACCCTCATCCTGCCTCCCCAGGATCTGAGCGCTGAGACTGTGCGTCGCATTGAGGAGGCGACCCGCAAGATCGGTAACGCTCTGAACGTCACTGGTCCTTACAACATCCAGTTCATTGCCAAGGACAACGACATCAAGGTCATTGAGTGCAACGTTCGTGCTTCGCGTTCGTTCCCCTTCGTCTCCAAGGTCATGGGTGTCGACCTGATCGAGATGGCCACCAAGGCTATGATCAACATTCCCTTCCAGGAGTACCCTCCCGTCAGCGTCCCCAAGGACTACGTCGGTGTCAAGGTCCCGCAGTTCTCCTTCTCTCGTCTCTCGGGCGCTGATCCCGTCCTCGGTGTCGAGATGGCCTCCACTGGTGAGGTTGCTTCTTTCGGTCGCGACAAGTACGAGGCCTACCTGAAGGCTCTGCTGTCCACTGGCTTCCGTCTGCCCAAGCGCAACATCCTGTTCTCCATTGGTTCCTACAAGGAGAAGCTGGAGATGCTTCCTTCTATTCAGAAGCTGCACCAGCTTGACTACAACCTGTTTGCCACTGCTGGTACTGCCGACTTCTTGAAGGAGAACGGTGTACCTGTCAAGTACCTTGAGGTGCTGCCCGGCGAGGAGGACGACATCAAGTCTGAGTACTCTCTGACCCAGCACTTGTCCAACAACCTGATCGATCTGTACATCAACTTGCCGTCCAGCAACCGCTTCCGCCGCCCGGCCAACTACATGTCCAAGGGTTACCGCACTCGTCGTATGGCTGTTGACTACCAGACTCCTCTGGTCACCAACGTCAAGAACGCCAAGATCCTGATTGAGGCCATCGCTCGCCACTACCCTCTGAACATTCAGACTACCGACTTCCAGACCAGCCACCGTACCGTGGTCCTGCCCGGCCTGATCAACATTGCTGCCTTTGTTCCCGGTCTTGCCTCTCTTGGTTCCAAGGATTTCGAGAAGGTCACCAAGTCCTCGATTGCCGCCGGTTTCACCATGGTTCGTGTGATGCCCGTGGGTGTCGAGGGCTCGATCACCGAGGCCAGTGATCTGAAGATCGTCCAGCAGAACGCTCAGGACCAGTCGTACTGCGACTTCAACCTGTCCGTTGCTGCCACTGCCGACAACTCGGATCAGATTGGGCAGGTGACTGGTGAGGTTGGCTCCTTGTTCATCCCGTTCAACCACCTGTCTGGCAACATCAACAAGGTGGCTACCGTGACCAACCACTTCGGAGTCTGGCCCTCGAGCAAGCCTCTGATCACCGACGCCAAGGGCACTGACTTGGCCTCAATTCTTCTGTTGGCCAGCCTCCACAGCCGCAACATCCACGTCATGAGCGTGACCTCCAAGGAGGACATTAACCTCATTGCTCTCAGCAAGGACAAGGGCTTGATGGTGACCTGCGATGTCTCTATCTTCTCGCTGTTCCTGTCCCAGGATGACTTCCCTGCCTGCAACTCCCTGCCCACTGCTGAGGACCAGAAGGCCCTGTGGGACCACCTGAGCACCATTGACGTCTTCTCCATTGGCAGCATTCCCTACCAGCTTGCTGGCAAGGAGGCCTCTCCCGAGGTCGGCATTGCCGAGTCGCTTCCCCTGCTCTTCAGCGCTGTCGCCGATGGTCGTCTGACTGTGGAGGATGTCACTGCTCGTCTCCACGACAACCCCAAGAAGATCTTCGAGCTGCACGACCAGGCCGATTCCTCCCTTGAGATCGAGATTGACCGTCCTTACCTGTTCCAGAGCCCCAACGGCACCTGGTCTCCCTTCAACGGCAAGATGATGCGTGGCTCTGTCCAGCGCGTTGTCTTCCAGGGCAAGACTTCCTGCCTCGACGGCGCGCTCTCCAAGGATGCTGTCAAGGGTACCGACATGTCTTCTCACCGGATCATCCCCAGCTCTCCTGTGCACAAGCCTACCACTCCCATGGTCCGCCCCGAGAGTGCCCTGGACCGCCAGAGCACCCCCGGCCGCCACGCCCGCGCTCGCGCTCTGGATGCTGCTGTCCCGGCCGTTGGTGAGCTTGGACCTCCTCTGTACCCCCCGTCCTCGCAGGTGTCGTCCCCTCTGTCTGAGATGCTCTCGCGCTCTACCTTCCGCGGCAAGCACGTTCTGTCCGTGAACCAGTTCACTCGCTCGGATCTGCACCTGCTCTTCACTGTCGCCCAGGAGATGCGCCTCGGTGTTCAGCGCTACGGTGTTCTTGACGTCCTCAAGGGCCGTGTCCTGGCCACGCTCTTCTACGAGCCTTCTACTCGTACCTCCGCCTCCTTCGACGCGGCTATGCAGCGCCTCGGTGGTCGCACTATCCCCATTGCGACCGAGCACTCTTCTACCCAGAAGGGCGAGACCCTCCAGGACACCCTCCGCACTCTCGGCTGCTATGCTGACGCCGTGGTTCTGCGCCACCCCGAGCCCACCAGCACCGCGGTCGCTGCCAAGTTCTCCCCTGTGCCCATCATCAACGGTGGCAACGGCTCCATTGAGCACCCCACCCAGGCCTTCCTGGACCTGTTCACCATCCGCGAGGAGCTGGGTACAGTCACTGGCTTGACCATCACCTTCACTGGTGATCTCAAGTACGGCCGTCCTGTCCACTCCCTGATCAAGCTGCTCCAGTTCTACGATGTTCGCATCCAGCTTGTCTCCCCCAAGGAGCTGGCTCTGCCCGAGGAGGTCCGTCAGCAGATCGTGGCCTCTGGCCAGCTGGTCTGCGAGTCCGAGGAGCTGACTCCCGAGATCGTTGCTCGCTCCGACATTCTGTACTCCACTCGTGTGCAGAAGGAGCGCTTCTCCGACCTCGCCCAGTACGAGCGTCTGAAGAACGCCTTCATCATTGACAACGCTCTGCTGAAGCACGCTAAGAGCCACATGGTTGTCCTGCACCCGCTGCCGCGCAACGCCGAGATCGCCGAGGAGGTCGATTTCGATCAGCGGGCTGCTTACTTCCGCCAGGTACGATGCAACCCCCTCCCCTTTATTGCACAAGACATGCTGACAATTCGACTATAGATGAGATATGGCTTGTACTGCCGCATGGCGCTGCTGGCCCTGGTCTTGGCTCCCTAAATTACCCCATCCGCCTCTTATAATTATATTCCCCTCTGAGACCGGGAATCCAAAAAGCGCGCCATTCGATTTTCTATCACGCAAGACATGTCTTCCATTGTTTCCTGTTCTGCTTTCAAAAGTTTCTGCCCGTTCTGTCTGGATATCTTCGTAGGTGCAGCAGCTGCCTCGATAGAACGTTGAGTTGTATAGATTAGACAATCTCCGTTTCTCATGAATTCGATGATGACCCCGTGCTGTGTATGTCTGTATATTAGGTGGTTATTTCAGAGATTTACGTTATGTGTGACGTGTGATGTGTGATGTGTTATGTGTTATGTCTATGTTTTGTGTCATTTTGCGTGGCGTGTGCGTTTGGTGTGTTTTTTGTGGTTTGTTTCTTGGCGTTTTTTGGGTCTGGTTTCGGGGTTCATCATCGGGTCACTTTTTCTTTTCTATACCTCTTTCTCTCTCTTTCTCTTTGCATTGGCATTGACTGTGAAATGACAAATTCATTTTTGTACATCTTCTACGTCTTCTGGAATTTTAGTAATATGCATTCAAAAACTGTAGCAGGTGAGTACACTTGTTGTGTTGATCCCAGTACCATAGCGGAACCGCGAATGACCCTTCAAGGGTATACATCTATCCTTCCGTCTTCCCGACCCTGCTTCGAACGACTTGGAACCTATCTGAACTGTCATTTTGATAGAGTGGCTCAATAACCATCACATTACTATCTACAAGTATGGGGTAGACAATAATGTCTCCATACTCGGTAGACCCACCAAGACCCACTTCCAAGAGTCCCTGACAACAATGGCAGTTATCAACCTTCCTCAGTGGGCGCAACTCCACCCGTTGATGACACCATCAAGGCGCTTCGTTGCTCATCAACTTTGCACTTTGGCGGGCCAATGACAATTCTATCTAAAGCCTCTGTAACTTTTTATTTGCCCTGCTTCCCGTCTGTATTTCTCGGCCGGGTGTCAGTGTGTTAGCATGATGTAACTCGACACCGTTCGCTGGAAGTGTCCTGGTAGTGATCAAGTAGTGCTTCGAATCAATTCTCGCGTGGCATATCGCGCGAAGCACGCGGCGAATGATGTGCTTCGTAAAAGCTAATTTTTACAGTCATGTCCCGGCACACTTAACAAGAAGAATGTCAGTACTCCGTTTCAGTTCATCCGTGGATACTAAATTCTTACCCCCCAGTTTCTGGTTTCCTCCATATCGCCATGTCTGTTGCCGAGAAGAAGGAAACAAGTGCCTATGCGACGCCTGAGGATGTTGGGACGTCGCCTTCCTCGAGTAGTATCGCTGAATTTGCTGGCATTAATGAGAAATATTTGCTTCGAAAGCTGGATCTTCGTTTGCTCCCACCCTTGACGCTCCTATATCTGCTATCCTTTCTTGATCGCAGCAATGGTTTGTTTACCCTCGCTCTTGAATGAGCTCAGAATGAATCAGTACTAATCGCCTGTTTTAGTTGGTAATGCCCGCTTGGAAGGAATGACGGACGATATCAAAATGAGTATGCAGCAGCCCAGCACGACTATGTGATATCTCGAGCTAACCGAGCGCGACGTAACTCACAGCGGGCGACCAATATTTGACCGGTCTTACCCTGTATTTTATCGGATACGTCCTGTTCGAAGTTCCAGCAAATACAGCCTTGAAGTTGACCAGGCCGAGTATCTGGCTGCCAACTCTCACGTTGATATGGGGAGTGGTCGCAACCCTTTTGGGAGTTGTTCAGAACTATCCTGGCTATCTAGCCTCCCGCTTCTTCCTCGGTGTTGCTGAGAGCGGACTTTTCCCTGGCGTGGTATTCTATCTTTCCATGTGGTATAAACGCAATGAGCAGCATTACCGGGTTGCTCTGTTTTTCTCTGCGGCTTCGTTAGCTGGAGCCTTTGGTGGTATACTTGCATGGGGCATCGCGCATATGGAAGGCGTTGGCGGATACAATGGATGGCGCTGGATTTTCATTTTGGTAAGTGCTATCATAAAGATAACTTGTATGATTTATCATTGACTAATAAATTGTCTAATTTAGGAAGGACTTTTGACCATTGCTGTGTCAGTCATTGCCTACTTTTGGGTCCACAATTACCCAGCAACGGCCAAGTTCCTGACCAAGGAGGAGCGAGAATTCATCCAATTCCGCTTGAAGAACGACAATGACTCGACTCGCGATGAGACCTTTTCCTGGTCCGCAGTCCTCGATGCGTTCAAGGATTCGAAGGTGTGGCTATATGGCCTTGGATTTCACTCGTTGAGCCTGCCACTCTACACGCTTTCTCTGTTTCTGGTATGTTGCAGCCTTGTCATCGACACTGGCCATCAGAGGACTGACCTTCTCAAAGCCTACAATTATCAAAGAGCTCGGTTATTCTGCAGCGCAAGCCCAGCTACTGACGGTTCCACCTTACGCAATTGCCACTGCAATGACCGTCGGCGTCGCTGTTCTCTCTGAGAAAACACACCGACGAGCTCCCTTTATCATGGGCGGGTCTGCTCTGGCCTGTATTGGCTACATTATTTTACTCTCGCAGCACCGAGCAGGAGTTAGCTATGTGGGCACAATCTTCGCCGCAGCAGGAATCTATCCCGCCGTTGCTATCGTGCTATCTTGGCCGGCAAATAACGTCTCCGGGCAAACTAAACGCTGCATCGCCAATGCCCTCCAAATTTCCATTGGCAATCTTGGGGCAGTGCTTGGAACACAATTGTATCGAACTGAGACAAGTCCACGGTTTTTCCTGGGGCATGGTTTTGCTCTCGGGTACTTGGTGGCTAATATTATTGTCGTTGCGGTGACCTGGTGGGTTCTTAAGCGAGCGAATGCCCAGAAAGCGGTTGAACGGGAGCAGAAAGGCCTTCGTCCGTTGATGGGTGATGTTGGAGATGCGGAAGGAGAATTCCTCGGCGACCGTGACTCTCGCTGGGTGTTCCAGACTTAAGGCAGATGGCATGACATTGAGCGCGCTGGTCAAATAGTTGAAGTTGCGCAGTTAAAGCCTATAATGTATTGTCAAATGCTATATTTTCGTTGCCCCTTGATTCTTGATTTGAAGCCCTAGAGATTCTTTGTACAAAACCCTTATTGCCTCTATCGTGTTGATCAATTCTATTTCTCGTTTATCTGTCTATACATTGGGAAAGTAGCCTTGTGTATCATCTCCCCCAAGGATCAAGCTTTGTCCGGCCAGTACTGTTGAACCAGGACCTTCTTGTTTACCTTTCCCATGGCATTGCGCTCTATATTATCAACGGTCTTCAGAACAGAAGGCACTTTGTATGCCGCCAACTCCTTCTTGAGCTCAGCACGAAGAGCCGGTAACTCCATTTCGGCACCCTAATGTATATATATTAGCAAACTGAAAGACTTTTCTCAAGGTCGATTGGAACTTACCTCACGGAATTTCACTACTGCAGCAACTCGTTCTCCCCATTCAATATCTTTCAGCCCAACAACGGCCACCTCTTGAATCTGGTCCAATGCAAGCATGACACGCTCCACCTGCAGGGCGGAAATCTTGTAGCCTCCAGATTTTATAATGTCGACACTGGCGCGACCTTGAATGAAGTATGCACCGGTTGAATCACGGACGGCGCAATCGCCGGTCTTGAACCATCCATCCGCGGTAAACTCTGAGGCGGTTGCTTCGGGCCTCCTCCAGTATTCGCGGAAGACATTCATTCCTTTGATTTCAATCATTCCATCTTCGTCGACTGCATCGATGATTCGACCGGTCTCCTTCTCTGTCAGACGGACCTGCACACCTGGCAAAGGCCAGCCAACGCTGCCGTCGATACGTTTCTCCACTTCCAGTCCACAACTTATGCCCATGCCGATCTCCGTCATGCCGTAACGCTCTAGCAAGACTTGCCCCGTGATTTCAGCGAATTTGGCTTTGATCGGGGTTGGAAGTGCAGCTGATCCACTGACAACCAGACGTAAAGCCTTTGCGCCAGCCCGTGCTGCGTTCTCGCTCTCAGTGCTACGGATGTGGGCGTCAAAGTAATCGTTCAGGCGAGAGTATATCGTGGGAACTGCCATGAACATGGTTGAAGAACCGCGATCCTGCCAGCGCTCCCATATGACTTTCGGGTCAAACTTGGGGTGCATTTCCACTGTAACTCCGCTCAAAAGACTTGCTGTGAGTCCGTTTATAATACCGTGGACGTGGTGTAGTGGGAGGACATGAATCAAGTGATCTGAGGGTCTATAGTCCCACGCCTTGACGAGACAGCTGGCTTGGAATGTAATGTTCTCATGTGTTGTCACGCAACCCTTCGGGTTTGAAGTTGTGCCACTCGTGTAGATCATCAAGGCTCTCCGGTCGAGGGAGAAAGACGAAGAGAAAGTTGGCAGCGATGGTTTGTCATTGCGTGTGAACGGGTCGAGGCCGATGAATGGGGTTCCAGTGGGTACTGCCTCACGGAGAGCTGGAGCAACTTTCTCGAAAGCGGGATGAATGATAATTAGAGAGGGATCTGAGTCTCCAATGGTGTACAGTAGCTCCTTGACAGGGTGGGATGTGCCTGATTAGTTACTATTGTTAGTATTCAACGAGTTACTCGCCGTGATAGACGACCTCTTTCTTACATAGTGGTACACACACTCCTCCAGCAGCCCAAATTGCCCAGCTCGTGGCAACATAGTCATACCCAGCAGGGCACAGATATGCCACTCGCTGCTCATTGAGATCTCCCGATGACGTCGATCCGAGGGTTTCAATGATATGTTTCCTGAGAGCGGCTGTATCTTCGAGAAGCTGTGTAAAAGTGAACGACTCCTTCTTGGTTACATCGATGATTGCGATTTTCTCTGGGTCATCTTTCGCGCTCTGTTGCGCCGCCACGAAAAGTGGCAGCGAAGGGATAGGCATTGAGGGGAACTGTCGTGTGTAGATGGAAGATGAGATCGAAATGGTGAAATGGGCGCGAACAAACCCGAACTTAACACAAAAGCATGTGATAAGTCAAGGACAACTATTCTGACCTGAACTGACTCGGAATTTGCTCTGGAAAGAAAGTCGCTAGGGGGTTTGGCGATCGGAGTCCGATGACTTTAGCCGGTCTAACGCGGCGAGGGGCCGAGGTGGAGTCTATCGGCGTGCAATTGTAGACTCCGATCGGTCGGGAATAGCACCGACGAGGATTGAGGTTGAACAGTGTTGAGTTTGAAGAAAATTGGTTGAATATTTCATATTCACATCGTTTGCTCCAGTTTCTGTTACTTTTCCAGTAAAAGCAGCATTGAAAGAGGGGTCTATTCTACTTTGTTCAAAAACGTATATACTTCAGCCCTGGCTGAAACTGGATCTCTTCTTTGGCAGAGTACATGTTGCAAATAAAAAAATCTGCCATGGTAACTCTATGCCGAGCACAATTTTCTTCTTGTGATATGATGCTTTATTTATAATTCGAACTTCTTTCAGCTGAAGTCTTGTAGTTCTCCAGGATCACCGATCCTTTCATACCGAGGAACGATGGCACGTGACCCTCGTTAACCCCGAATCTCCGATGACGGAGGACTTTTGAAGCTTCGAAGCTCGTTTGACTCAAAGCTGGGAGACATTTCCCATTTGCGACCATGTTGCTTCGAACAACCCTGCGGGCTCGTCTGCTACGGCCCGCTGGTTTCCGCGCTGTGCGCTTCAAGTCTTCAGCACCCCTCGTTCGCATCGAAAATGGAACTTTCTACAGGCAGTATCCGACCGAAGACAACGCTGCGACCAATCTCCCTCTTTACCCGAATCTCAACTTTACTCTGCCCTCCGACGTTGTAACCTCTCCTACGAAGGAAGCGTCACTGCAGCATTGGGCCGTTATTGGACCTTCGGGGCGAACGGATCTACTCGACATTTTCCGTGGCCAGCACATCTCGATTCCTCCCACCGCCCGATCATATCCCTACCTCCTCTCCGATGAGATTGCTGCGAAGGACCCCCGGCTACGCATTATCGGAAATGCCATTCAGTACATTGGATTCAGTGGTGAAGGCTCTGGTGCCATTGGAGGCACTCGTGGCGCATATTTGAGTGCGCGCTATGAGAGCCTTCGCGAGGAGACCGATTGGACGGTGGAGCAATTCCTACGGGGTCAGACATCGTTGAATCCTCCGGAGGGAGAAGAGAATGGGACCTTGAAGGATGAGCAGTTGCTGAAGGATGTTGTCACTGATCTGCATCTGGAGTCCCTGCTTGACATGCCAGTCGCAAACCTGAGTAACGGACAGACGCGACGGGCACGTATCGCCAAGGCTTTGCTGGAGAAGCCGGAATTGTTGCTGCTAGATGAGCCTTTCAGTAAGTTGTCATTATGGTTCCATACTGTGACATTGGACTGAGACTGACCTCTTATCTTAGTGGGATTGGACCCGGCCACTGCCCGAAGTATCTCGAACCTGCTTCATCGACTGGCAGAGAAACAATCGCCACGGCTGGTGCTGGCACTTCGCCCTCAGGATCGGGTGCCAGACTGGATCTCTCATATAATTCTGGTGGGCAACGGGCACCAGGTCCTTCAACAAGGAACAAAGAAGGACGTTTATGCCACTCTTGAAGCGTGGCAGAAGATGCCAGTAAAGGGACACAGAATCCCGAAGGATTCTGAGAAAAAGGCGAAATTGCTAGAGTTCCGTGCTCATTTGGAATCTGGGAACCTGGATGAGCAATTACTCCAGGACTTCACCTTGAACCAAACCAAAAAGTCTTCCACACAAGGCCCGGCATCATTAGGTGGGGAGGCTCTCATTGAAATGGATGGGGTTCATGTCCAGTACGGCGACAAGGTCGTGCTGGGTGACTGGAAGCAGAAAGTGAACGACGAAACCAAAGATGGCCTTCACTGGCGGGTGCGCCGGGGTCAACGCTGGGCAATCCTTGGTGCCAACGGTTCCGGGAAGACGACGCTGCTGTCGTTAATCACATCCGACCATCCCCAAGCATACTCACAGCCCATTAAAATGTTCGGTCGTTCTCGCCTTCCTGAGGTGGGCAAGCCCGGAATCTCCATCTTCGAACTACAGTCCCGCCTAGGCCATTCATCACCTGAGATCCATGCCTTCTTCCCACGTCAATTAACAGTGCGTGAAGCTCTGGAGTCGGCCTTTGCGGAGACTTTCCTGTCCAAACCAAAGCTCGATCATGAGAAAGACCTGGATGTGAGCGCAGCTCTTCGAGCTTTCAAGGCTGAGCTTGACCCCAATGCAGCCCATGAAGAACCACCATCGGTTTCTACAGGTACAATGTTCCCGAACCTTGACCCCGAAGGATCGCGCAAGTCAAAAAAAGCTACCACCAATTTCTACATGCCGTTGGAATACCAGGTTGAATACGCTGACCACATTAAATTTGGTGAGCTGAGCACTGCTCAGCAACGAATCGTGTTGTTCCTGCGCGCCCTGATTCATAAACCAGACATTGTCATCCTTGACGAACCCTTTTCGGGCCTGACAGCCTCGCAGCGCGATAAGTGCTTGCAGTTCATCGAAGCAGGGGAAACCCATGAGAGCTCGAAAGTCTCCAAGAACATCCCGTTGCGACACCGCGGGTTATCGGAGGACCAGGCGTTGGTCCTGATCAGCCACGTGAAGGAGGAAATTCCCGACAGTGTACGCTATTATATGCGTCTACCGTCTGAGCTAGGCCTGGGCGCCGAGCCTGTCGATTTCCGCGCCGGCATGCTCAAAGATTCCAGTGTTTTGAGTGACTCGGCGGTCTGGGATTTGGTGTGGTCTCCCGCAGACCAATTCGTTCAAAAAAGTCAGAAGACCACCGTGGATCGAAAGTCCGAGGAGGTTGAAAACGATGACTTTGAGAGATTTGGATATTACACGATATAGACGTGATTTTAATGTACAGCTAGTCTATAACTTTTTTGATGATAGAATCTCAATGTAACATAGTGGAATCTCCATGTTGTCTTATTCAACCCTTATCTAGCTGAACGACTTCGCTAGTTATCCGAACACTAACGCCCTAGCCTCAATGCTTTCCCGCACTTTTGCCTTGAGAGTGAGAAAAAGGGGGTATGAAGAAGTTATCCCTATAGTCCGCCTCAAGCAGCAAATTAGCTATAGCTTTCCTAACTAGATCCAGATAAATACCTAACTTGTGGCTTCGTTGTAATTATTATTTTGATCTGACAACAAATAACACATTAATTCACATAGCCCCTGTCTTGCCACAAATGCGGTTAGTGCTGGACACTGGACAGGGGACGACGATCCTATACATATTTTGACGTTGACAGGGGGGCCTTGACCGCCTGACCATGTCGTCTGCGCTAGAGCCTCAATTTGTAGGGGTCTCCCACTTCAAACCCCCGCGATCACTTTTGAAATGATACTGTGTTGCACCTAAACCTTCCTTTCAAGCCTTGTGTAATCTCTTTGTTGCCCGAATCAACCCCCCCCCCTCCCCCAGGAACGCAGTGGGTTGGTTCCTGACACCGAGCCGCTCTGAAAACTAAACGAGATTGGTCATGGACCCAGTATCTGCGTTCAGCCTAGCGGGCACGATTTTACAGTTCATTGACTCAGGATCTACTTTCATTACATATGCATGGCACCTATATCGCGGCGATCCTGGCAGCGCAAAGAATCCCCGCGAGTTGGAGCTGCTTACAACCAGTTTCGATCAAATCCTCACAACTTTTGAATCATTCTCAAACAATAACAGCCAACAGATTCAGCATGATGGCCTCTCGCACCTTGCCAACGAATGCAAAGAAGTTACAGCCCGGCTGTTGACACTCCTTCGGAAACTTTCTCCTGGCAAACGGTATCACAAGAGAGATGCACTAAGGGTTGCCTTCCAAAGGTTGTGGGACGAGAGCGAGATAGAGTCGCTTAGGACCAGACTGGATGGATTCCGTAATCAGTTTAACCTTCATCTTCTTGTCTCTTTGCGGTTAGTTCATTGAATCCCGAGTTCTCACCTCTACAGGTCGCTGATGTCCATGTACCAGGCAATATGCTTTGCAGAGCTCGTTACAGCAGGAGGATACACGCGACGCTCTGGGTATCATAACGTCCAGCACGAGCAAACTCGAAGGCGTTGCAAACTCCATTTTAGAGTATCTGGCATCCAAGGCGAGCTTCTCTAACAGGTTAGAGATGACCGAAAGTCTCCGTACTGGCCTCGTCACAGAAATCTACCATGAAGATGCCGGATTGGAAAGCAATATGGCGCATCTCATTCCCATGAGCCCAGAAAGGCGGCGGAAACTTCAAGATCACATCCTGTCGGCCCTACATTACGAAACAATGGATGAGCGCCAGGGTCGGATTCCCAAAGCCTACGAGTCGACGTTTGAATGGGCATTCCGTGATACCACGTCTGAAGAAAAGAGTGGCTATAATCTTAAGAGCTGGCTCGAAAGTGAGGACCAGGTGTACTGGATTACCGGTAAAGCCGGTTCAGGCAAGTCAACATTGATGAAATACATTTGCCAGCCCACTCTATCAGATGCAGATTTCGTCTCCTACGACAACGATCAAAACGCAAAGCAACTTAGTTCAAGATGCAAACCCAATCTGGAAAACTGGGCAGCTGGCAAGAAACTTGTCATCGCCTCATTCTACTTCTGGAACTCCGGAACGCGACTTCAGAGGACTCATGCAGGACTTTTCCGGTCGCTGCTGTACGAAATTTTGCACCTGAACCGCGAACTGATACCCGTTGCCGTTCCTTCTCGATGGGAATCCTTGTCCATGTTGGATCTCAATCCCGAGGCATGGAAGGATGCAGAGCTTCAGTTGGCTCTCAATTTAGCTGTGAGAGCGGTAACAACAGATAGCAAGCTTTGTCTTTTTATCGATGGCTTAGACGAATTTGAAGGCGATCATGAGGGGCTTGTAACTCTGCTCAGAAACCTTGCTCATCAGAACAAGAACGTCAAGCTTTGTGTGGCGAGCAGACCGTGGGTTGTGTTTGAGGACGCATTCGAAACTAAACCACACCTTAGACTCGAAACTCTCACGTACGACGACATTTTGCATTATGTATCGTCAAATTTCCACAGCAACACAGAATTTCAAAAGCTTGCGGTCAAAGAACCCAAGTTCGCTGACCAGCTCATACAAGAAGTAGTATCCAAGGCTTCTGGCGTGTTTCTTTGGGTTCATCTTGTTGTTTCATCGCTGCTTTCGGGGATGAGCTATGGCGATCGCATTCAAGATCTTCTAAAGCGTCTTCATCAACTGCCTCCAGATCTTGAGGATCTATACGATAGGCTGTTACGAAGTCTCAACCCATTCTACCTGGAACACGCTGCCCAAATGTTGTTGGTCATAGAAGCGTCAAGACGGCCGCTACCTCTGATACTATTTTCATTTGCGGACGAAGAGACCGCGGAGTCGGTGGAACATATAGCCACTAGACCGATGGAAGACGCAATCCTGCTCCTTCGTCTGGATTCCGTGGCTCGTCGTCTCAACAGCCGCTGGAAGGGCCTCCTTGAGATCAACAGGGTCTCGGAATCTTGCAGTCCCAATGAACGCGCCCACCAGACGATCCAGTACCTTCACAGGACCGTGAAGGATTTTGTCAAGAGCAAAAAAGTGAGCAAGTACCTGCAATCTTGCCTGAAGCATCCTTTCGATCCTCATTTGAGCCTATGTATCGCCTACTGTGCATATATCAAAACTTTTCAACCATCAACTCCAACGGAGACGGTGCACTCTTGCCTTTGGCATGCAGCCAGAGCTTTACCAAGCAGCGAGAAAGATATTCTTGAAATCCTTGATAATATGGCAGTGACCTTACCCTCTATATATGCCCCACCTAGTGACGAAAGCATTCATCTAGCGAGGAATTCAGCCACAACGAGCTCTACTCCGAAGCCTTGCCATTACCTAAATGTGGAATGGGATTTGGCCAAAAGCAATGGCGCATTTGGGGAAACCTTCCTCTCGCTGGCAGTCATTCACGGCGTGACGAGCTACGTCAAGGCACGAGCTAAAGTTGCATGTCTGGTGCAAAAGCCCTGCCACGAAGGCAGATCGATGATATGGCCACTGCTCATGGACGCAGTTTATGCGGAATCATTTCAAGTCGACATGGTACGGTGTCTTCTTAGCCTAGGAGCTGACCCAAACTATTGCGTGCCCCACCTCAAAGAGGAGTCGCCATGGTACAGACTTCTGCGTGTGATTGAAACTTCGCATCCTGCTCCGATAAATACATATTCGCTGTCTAACGAGCTCCGGCCGACAGTAGAGGCAATGGTCATGCATGGTGCTAGTGTCACCGGTGCACGAAACCTCTTTGGCGACGTCACGTTTAAAAATAGATACGGCACCCAGGAGGTGGTTTCACGGTCCAGGAAGTTCACTGGCGAGTTCTTCACGGGCCTGGAAAGCCTACCAACCGTGAGGAAGTCTGCAAATAAGTCAGTAAAGTGGTTCAAGTTTCGGAAGACTACGGGGTAATTTTATTTGAGTAGCGAGACCAGGCATTAGAGCGTCTCTTCAAGTTTTATAGTAGGGGATCTCTGAATTGCACAACTACTCACGAATCATGATAAGGATGTGAGAGACCTGGATATTACACGCTATAGACGCGATCTTGCTGTACAGTTAGTCTATAACCTATTTGATGATTGAATCTCAATGTAACATAGCGAAAGCTCGCTATTTCCTTGTCCAAACCTAATCGATCCAAACAATTTCACTAGTTATCCAAACACCAACGCCCTAACCTCAATGCTCTCCCGCGCTTTTGCCTCGGAGGGAGCATTGGGGTCAACGAATACCGTATGTGCCACGCGCTTGGCCACTCCATCTTGGCCATCAAAACATTTAAGAAGAATTCTCTTGCTATCATCCACGCCAGCGCAGAATCTCCAATCAGTCTTGGGATTGTATTTGACACCCATAATCTCCCCATTGAAGCTCGGATACCGGTATTGGATAGTAACAAAGTCTTCCTCCTCAGACGTTGTCGCAGACGCAAATGTGAAGGGTGAAGATTCAACAGCCCCATTAATCGGTCGCCAGACATTAATGATCTGATACCGTTCGCCCAACTACTTCTCCGCCGACTCTGGATCCGATACATGCTTGCGCACTCGCGATTGAGCAGACCTTTCGGTTTGGTTGACGCACGGTGTGGGGGTTTGCCCTTCGTATGGTGTGATCGAAAAACATAATAGTATCCATGGGCACCGGGAACTGCTTCAAGTAGCAGTCGTTCCACCTCAGGGTAGTATGTCTCCCAAAAGGCGTCGTCGGAGTTGAACGTCTCTATGTGTCTGACGACGTGATGTTGTTCAAGATTTGAAATGCGTCCCGGTCGAGTGAGAATTGGTCTTCGTTCCCCCGGATGTCGTGGATGGGAACTGTACGAATATCGCCGTTGTAGTTGTGCCATGGCTCGCCAATTGGTGGTTCCTCGACGTAATTGTATAGAGCTGCCCCGTCGTCAGGAGCTTGGTAGAAGACCAATTCTGCTTGGATGGCGGGGCTGGCTATTGCATAGACCTGAGGTTGGGCGAGTGGGAGTTGGGAGGTACCTAGGTAGAGAATAAGATGGAATGAAATTATAGCCCTCGGGCTGTGCATTATGGCAAGCGCGTTTTATACTTAACATTCGTTGATGTCTCACTATCCATAGCATCCAAACTTGGGGTATGTGAGGAAAGGAAACGGGTTCTTTTCGCTCGGAATTTGAAATCCCACAAGCGAGGTGTGTCCGGCTTTTGCTTGTATAGTGCCAGACCAAAATTTTCAATCTAGAAGCCAGACAAAAGATCTGTCCATATCTGCTTTAGCTTTCCCTTTTTGAGAGATCTTTCTAAATATATTTTGAACCGTCTTCCTCAATACCTTTTGCATTATTTCTCGGTCAATGACTTGACGCATGACTGATGAGATGAGAAATTTGGCAGACGATTTCCATTTAAATACAAGCCGTGATTTATAGATCTCAAAAACGCATCAAACCTATCAATAAGCTCAAGTTCAACCTCTTTTGACCAGCACGCCATGCAAGTATGGGAATGTCGAAAACGACGCAGCCGTCTCCAGATTATTCTCTGCCCACCCGCCATCCTCCTCCGCAGCCTTCAGCAAAATCCGAGCTGTATCCTGGTTCAATCGACAATCACCAATGAAAAACGCCCAACCACAGATCATGTATAATTGCTGAACGATTCGGGCCACAATGCTTCCCTTGGGCGTTGTCCATGGGTTGGCCACGTGTTCGCAAATCAGCATACGGCCCCCTGGACGAAGAAGTTTATACAGCTCAGATGCCGCGGTCTGTGGATCTGAAATGCTGCATAGAGCTCGAACGCAGATGATGGTGTCGAAAAGGGTGTCCCCTTCTTGGTAAGAGGTAATAGACCCGCCGCGAATAAGCTCTTTGACTATTTGGTCTGTACTTGCGCCCGCGGCCAGAATTTGATACCGATCTTGCAGATTTTGGTCATTGGCTTGAGACTGCAGCTTCAGGTGGAGGTCAATACATGGTTCGGCGCCGTAAATCTTGGTTATTTGGGGCCCCGTTAGAGATGACATCTGCGAGCCACTTCCGGGTCCCACCTCCAAGACGATTCCCGTTGCTTGAGAAAGGATGGGAGGAATCAGTCCCGCTGAGAGAGATGGAGGTGTTCCAGGAGGCTTAGGAGCTGGTATGGAGTATTAGACTCAAAACTGAGATATCTGTTACTTGGAAACTGCAGTCCTACCAGAAAATTCAAGCCAAAGTGACGAGAATGCCGATCCCCTTATCTGCTGCCATTGGCTCGCGGACAAGGGTATATCTCCCCTCACTACAGCCGAGAAGACGGTCTTCACATAATCTGGTCTCGAGTTAGTCGTTCGAACTTGGTCGCTTTTCTCGAGCAACCAATAAAAAGCATTGCGCGCAAGGAATAGATGACGTACGGTAGATGGCTGACTTGAGCATCAACGTAGGCTCGAAAAGAGACCACGCCCATTGTGAGGTTAAGGAAGTCATGATTGCAATCTTAGAGGTTCGGTTCAAGAAAAGGCCGAGCTGATTGCAGCATGAGATTCTGTAGGAGTGTAAATCAAGAAACACCCTGGTCATGATCTTCTCTTTGCCGAAAAAGCGGGGACTTTGTCTTCTGTTCGGATCAAAGGCCGATTCGGCGATTGGTCTCTCAACCTATCATATACATAACCCTAAGCCAATGAGAGCCCTTGGGGTGCCACTCGGCCTTTGAACTGACATGTAATCTGATACTTCGGAATCCAACCGTCCAATTGTCATAAGTATAAGACGGATCTGACAGAAATCAAGCTGAGTGAATTGGCGAACTTCATCTCATTATTGACTTCCGAAAATGGCGTTTCTCAACCTCTTCAAGAAAACCCTCCCATGGGTACAAACACCACTCATCGCTAATGCCCCCATGAGTGGCGCAGCGCTCAACGAACTTGCTACTGCCGTCAGCCGTGCCGGAGGACTCGGTCAAATTGGCTTCTTGGATGACATGCACGAGCTATCAAAGGAGCTACAGGTCGCGCGTGATAATCTACAAGACCTCATAGCGACTCTTCCCGATCCGCAAGTATTACCAATTGGAGTTGGTGTCATAGTTTTCGGATCCCCGATAGAAGCATGGATGAGGCTTTTCATGACGCACAAGCCAGCCGTGGTCTGGCTCTCGTTTGCTGGGACAAATGAACTTCGACAATGGACCGAGGCAATTCGTCAGGCATCACCAAAAACGCAGGTGTGGATTCAACTGGGCAGTGTGAAAGCAGCTTTGGATGTCGCGCAAGCGTGTCACCCCGATGCTTTGGTTCTTCAAGGCAGTGATGCTGGGGGGCACGGCCATCAAGATGGGGCTAGTATCGTGAGCCTCGTCCCCGAAGTCACAGATACACTCTTGCAACATGGCATTAGCGACATTCCCCTAGTCGCAGCGGGCGGGATCATTGATGGCCGAGGCACTGCTGCGGCACTGGCACTCGGTGCATCTGGTGTGGTGATGGGAACGAGATTCCTAGCAGCACCAGAAACACGCATTCCACAAATCTATCGTGACGCAATCTTCAAGGCTTCCGATGGCGGACAAGCTACGGCTCGATCTCGGGTGTTTGACGAGGTCTGGGGGCCCAACTTTTGGCCAACGACTTATGATGGACGGTGTCTTCGGAATAAGGTGTACGATCGATATGTATCGGGCATGCATATAAAAAAGATTCGAAGTTGGTTGGCCTCAGAAATGAATGGGCCTGGCGCTGAGTCTCTGGATGTTCACGATATGGGCAGTTTGTGGGCTGGGACCGGTGTGGGGATGGTGAATACGATGCAGAAGGCGGGAGATATCGTTCAGAGAGTACGAGATGACGCCTTGAAAGGAATTGGATCTCTCGCCCGAATGGAGTGACTGAATTACGTTAATATCCGACTCAACAGCAGCTGTTCTCAGTAATAATGTGGCCGTGATATTACTTCTGTCTGAGAAGCATCTATTTCAATCATTTAAAAGCACAGGGGAGGCCGTCCATTCATCCTCTTCCTTGGAATTAGCCTAGTCGTAACTAAGACCTAACTACAATTGGCTTTGTCAAGGCATTTCATGGCCAGCAATAAAATTATGTATTCCTAGTCTAATAGCCATAAGGAGATAGGAATGTAGTCGAGGGAAGGGAAGCTCAGGCGGGCTCTCCGTGAAGGCGACTTATAAACAGGCGATTTTCGTCTGGTTCTTTTAGCGACGATCCGGTTTTCTGGAGATAGCCCAAACGGCCTAGAAACCGAGACCACAGGAGATTCGTTCTCCTTTTCTTTGAAGGCTCTTTGTATGAGATATGCCAAAGTTCTGGCTCTGCTGTAATGAAAGGCATGCCCTTTTGATACTGCTGGTCTTGAAGGTAGGAGAGGTTGCGAGACCGTAACTCCTGGAATAGTTCGGGCGCTATTCCTTCGAAACACAAGCGATGTTTCAGAGCCGTAGAAGAATCATCAAGTGGTCCAGGGGGACCATCGGGTATAAAGACATGAGTCTTCCACAGTGGGTCTTCTTTAGTAAGACCGGGGCTTGGGTTAATTCACCTTGTCGAGATGAGAGCTATTTTGGAGTCAAATTCAGCGATTTCAATCTCGAAGTCTGTGTTGCAAAATGGATAGTTGTCGGCATCAGCGGCCTCGTCTCTATCGAATAAGGACTCCCAGACCTTTATGAACACAGATATGAAACAGGGAATTTGCCCACCTGAGACTAAATAACTCGTCTCGCGTTCTGACGAGTATTATATCCTGCATCCTGATATAAAGACCGAGGGGCTTCGGACATATCTGTGCTTCCTTTGAGAAAGGCCTGATTATGTCCGGGGAGAATTAGTGGACTTGTGTATAGGACTGAGAATTAGTGCTAATCCCTGACTTTGGACCGTAGCAAAACCGCTTTATAGCGATTTTAAGCTGGAGGAAAGAAAGTTGGTTTGGTGTATGACTCTGGGTATCATGAGGAGGATGAACGATTTCCCAAACCATTTGTCCACGGTAGCCGACAGGTTCTTTCATGGGGTAATCCACTGAGCCCAAAACATCGCAAGCGAAGTATTCTGGGGAATCTCGTTCCAGTCGATTTAGGACTGAGAGCTTATCGTCTTGTGTGGGAGGAGACAGTCCGTTAATTTTTCGTAGCAACAGCTTAAGACGTCGATTATTGCAAAGGAAAAAGCAAATCAGGTCAACAAGGGGCAGAAAGTCAGATATTGACAATAATAGCTCCGGGGAGAGTCCGGCGAGTGTAGTCATATAGAGGGTCTCAGAACAAGGGCTGATCGCCTTGTTCGCCCTGTATGGGCGGTTAAGGTAGAATTTGACACGATTGCTGATAGCGTTCATAGTCAAAGTTCGGCAGGTGGTGGTGGTTAAATTAAGAGGGTGAAGTAAAAAAGAGAGAAAGTGTAGGAGACTAGGAAGTTGGATCGGTCAGGACTGAATAGCAATTCTTCAGTTTAGTGTATTCTCCTTTTGATCGTCTTTTTTACCTGCCTACATTTTAGTCATCTTTCTAATCATTCTATGCATTCTGTAAATTCAACTTCTTCGTATGTATCTTCCTACTCTCGCCTGCCCTTGAACTCGAAGGTGCCACAGAGCCGCTGAACATCTCGCAGTAGAAGAGTAAGATCGTAATGTTGTTATTGAAAAGAGCTACTGATTGTACCAAGTAAATCCGCTAAATCACAGGAGGCTGAGCCGCAGCCAATTGACCTGGTTGAACAGTACGTAGCCCATCATCGCTCTGGTCCTCCAACCCACGACCCACGAGGTCGGTGAAATCGACACCGACCTCGGTCAACAGGGCAGCGTGTTCATGCACGATGTCGAGACATTTTTGCCAGACAGAAGTGCCCCGCTGTACGCTGCTGAGCTGGCGGCTGAGCAGATCATTGAATCCGTCGAGGTGTGTCTTGGCCCACCGGATGCAAGAACTGGTCATCACGCTGGGGAAGCACTGCTGGTAGATGCTGATGGTGTTCTTGATCAATGAGAAGTAGACGAAGGAGATTTGGAAGATGTACAGTGGGAGATCGCCCTCGAAGACACAAGCCCTATTCAATCGAAGTTAGTACGGCATATTTCAACAAAGGATTGATCGAGGTGTGGGGGTTTCGAGGTCATACCGGATACGTTTGGAAATCACATCAGACCGTGCCTTCAAGTAGGTTTCACGCGCCTGATCCTCGAAACCCAGGCGGCTGAGCCAATTGACATTCGTCTTGGTCGCTCCCGGGAACGAGTGCGTTTCCACCAACGATCGCGAAAGCACGCCAGCCAGCCGCGTCGCTCGTCCATCGACCTTGACATTGATCACCTCCTGGGCAATTGCATTCCCCTTCAGCCCCTTTGCAAGCTTGCGCAATCGCTCAATACTGGCCACAGCGGCTTCGAAATGTTGCAAGGCAATGTCAATGTCCAACTCGTCAACCTGTCCCTCTACCCAGCGGAGATTCTGCTGTTTGCCATCAACATCGATGCGCAAATCAGATTTATCGCGTGGGCCGTCTGCAAGATCGAATGGCTCAGACTTTTGCGAGTACGACAGGTGTCGCCCGGCGAGGTACCCATATGCCTCCAAAGGCTTGCTCGCAGCCTCGGTTTCGGTTCGCAGGTTTCGTCGTAAATCCTCCACAGTCTTACGGAACGTCGCAAGCAGTTCATTCTTCGTTGACGTATCGCGTTTATCTTGACGGTAAGTGAATGGCTTCGATCCCACCCGAATGCTGATCGCATTGGCAATACCGCGATCCAGTGCCTCTTCCCGAGCGGCGCCCGTTCCCAGATTCGCAGCGAGGTCAATCATGTCAATGTCCTGCAGTGGCCAGCACTCTTCCGCGACAAGCTTGGTGGGAATTGGGCCGCGTTGGTTGGGCTGGTTCTGATCCACTCGTTTACGCTTCTTGGCGGCCACTAGCAGGTGATCATTCAACAGAACAATATGCACCGGCCTCTTGGGCTTCCAGGTGGCCGAGTCCAGCTCAGCCCAGTTGCCCGTTTCCAGCACAATATGCCGTCCGGGGACTGCCGGCAAGAACTTCTGGGATCCTTCCACCGTCTTCCACAACGTTTGCAATTGAACACTCCACATGCTTTCCAAGTTGGCAACGGAGCTGCGGTTCGCATTGCGTTTGGGGAATTGATCGTCTGTGGGCGACATGGGGTTGGGCGTGTTGCCCACCGTTGTCTGCCCGAGGGCAGTGGTGAGCTCCGACATGAGGGTGCGGAGTGTTCGCATTTCGTCCTTTAGCTTCTCCGCCTCTTTACTGATCTTGATGAACTGGGTGCGATTCTGGTAGACATTCTGCTGGAGATCGGTTGAGGTTCGGTTCTTCACTTTACGTAGGCTTTCCTGGTATTTCTGGATCTCTTCCTCGGATGCATTGGCGAGCAAGTTGGCGACATCTGTGAGAGAGGAGGGGGCCACCTGTCAGCATAGGGTTCTTGATTCACGATACTTGATGGTAGTACAGCAGACGCGGGATACCTACATCGCTCCACTGGTAGACCGGGATCTCGCAATGCGTTCAAATCCACCTTGGGCGAGGTGGATGCGCCACCCACCGGCGATGGTTGTCTTGGAACTGCCGCTGGAGCTCCCAGCCCTCCATATCCACCGGGGGTTTGCGTAGGCAGTGCTGGCACCGGAGGCGCACTCGCATCAAAGTCCGGGGCAGCATTGAATCGGGTCGAGTATCGGCGCTTCACGAGATCGGAGGTGGCCTCGCTCTGGGGAGCTCGCTCGCGACCAGCGGGGACGGCGCCCTGAGGAGCATCGGGAGCTCGGGTGTTGGGGGGTAGGGGACCGGAGATGGGTTTAGGAGCACTGATTTGAGGTCTTTGACGACGGGATTTGCTCCGTAGGGTCAAACCTCGGCCTTCCATGGTGTAGGCGAAATTGGCGGGGAGGACAGATCAACTGGAGGAGGGGGATACTGGAGGATCGTCGAAAGGGAGGAAACGTTAACAACACGGTCGGGCTGGAGAAGTCCCGAAAGGGGCATAGCGCATGATGACGAAGTATATACCTCGAAGGACGGTACTCAGTCTGGGACCATCAAGGCGTATTTGATGGAGTTTGTGTGTACAGCTTCAATAGAATCCATATCGATCTGCTGGATTCTATCAATACAATTGACCAAATCAATTCATGGTTCGATACTTGACTATCAAGGAGGTATGCTCGGGTTCAAGGCGTAGTCCGAGTATCGAGTATGGATCAACCAACTGTCAATGACTGGAGCCTCTACCCCGGGTGAATATCTAAAAAACCTGAATATACTTGTTCAATGGCCTCTTCTCTTACTTCCATCATTCCCTTATCTGCCCTCTTATCCTTCTCTGTTCTCTACTATTCTCATCTAAGAATACAGTACTCCGTAGTTGATGCCAGTCGGGGAGAGAAAGCCCGACGGAAGAACGTAAATCCTGACCCTCAAATTTATCGTCCCCAAACACTCCCGAAACAGCTCCCGTCGGCTTCTTTCACGTCACTATCCTCTTATTCCATCGCTCTCCTGGTCAGGTCGCGAAGTCTGTCGCTTTCCGTTTGTCTCTTTCAATCACACATTCTTCCAGATTCATCATGCGCACATCCGTTCTTGTTGCCGCCTCGGCCGGCACGATCATCACCGGCCTGCTCGGTAAGAACCAACTCCATTACTATCATCAACTTGGCAACCGTGTTGGAACTATCAATCCGGCTTCATTTGTTTCTGCCTACTATATCCATCCATTTCATGACTGACGCGTCTTTTCTTGGATGAATAGCCTATGCCGTGTACTTTGATCACAAGCGACAGACCGACCCCGAGTTCCGCAAGTCCTTGAAGCGGAACAACCGCAAGCTTGCCAAGGCTGTCAAGGAAGAGCAGGAGGCCCATGGCGCTGCCCAGCGCGATGCCATCAAGCAGGCTGTGCAGCGCGCCAAGGAGGAGGGCTTCCCCGCCGACTTGGAGGAGAAGGAGTCCTACTTCATGAACCAGGTTGCCAAGGGCGAGGGCCTGTGTGCTGAGGGTATGTGGTGGACGGTCGTCAATGAATGATATCATGGGTCAATGGATTGCTAACTGGAATTCTTCTCTTGCGACAGGCTCTGATAACATCGAGGCTGCTCTTGCCTTCTACAAGGCCCTCAAGGTGTACCCCCAGCCCAAGGACCTGATCTCGATCTACGATAAGACTGTTCCCAAGGAATGCTTGGAGATTCTGGCTGAGATGGTCGCCATGGACACTACTCTGAACCTGGGTGGCTCGTTCACTGGCGAGGGACCCGCTGCCGCTGCCGACAACCACGGCGTCGAGTAAATTCACCACTTGCGCATGGTGGCTTCCCTGGTCGTCTAGATACTCGGATCTTCGCGGTCTGAGATATCTGGATGCCTCACTCCGGACGGGCTCTTGGACACTAGTCCTTGGCCTGTCTCGCCTGTAATATCTCCCTGTCCTCCTTTGTCTCCTCCTCTTTTCACACCATTCTCTCTGGCCTTCTTCTCGATGAGCTGCTCCTCGACACTGCCCCCCCCTCTCCACTTCTTTTCCTCCCCCTTTCCCAAAGTTCTTTTGGTTCTCCTGTATTGTGTATATCTATTGGGTCTTGGCCGGAACCGGCGTGGCATCAGCGGCCTTGGTATTTCTGGGCGCCATGACTTCCCGCGCAACACGGGGCCCTCGTTTTTGTCGGTTCTTTTTTTTGAGGCTGTCTTCTGTTTTGTTGTTTCTGCATGGTTTCCTTTCCCCTCCGGGCATTGAGGGGGGAGGCGAAGAGGGAATGGATATACGGCCTGTATTTTAGAGCGCAATGAAAAAGACGATTTTGACATTTATATATGTGGGCACGAACCATTGCAAGGGTAAACTGATTAGACAGTATGAAGTATATTACCTATCAGGAGTATCAGATTCAGTAAGTACTACAGTCGTATCTGATTCCTATCTACTAGGTAGTAGGTACTATGCATGAGATCATTGCGATCCTCTCGATTGGGTCCTGTTCATTTTCATTCCCTCAAACCAGAGGGAACTGGTCTTGGATTTGACCACTAAAGAACCACACTATGACCCTTTTCAGAAGTTGAACCCTCCAATTCCACTCGTTATTGGGCCCTGAGTCCCTGACTGGAGTCCTGGACCCTCCATAACCCTGAGGGGGGATCCACTTTGTCTCATAATTGGCTTGGGTGTCTGACTGTGCCACTTGTGGGCGCCAATTCCCCCGCTGATCCTTGGCCTCTTTCGTTTTCATTTTAAACCCGCCTCCTTTTCCCGGTTTGCGAGTCCCTCTTCTTTTTAGCCTTTTACCTCTTTGTCCGAGTATATACTTCTTCTTCTTCTTCTTCTTCGTTTGTCGCGAGTCGCGCTCTTTCTTTTTCCGGTCGATTTCGCATCGCCTGCCACTCGTTCTTTCCCGCGCACTGCGCTGTCGCTCTTTCCTCAGCTTTTGACTCTCGAGACTTTCGATTTGTTCATCCTCAATTCTTCCAGACTCTTTGATCCATCATACATTGAATCCCTTCAAGATGGTTTCTGTACGGAACTTCCAGCCCTGCGCGATCCGCAAAAGATGATATACAATGCAGAGTTGCTGATACCCATCTCTATATAGTCTTACACTCGTCTCCTCACGGCCATCTGTGCCCTCGCCGGCTCCGCCGCTGCAGTGACTCCCCTCAAGGTCCAAGGCAAGGACTTTGTCAACTCCAAGACCGGTGACCGGTTCCAGATTCTCGGTGTTGAGTGAGACAATCCCTCTCCCCGCATTCCGGTGGCGGCCACGCGCCAAACCGTCGCACGCCATAGTATACATACCAGGACTGAAAAACTAATGTATGCGACAGCTACCAGCCCGGTGGTTCCTCCGGCTTCACCAAGGACAAGGATCCTCTGAGCGACGGCGACGTCTGCCTGCGTGATGCCGCTCTGATGCAGCGTCTGGGTGTAAGTCACATCCCAAATCCTGTCGATATAGACCGACGTGCCTAACACGGTCAAACTAGATCAACACCATCCGTGTTTATAACCTTGCGCCCACTCTCGACCACAACAAATGCGCCTCCATCTTCAATGCCGCCGGTATCTATATGATTCTCGATGTCAACTCCCCTCTCACCCATGGCTACCTGGACCGCACCGCTCCCTGGACCACCTACACCAACGCCTACTACGAGCAGGTCTTTGGTGTCATCGAGGCCTTCAAGTCCTTCGACAACGTCCTCGGTTTCTTTGCCGGAAACGAAGTTATCAACGAGGATGCCACTCGCCTGGCTCCTGCCTACATTCGTGCCGTCATCCGTGACATGAAGGATTACATCGCCAAGCAGTCCGACCGCGCCATCCCCGTCGGTTACTCCGCCGCCGATATCCGTGACATTCTGATGGACACTGTCAACTACTTCGAGTGCGACCTGAAGAACTCCACCAGCTCTCGTGCCGACTTCTTCGGTCTCAACTCCTACTCGTGGTGCGGTGATGCCTCCTACAAGTCTAGCGGCTACGACGTCCTGACCGAGGACTTCTCCAACGCCACTCTGCCCGTTTTCTTCTCCGAGTATGGCTGCAACGAGGTTAAGCCCCGTATCTTCACCGAGGTGCAGGCTCTGTACGGCGAGGAGATGACCCAGGCTTTTTCGGGTGGCTTGGTCTATGAGTGGACTTTTGAGGATAACGAGTATGGTCTGGTCAAGGTCAATGACAATGACACCGTTACCACTCTGATCGACTACGACAACCTGCAGAAGCAGTTCAACAAGCTCGACATGAGCCGCATCTCCGCCAGCAACAGCTCCCAGACCGGTGTCAACCCGGTGACCTGCGCCGCTTCTCTGATCACCAACTCGACCTTCTACAATGCCTGGAACCTGCCCGAGGCCCCCTCCAAGGTCTCGGACTACATCAAGAACGGTCTGCCCAACAAGCCCTCCGGCTCTCTGGTCTCGGTGACTGCCACCACCCTCTCCGAGAAGGTGTACGACTACACTGGCAAGGAGATCACCGACATCAAGTTCAAGGTTCTGGCCGACGACGAGTCCAACACTCCCTCCAGCTCCTCGTCCTCCTCGTCTGGTACCGGTACCTCTTCCTCCTCTTCTACCTCGGGTACCTCCACCCACACCAACGCTGCTTCTTCTCTGAACGGCGCCCCCTCCATGGCCCTCGGTGGTCTGGGTGGTGTCTTCATGCTGCTTGCTTCGCTGTTGTAAATGAGTTTCCACTAAGTATTTTTTTTCTCCTCCTGTTGGATCAATCATGAGCGGCATTAGTGTCGGACATGTTCGAGTGACCAATTCCTCGATTTGTACAAACTGTCAATTCTTCTGACGCTTGGCTGCCTTCTTGTGATTCTCTTTTTTTGGTTTCGTTGCACATGCTTCGTTGGGAGTCAACGAATGATGTCATGTTCTTCTTGACAATTGTCTATCCATGACTAGTCAATGTTATTTGTTTCTTTAATGACCATCCATGACCCGTTTTTCAGTCCGTGTCGAAAGACGAGTAAAAAGATGAATACTAGTGACGAAAGCCCCGCGCGTCAACCTGAAACGCCGATTCGACGCCGTTGTATTATATAACGTAGTTTAGGCTTGGAGTAGATGAAATCAATAAAAACAATGCGAAAATTCAAATATAAATCTCAAAATAATCAAAGAGTAACTAGAATGACAGTAAATTAATGCAATAATGCAATCGCAAGAAATCAATTCCTCTTTGCTCCATGTTGAGCCAGTCAAGGCATCAAGGCAGAGAAGAAATTGAGATAAAATGTATCAAAAAATCCAACAAAAATGTATGCAAAATCACAAAATTCGACTCAAAATCCGATGTCGTGGTCATTCACCACGCCCGTGCCTTGCCTTTGCCCTTGCCAGAGGACTGGGAAGACGACAACGGTCCGGAAGCGAGAGCTGGGAATTCCTCCCATTCCTCGCCGGTCACATCGCCGCGACTCTTGTCCTCGGCCAAGCTGAGCTGGATGGCAAATTCCAGGTCATCCATTTCTTGTTGTTGACTACTCTCAGGACCTCCGGTGTGGCCAGGCGATGAATTGCGAGGTCTGCGCACTCCCTTGGCATACTTGATGGGAATGGACGGCGTCAGATCCTCTGGTGGGGCCGAGGTCTTCTCATCAAGTAGACTGAGGCGAATTGCTTCGGCGAGATCGTCATCAATGCTCTCCTCTACCGGGTCTTGGTAGGGCGAAGATGAAGATGACACTTCAGCTAGGCCGAAGGAACTTGGTCCGATAGCATCGCTCACGGAGGCACTGGTGGCAGAACTTGCGATGGCTGTGTTTTCAACCCCGTCGCGCTTGGCCGCGTCTCCACCGGCAGTATAGGCTTCTTCGCTCAGGAGCTGTGCGTAAAGTAAAAGTTGCTCTTCGTCGATATCGGGACCGAGAAGGTCGACACCAAATCGAGCACTCAAATGCGCTCTTTCCTTTGCGATTTCAACTTCTTGTCGCTTGAGTTCGATGCGCTCATCTTCGATAAAGTCGCGAATGGCACCTCGTCCGCTGGTAGTGAAGCGTTGCCCATCAGCAGCACCGTTACTACCCCGTAGAGACCGGCGAAGGCGGCGTTTGCTGCATTTGTACTGATCTGCGGCCGAGGAACTATACGACCAATAGCGGAGATGGGTACCCAGTGAGACCATTCCACGCAGGGTAGTTGGATCCGGGTCCAGACAAATCGCCCCTGTCGCAAAGTAGTTACTTCCAACCCCGAGCATGGAGGCTTCTGCCTGTACCAACCGGCGTCGCGCACGGGAGGAGAAGCGCGAGTTGATTGTCCGGATTGGTCGCGTGGATGAAGCTAGAGGATCCCAGGCTTGCACCAGGCCATCATTGCCGCCATGAACCAGGTACAACGATGTCAACGCCACGCATGAGACCTGCGGAGACTCGGTTTGAATGAATCGTAGCGGCGCAACCGAGTTGATGACATCGGGACTCTGCGCTGGAGAAGCACGGATGTCCCAGACAAAGACTGCACCGGTAGCAGTTCCGACAGCCAGGTAACGTGCACGCTGACCAGGAACCTCGAGACTCGAGCGCGGCTGTTCCATATGCGGTAGCATTGGCGAAGACGTGGCGGAGGAGAAAGAACTTCCGGACATTGCTAGCAACGGATCTTCCTGCGCGGTGACGGTCGCAAACATCGAATTATCCATCGCAGTGGTGGTGACTTCCACGAACTTTCGGTCGCCGAATGTGAAATCAGAGATTCGCCATTCAGTGTTCACCGCACGCAGTTGTTCACTGAACCGGCTTGATGATCGAGATGGCGGGAAGCTTTGCGTAGGTGTCGAGCTTGAGGAAGTCACAGGACCACCGAAAAGGGATGCAGGGATTTGGTTCTGGGAGCGAATAGAACCACCGGGTGTTGATGGCAACGACTTGAGATCAGCCTTCGATGCAACGCGAACATATCGCCGAACCGAAGCCTTCTCAGTCTCGCCTTCGCCACGGGCAATCACTACAACTGATTCGCCATATCCACGTCCATCGTCGCCAGCAAAGTCGACTTGAAGATCGCAGCGCATGTTCCACCCTTCGCAAACCTTGCGGAAATGCTTCGGTTTGAAAGAGAGGAATTTCTCGATCTCTTTGGTCTCCGCGGCAATTTGACTCTCTTCAAGTAGCATCGAGTCCGACGAAGAGCGCGGGCTATAGCTGCCATCAACTGGATCTCGATTGAAAGGATCCGGACGTGCGGTACGCCGGCTCATTTCAACGAGCTCCCAACGAACGGTTCTGCCAGTTTTCCAAGCAAGTTCATCGAATTGCTCAGCGTTCAGCTTAGCTGTGGATGGAACTTCTGGCTGCTTGGGAAGATCAGTCAGGTAGAAGATTTCGCCTAGTGCGTTGAGGACAACCGCCCAAGTGCGCCGCTGGGCATAACGTTTAGTCGAATACCCATCGTCCACAGCGATACCGATGATTGGCACACCAGGGCTGAGAACCCACTTGGCAGTCACCTGGCCACGCTCATACCGCTTCTCATATGTAGGGTGGGGACCCATGGCATATGCAGAGAGGATGCCCGAAGACGAACCGGTCATCATCGCAATGAGACCGCCTGTGGCCTTGAGAATTGAGGGCGACTTGGCGATCCAAACTGAACAAACAGCGTGGGTAATCATATTCATGGCAGGAATTCCCAACTTGGGGTGAGAGCCTAACTCCGAAGGGATAAGGAAGCGACCGCGCTGCTCCGAGGTTGAAATGAAGTAGCTGCGGCCTTGCGGGCATCCCTCGCCATAGATCATACCGTACGGCTGGCTTACATCCATCGAGTTGGGAACACCGATCATGTCACCAGCCCCAAGTCCGTATGGTGCATCACCGGGGAAGCTGTCCGCAAAATGCCGGAACATTTGATGGTCAGCAATGCCCCAGGTAGTCACCTTTACAGCTGAAGGATCACTGGCAGAAGCAACCCCCTGTTCGGAGGCGCCATGGATGAAATTGGGCTCCTTCTCCGAGTTGCTGAAAGATCCGTGAATATGGCTCACTGGAAACAAGAGTTGCGAGGTGTATGTTGCCACGGCACTACCGTTACGAGAGGTTGCCGAACGGACAGCACCTTGCCTCTTGGAGGGTTGAAATTGAGCTGGTTTGCCTCGAGACAACGAGCGCATCAAACGAGTACGTAGGATGTACTCGCTACGCCATGATGCCAGCGCGGTGAGTCTGGCAAAGAATCGTCTATCTGACATCAAATCTTCGGGGTTTGTCGGAGCCCGTCGCCCATTGTCTGCAGCTTGCGGACCCGGGAAGAACCGAGAGAATGCGATTCTCCAGGCATGAGGGGTCGTGACTAGCGCATGAAATCTGCGGGATACCAACGTGATAGCCGAGAGAGACTGGGGCGGCAAATGCGACAGAATGTGGGTGAGAACCTCTGTATGAAGAGGAGGGGTTAGTCCAGGGTCCTGGTTGGGTGGAGGGGCCCCGACTCGGGCATACCATTTGGAAGCGTCTCTAAGGGCAGATTTGAGGGACCCTCAAATGCCGGGACTTGAAAGTCCGTGTCATCTTTCTTCTTGCTTGGGGTTCCAGCATTCTCGTACTCGATCACTCGTTGGGCAGGTGAGGAAGGTGGGGCAGACTCTATGTCGCTCAGGAGCGCATCGCTGGTTCCCGGCCGGGTAGACTCCAGTGCTGAACAGTCTCCAGACTCCTCTGGGTGGAGGAGGCCAGAGACTGCAGCATCATCGAAGTCATTTCCATGTTGGATGGGGTGGGGGCAGGATTGGGATGAGTCAACGGAAGGTGTATGTTGAGATACGGCAGTAGGCTCTGATTGCATAAAAAGGTTTGAAGAGAAGACTGGGGAGCGAGAGCGACTGAGCCAGCAATATACCTGGGTCAGTCGAGATCAGTGAGACAAATCGAAGCGAATAAAAGGGTGCGGAAGTGATGCGTTGAGGAGGGATAAGAAGGATGACGGCGCGCGCTGCAGGAGAAAAGCGGAGAGTCGGAAGGCGACGCGGAGTGGCCATCCGGCAGATTTGCTGAAAAGGTTTTATTGTTGACTATATGACCGCATTTCATCTGGGGTCCGGGGATGGCTCTTTTGCCCTTTTTTTTTAACTTTTAATCTGTTCTAAAATCCATCCTCTGGACTTTTTTAACTAGTGACTCATTTCATATCCTGTACCCTCAGCATCTTCATCAACTGTTCATTTATGTTACTAGGTTTGGACCAGGCTGTGATGACATAAGAGGAGTCGGTCGATGAATCACACCGCCTTCCTTATTAGGCCTTCATTGGACTGCCCTTCACGCGTCCTCCGGCACGTGATAACGCGAAGTGTCGCGCGTGGCACCGACCAACGGCTTCCATTCGTCGTGGAGAAGTTGCGGTTGACTCTGGACGCCGAACGCTTCTGTTGCTTTTGAGGTTACTATCTGGCTGAACTAGCGAGCTGTCGGGGATTCTACTCAGTCTCACTGGGCTCTGTTCCTTTCAACAACCCTCGCTGGATGAGTAACCTTGAGTCGATTAGGCATCATGTCGACTAGTGGTGAGTGTCCATGCCCCCAAGTCATCATCTCCCCGGTGGTCATGAAAAGAGGACTGACTCTTTTTCCAAAGCGGAAACCATTCGCATCCTTGTCTCAACTGACAACCATGTCGGTTATAACGAGCGGGATCCTATTCGTGGAGATGACAGCTGGAAGAGCTTCCACGAGGTCATGTGCCTGGCCAAGGAGCGCGATGTCGATATGGTCCTGCTCGCCGGAGATCTCTTTCACGAGAATAAACCGTCTCGCAAATCTATGTACCAGGTGATGCGCTCGATCCGAATGAACTGTTTCGGCGATAAACCCTGCGAGTTGGAGATGCTCAGCGATGCCAGCGAGACCTTTCAAGGTGCATTCAACCATGTCAACTATGAGGACCTCGACATGAATGTTGCCATCCCGATCTTTTCAATCCATGGCAATCACGATGATCCGTCGGGCGAGGGTCATCTAGCTGCGTTGGATCTCTTGCAAGTCTCTGGCTTACTCAACTACTATGGGCGAACACCAGAGTCAGACAACATCGAGATTAAACCAGTCTTGCTTCAAAAAGGCCGTACCAAGCTGGCTCTTTACGGGATGAGCAACGTACGTGACGAGCGCTTGTTCCGCACTTTCCGGGATGGCAAGGTCAAATTCTTCCAGCCGTCTGTACAAAAGAGTGACTGGTTCAATTTGATGTCAGTGCATCAGAATCACCATGCATACACCGAAACTGGGTACCTGCCAGAAAACTTTCTCCCTGAGTTCATGGACTTGGTGGTCTGGGGTCACGAACATGAGTGTCTCATCGACCCGAAGCTCAATCCAGAGACCAAGTTTCATGTCATGCAGCCAGGATCCTCGGTCGCTACTTCACTGGTCCCGGGTGAGGCTGTGACAAAACAGGTGGCCATCGTAAGTATCACTGGCCGCGAATTCAAGTGTGAGCCCATTCGGTTGAAATCAGTTCGCCCTTTCGTCATGCGAGAAATCGTTTTGTCGGAAGAGAAGGGTGCTCAGAAGTTTGCTCGGAAGGAGGGCAATCGGACAGAAGTGACCCGGTTCCTCATGGAGATCGTTGAGGAATTGATTGAAGAAGCCAATGCAGAATGGCGTGAGGCTCAGGGCATACAGAATGAGGAGGATGAAGATGACGATGAAGAGCCTCGCGAACCGCCTCTCCCGTTGGTACGGCTTCGCGTCGAGATATCTACTCCCGACGGTGGAAGCTTTGAATGCGAGAATCCCCAGAGATTTTCAAATCGCTTTGTGGGCAAGGTCGCCAACGTTAATGACGTGGTGCAATTCCATCGAAAGAAGAAGAATGCTTCTTCTTCTCGAAAGGCTGATGCCGAAGTTGATGAAGCGGCAGCTTCACGCCTAGCCGCCTTGGATACAGTGAAGGTGGAACAGCTAGTTCGGGAATACCTTGCGTCGCAATCCCTTAGCATTCTTCCTCAGAACTCCTTCGGCGATGCCGTGGCTCAATTCATCGACAAGGACGATAAACATGCGATGGAAATGTTTGTCAATGACTCCCTCGAGGGCCAAGTCAAGCACCTCATGAGCTTGGACCGTGATGAAGATGACGTGGATGACGAAGAACGAGCGCATAGCTCTTTAGTCAATGCCATGGAGAAATACCGCACACAGATGGAAGACATGTTCAACAAGGGAGTGAAGAAACGCACCCGTGGCAAGAAGCGATTCAAGCCAAAGCCAGACGGTTGGGATACTGAGTTTGATGGCGAGTGGGAGGATCAACCTGGCGCCCTTATTCATTCCGATAACGAGGGTGGAGATCCCGCCGAAGAAGAGGCCAGAGAAGATGGTTCCGCACCTGCACGCAGAGTTACTACCACTACTACCATATCTACTCGAGGCCGGGGTCGAGGGAGGGGAGGTCGGGGTGCTGCTACTAGTTCCCGGGCCGCAGCAACCAAAACTGCTGCGCCTTCAGCTAGAGGACGCAAGAAGAAAGCCATCTCAGACGATGAATCGGAGGATGTCATCATGCTAGAGGACGATGGCGATGAGGCGAATGCCAACATCATATCTGAGGAAGATGATGACTCGCAGGCTTTGTTCGTGAAGCAACCTCGTGCTACGACCGCCTCCAGGGGACGCAAATCTGCGTCCACGACATCGACTCGAGGTCGAGGGAGTCGGGCAGCCGCTTCACCAGCCCCATCGTCGGCCACTGTTGGTGGTACTGCTACGCGCCGAGGCACTACCCGAGCTGCCAAACCAACTCAGACAACTCTGGACTTTACTGCTTCCCAGGCTAGTTCAGCGCGTTCATCAAGGGCCGCTCGCTCAACTCGAAACGCCAGTGTCATTAGCGATGGTATTGACGACGACGACGATGATGACGATGCCTTTGAGCCCATGAGTACTTCCACGTCACGTCGGCGGCGGTGATCTTTCATTTAAGGGCGAGCTCTTCTTCCACTTGCATTCAAGGTGTTCTTGGAGCCCAGTCTTTTATCGGTTCTCAAATTTTCGAGCAAAAGGAAACATCTCACAATTATTCTATGTTGATATTCTTAGCGAATTCATATACTTCGAATCAACATTCCTAGGACTATGGCGCTCTACGGCACGACAATATACCTGGGTAGTTTGTTTGGGCATCTTGTGCGCGTACAGATTACACAAACGGGCTGGTTCTTGACTACGAAGCTTTATGCTCTATTGATACTAATTTGCAGGCTATCATTCAAGCTAGGATGAATCAGTCTATGTTGCTCAACCCGCGGATAACCGGACAAAGCCAATGCCAGCGACAACGCATGTCGACCCGATGCCGGTTTTGTCAGGTTTCTACTTGAGTGAGTTTCAAAATGACCAAAGAGTATCTGTGAATGTCAGAGACAGGTCTTATGTACTTCGTAGTTCGGTTCTTATCAGATGGTGGATTGTTTTGTGTAACCCCGCAATTTCGTCGAGCCGAGCTGCCTCGGTCTCCCCCAACTTCCCCAAGAATATCTCCACACTCCGCATTCACAACAACCAAAATGTTATTTTGGCCATTTCAACACCTATCCAAAGGCTGAACACATCTACAATATAATGGCATTCACAGGTCGACCAATTCGCATTGCAGGTATGTCAATTCTCCACGATTCAAAAGTTGCCGATAGCTGAGATTATGATCAAGGGGCATCGGGCTCTGCTTCGGACCGTCGCCATGCTATTGCTGAATTTGCACGGCACTACCCGACTGACCCTGTCGATGTTATTATCGCCGATTTTATGAGCGAGTTCAATATGGCCACCGCTGCTGGTCGGCGGGTGGACCAGGGAACCGTCGCTGATGCAGCTACTGGGGCACCGCCGGCATATGACCTCTCGTTTTTGGAGGCGCTGGAGCCGGCGTTGGAAAATCTGGCCAAGTATGGAATCAAATTGGCAGTTAATGCTGGAGTCACGGATACAAAGGGGTTATATGAGGTGGTTATGAAAATGGTGCGGGCAAAGGGGTTGGATTTGAAGGTCAGAACTCAATCACACCCTGATGGATGTATTGCAGTGATGGGATGCTGATAATGTTCTTGCAATAGGTTGCCTGGGTATCTGGTGATGAAGTACTACCAGCCATTCAACAGTCCCTTGCCGACGGACAATCCGACTTTCGCAATATATACACGGGAGAGAAACTGACCGACTGGTCCTTCGAGCCCATCTATGCCCAGTGCTATCTGGGCGGGCTGGGAATTGCAGCAGCCCTCGCCGAGGGTGCAGATATTGTGCTTTGCGGTCGAGTTTCAGACGCCTCCCCTGTAATTGGTGCAGCCTATTGGTATCACGGCTGGCAGCGTCATGAGCTGGATAAATTGGCCAATGCTTTCGTCGCTGGTCACTTGATTGAGTGCAGTAACTACGTCTGTGGGGGGAACTTTACTGGGTTCAAAGAATTGGAGCACGGCGGCGATGGCTGGGCTAATATTGGCTATCCCATTGCTGAGATATCTGCCGAGGGAGATGTGGTTATCACCAAACAAGCGCATTCCACTGGCGGTGCTGTCACGGTTGATACGTGCACCTCACAGCTGTTATACGAGATCCAGGGACCTTGGTACTTCAACTCTGATGTCACCGCGGTCTTGGATGGAATCCACTTCGAACAGAGGGGCATTAATCGAGTGGCCGTACATGGAGTTCGCTCTGGACCTCCACCACCAACCACCAAGGTAGGTATCACAGCGCGTGGTGGCTTCCAGGCAGAGGCATGGTGGTTCCTGACCGGACTGGATGTCGAAGCGAAGGCACGCATGTTGGAAATGCAAATCCGTCGCCTCCTCGCCCCATTCTCTGACCGTTTCACCTCTTTGAAGTTTGACCTGCTGGGTTCTTCATTATCAGATGCACCCAATCAAAATCGTGCCACTGTGCCCTTCCGGATTGTGGTGCAGACAAAGCGAGCAGAGGACCTTGCACCTACGCGCTTCCTCAAGCCCATCACCGACAATATCATGCAGGGTTATCCTGGAGCTACCTTCCATTTGGATTTACGCCAGGGATTCCCCCGTGCCATCTTCGAGTATTACGTGACCTTGTTGCCTCAAAGCGCCGTTCAGCATCGGGTCCATCTGCCGTGGAAGCCTACTGCCAAGACGCAAGTCCTTGATATCGCCCCTCCACCAGCGACCAAGACGTATCCGGCTCAACAACCTTCGCAGGCAGTCACTAATAATGACAAGCCGGTGAATATCAAGAATGACTTTGGTCCCACCGTCCGAGGCCAGCTCGGATGGATTGTGCACGCCCGCTCCGGGGACAAAGGGTCGGATGCAAACTGCGGCTTCTGGGTGCGACACCGCGACGAGTATCTCTGGTTGCGGTCATTGCTCTCGGTCGACACGGCGCGCCAGCTCTTGGGGGGCAGTCAGCCTGGCATCGAGATTGATCGATTCGAGCTGCCGGGTCTGCAGGCGGTGCATTTCTTGTTCAAGAATCACCTGGACCGCGGGGTCGGGGTCACGACGACGGTGGACTTTTTGGGGAAGAACGTGGCGGAATATTTGCGGAGCCGACATGTCGATCTTCCAGTGCGGTTCTTGAACCGGGGGAAGCTATAGCAGCTGCCAGCACCTATGCATAGGATGAGATTAAGAGATGTGGGTAGTATTGATCGTCTACTCCGTACTGTAAGATCCGATGTTATGGGCCATGATTGATTGACCGATCTACGAATTGCCAAGAGACTCGTCCCCATCTCGGAGATTTCGGGTTCTCTAGTCATTGGTTCTTATTCTTTTGCTGTTTTAGGCTTTGATCCCGTTCTTGAGGGCGGATTATCGCTTCCGCTTCCGCGTTGGCTGAGCATCGACTTCTAATATCGGTAAACATATAGCAGTTTAGCACGATCGGGCAAGACAAGTAATTATCATTAAAAAAAAGATGGTTTACCTTTCTACTGTAAATCTTAATGGTTGATAATACTCCGTAGGTACTGCAACCAAATTACCCCAATAGGCCATTAAACAGAGTGGGTCAGGTGATTTTTCTCGGCCGACGAGTCCGGTCCACGAGTCCCCCAACAAGTTCCCATTAATCATGTTGGAGAAATAATCCAAATACATATCCATACGCACTCCGTGTATGTATTGAAAGAAAGGGAGCTCCATACACTGAGAATGGCTAATTATGAATACCTGTTGGCCACTAGATAGCGAAAATAGTACTACTACTCCGGACATGGGTATCGAGCTTGGGACAGTAGCTTATTTTTGAGCGGCTTGAGAGCGGGAGGGGCAAGACTACTTACTACTGGTCAAGGATGAAACCGGTAGGGTGCGAAGGGTGCTTCGTACCGCCCATCAATCAGGAGTCCTCTACCTAGATTTGGTAGTATCTCTTGAATGCACCGAATGGAAGGCTGTTCTATCTATTATTCCAAATACCTGGAAGAGAGCTATGAGTTATAGCTTCAAGTCTGTTATTATTTATGGATATGAGGAACTTGGTAGGATAGACTATTGGATTCTGACAAGTTTTATCAGGTCTGGAGCTCCCTCACCTCTCTCCGCAGTAGTATTAAGTAGATCTCCACTAATAATCTTGTCCTTTCCATAGCAACCATTATTCTCCCCCCCCCCCCCTCCTCCTCCGCAAGTAGCCGGGGAGACATTCGTCCGTTTCGGCGAGTTAACCTCGAGGGTCACGGTGATGCACCGACGGCCCACATATTCCAGCCCCGCCATCCAGTCCCGCCCATTGGGCCGAGTTTCGTTGAGTTTCTTTGATTATTATGCTTGAACTAGGTTCATCGGGGGGGGGGGGGGGGGGGGGCTGGTAAGGTTTGCCCTGGTGCAGCAAAACTTGCGCCTGCAGGAGGGGGGCCCAAAGCTGACATTATTTGGTTCCCCCAGAGTTCCTCGGCACCGCACTGAGTAAAGAGGCCGCGGAGGGAGGGTAGCAGGTACCTAGACTCTTTTGCTTGATAATCGTTAAATCGGACTGCGTAGACTGACTTTGTGATTTGGCAACTTTGTGCTCCGTAGTAGTTGTAGACTGCAGTACTAGTCACTGTGGTCATAACTCCGTTAAGTGCGGGTGCATCATTCGGGGCTGTCATCCCTCGGTCCAACTCCAAGCGAAACAAGGGCCGAAGTCCCATGGGCCTCGCCAAGGAGGAGCAGCAGGTACTAGGTAGTAGGTACTAGGTAGTAGCAGGCTAGCAGCACGCAGCACGCAGCACGCAGCAGTACCTTAGCAACCAAGCCACAGAAGCCAGAGGAAGCAATCGGAGCCAGCCAAAAACCTGCACGATACGCGGATCCGCCACTCAACCGCAGTGCGGACCCGCATTGTACGGTAATAGCGGTAATTACATACCAGTGCAACTGCCTATTGATTCATTGAAGAGGCAAAAGTACGTACTGAATCCCCCAAAGTGGGGTAAATACATCATTACCGAAGTATTATGGTATCAAACCCGCTCCTCAATCATTCAGAACCCCGCAATTGAATGGGGCCTGCAGCATCAAATCCGAGAAAAATAATAATTGGGAACAGAACTCGTCAGAACCCAAGTATATAAACCTGTCGCCCCTCATCCCCCGGTACCCTTTCCCCTGTCTCCCTTCTACATCGTCTATTTTGTGATACCCTTTCCTTGTTTTAACTTCCTCATCTAGCAACCGCAATTATGGCCCTCTCCGCTACCATCAAGACCCCCAACCTCACCTACGAGCAGCCTCTGGGC
This sequence comes from Penicillium goetzii, assembly GCA_037043885.1. Classification (NCBI taxonomy): domain Eukaryota; kingdom Fungi; phylum Ascomycota; class Eurotiomycetes; order Eurotiales; family Aspergillaceae; genus Penicillium; species Penicillium goetzii. The sequence goes on from JAWLST010000035.1 coordinate 244,802, forward strand.
CTGTACGTCACCCTCCTTTTCCTATGTCGCCTTCTACCCTCCTGGCTATCAATCCAATCCCTCCCACTCTATGCATAGCTTCTGAACTGACATTCTTTTTTTTTTACCCCCGCTCCGCAGGTTCATCAACAACGAGTTCATCAAGAGTGTCGAGGGCAAGACCTTCGAGACCATCAACCCCACCGACGAGAAGACCATCACCTCCGTCTACGAGGCCACCGAGCAGGATGTCGATATCGCCGTCAAGGCCGCTCGCACTGCCTTCGAGGGTGCTTGGCACAACGTGACCCCCTCGGACCGTGGCCGCATGCTCGTTAAGCTGGCCGACCTGTTCGAGCGTGACATGGAGACCCTCGCCGCCATCGAGGCTCTGGACAACGGCAAGGCCGTCACCATGGCCAAGGTCGACATTGCCAATGCCGCCGGCTGCCTGCGCTACTACGGTGGCTGGGCCGACAAGATCACCGGTCAGACTATCGACACCAACACCGAGACCCTCTCCTACACCCGCCACGAGCCCGTCGGTGTCTGCGGTCAGATTATCCCCTGGAACTTCCCCATCCTCATGTGGGCCTGGAAGATCGGCCCTGCCATCGCCGCCGGTAACACCGTCATCATCAAGACCGCCGAGCAGACCCCTCTGTCCGGTCTGTATGCCGCCAAGCTGATCGTCGAGGCCGGCTTCCCTCCCGGTGTCATCAACGTCATCTCCGGTTTCGGTCGCACCGCCGGTGCTGCCATCTCCAGCCACATGGACATCGACAAGGTCGCCTTCACTGGTTCCACCCTCGTTGGCCGTATGATCCTCCAGGCCGCCGCCAAGTCCAACCTGAAGAAGGTCACCCTCGAGCTGGGTGGCAAGTCCCCCAACATTGTCTTCGACGATGCCGACATTGACAACGCCATCTCCTGGTCCAACTTTGGTATCTTCTTCAACCACGGCCAGTGCTGCTGTGCCGGTTCTCGCCTGCTGGTCCAGGAGGGTATCTACGACAAGTTCATTGAGCGCTTCAAGGAGCGTGCCGCCAAGAACCAGCTCGGTAACCCCTTCGCCCAGGACACCTTCCAGGGTCCTCAGGTCTCCCAGCTCCAGTTCGACCGTATCATGGAGTACATCAACCACGGCAAGAACGAGGGTGCTACCGTTGCTCTGGGTGGTGAGCGTCACGGTACCGAGGGCTACTTCATCCAGCCCACCGTCTTCACCGACGTTACTCCCGACATGAAGATTGCTCAGGAGGAGATCTTCGGACCCGTCATTGCCGTCACCAAGTTCAAGGATGAGGCTGAGGCTATTAAGATTGGTAACAGCACCAGCTACGGTATGTTCAGACCTTTGTTGACTGATATCACTATGATGAACATTCATACTAACATTCTTTTCTTCTAGGTCTCGCCGCTGCCGTCCACACCAAGAACGTCAACACCGCCATCCGTGTCTCCAACGCTCTCAAGGCCGGTACCGTCTGGATCAACAACTACAACATGATCTCCTACCAGGCTCCCTTCGGTGGCTTCAAGGAGTCCGGTCTGGGCCGTGAGCTCGGCTCCTACGCTCTGGACAACTACACCCAGATCAAGACCGTTCACTACCGTCTGGGTGACGCTCTGTTCGCTTAAAGAAGAGAGTCAAGCGAATGAAGTGATGAGGATATGAATACTATTTTCTTTTTCTTTTTATTTCCTATATATTTTGAAATGTATATAACCAAAATTGCAACCCACGTTTGAAGGTTTCGATACTGTATTGTCTCGTCTTGTTATGCCCATTTTAGTTCTGACGGTGGCTTGAAGTTGGTGGCGGGGTAAATTCGGCGGGGCAGTCGCGCAAACGCGTCGAGCCAACCGTTGTCCCTTGTTCAGAGGCACTTGGAAAATTACATGGAGAACTGGATTGGCTTCGGTATATCACGACACGAGTGAAATCACGGCGTGTTCGCCGTGTTGATCAACTCTGGTTCTCGGATGCTTCGGCGTACAAGTTTGTAGGCGTAACAGGTCGTGTCATCGCCGGGGGTCCGGGTCATTTGTGTCCGCTCGGGGGAAGATACCCCGAGTGAGGATGGATACACTCCAGCGAGTCGACGACTGTAGATTAATTACAAGAGCATTGCATGAGATTGTTCGGAATACCCGATCGGCATGTTGACCATCCAATCTCTCGGTCGGGTACTCATAATTCTTGTTACTGGGTGGGCAAATTGGAAGCTCTCTCCGACTCTCCGATCGGAGAAGCCCGCTACCTAATGCTTCATCGAGCTTAATTAAACATGGCTGATCAGAACCCTTCATGACAAAGATAAAACAATAAAACAAAGACGAGAGATATATTTTCAATGCTTCATATATAATTTAGGTACAATTTTGTTCAAGCAGAAAAGGATCTGTTCAATCATATCATGCTGCAGCCCCGACGATAATTCCATTAGGCAGTTCCAAGCCCATGGGCAGACCGCAAACAAACTTGTCGGTGTAGTTGATGCCACGGATAGTAGCCAGCTTCTCCTCAATGTCATGGTACATATCATATCTGTATTGCCATTAGCAATGATCATCAAAACTACCATAGGGGTGTGTAGTGTGGGTGGTAACTTACGAGTTCATCTCTTCAATCGTGAGAACCTTCTTCGGGTCCTCGACATTGTATGTGGGAGTATCCTTGTTAACAGAGAATCCTGCAACCGTCCATGTTAGTATGGCCTGCCATTCGCATGAATTACTCAGATTGGACTCACCGATTCTCTCGTTAATGTTATACGCCGCCTTGGCAGCCGCAGCCTGCACTCGCGTAGCGCGAGGCAAGCGCACCTTCTCATAAGCCGCCAAAGACTGTGCAACATCACCATTAAAGTACTTCTTATTGAACAAGATGCCCAGCGCGGCCGCATCCTCAATAGCCATGCATGCACCCTGGCTTTGATGGGGCATCATCGGGTGTCCCGCATCACCCAAAAGGCAGACATTCGCCTGGTGAATGTACGGGTAAGGATCATGCACCCACAACCGCCACGGCTGGATCTCCTTGCTAATAGCGAGGTGCTTGAAGACCTGACGGTCCAGTTGGGGGTAAGGGTTGAGAAGTTCCTCGGTGGGTCGGCTCTCAGCACCCCAGGCTTGGGTGGAGTAATCGCCTTGCTCGCGGGGGAAGAAGCAGTAGTAGGAGAGCAGCTTGCCGCCGTTGCAGGGGGACAGAACGATCTTGTCCCACTTGCCTTCTTGGCCGCCCCAGTATTCGAGGGCGGCGTCTTGGGAGTAGTCGACCAGGCCGAGTCTGACTGCTTCATCGGTGTCGACGTTGGCGTGCAGGCAGCTGGACTCGGAGGGACGCTTCTCGGGCTTGATGCCCAGGATGCCTCGTACGGCAGAGCCAATACCGTCAGCACCGACGATCAGGTCGTGCTGGACGGTGACGCCGTTTTCGAAGATGACAGTGCTGGTCTTCATATCGATATCGCGGCACTATACGTCCAATATCCCATTAGTACTGCATTTTCCCCAGTTATTCGCAAAACGACATACCCGATGGTTAACGATCAACTTGGCAGGCGACCCCTCTCCCTCCTCCCCCAGAGCCGAATCCTTCAACATGGAATGCATGTACTGGCGATGGAACATGTTGTACACATATCCCCAACGCTTCTCATAATCATCCAGATCATACACACTAACTGGCTCGCCAGTCTTCCAGTCCCGGTTAATCAACTTCTTCAACACGACTGGATCGCCCTTGGCGATATCAACGCCCCACTCATGCAGCCACCGGGTACCGTTGGCCGCGCAGGAAACCGATGCGCCTACTTCGCCGGCGAAATCAGACTTCTCGTAGATGGTCACGTCGTGGCCTGCGCGGCGCAGGGCGATGGCAACGGACATGCCGCCGATACCGCCACCGATGACGCCGACATTGAGGCGCTTCCAGCCGGACATGATGGTCTTTCGTGGGTTGGGTGATTTGGGTGTTGTTGGTGAGGGTTGTCGGAGGTGTTCTGATGAACTCAGTTGAATGCCTTGAATGACTGGAAGAGTAAGTAATTGTTTGATCTACTGGTGGTCTTTGACCTCATTTATCTTGTTTGATCTGGTCATGAGGATCGGTCGGAAAGTGCACTGGGCGGATCGCATGCTGGCGGGCCGCGCACCGCTTATCGTCGGGTCGCGGATGGCGATGAGGAGGAGAGACAAGAATAAGGTTAATCGGGCGGGCATTGACGGATCAATGGGAGATAAGAGCTGGTCGGATATCAATAGTAACACATTGGGTGAATGAGCCTCTCAATGGAAACGATCTAGTTGTGAGTCCCATAGGATCAAGACGTCTGTAGAGAGCTCACCAGGTTCTTTTAAGTGGAGCGACCTAGGTTCTTTTGATCGAAGAGTATTGTGGAAGTCTTTTCAAGTCACGGGCTGTTTTGTAGATTCCATGACAAAGTATTTCAATGTTTCTATAGATATCTCGGTGATGGAACACACACTCGTACTTTGAACTCGGCACCATCAAAGTACGATGGCTTTGTCAAGATCAAAGAAACTAAGTACAGACCATTGTGATTCCAAACTCGAACAAAGCATCGAATAAAGACCCTCGATCAAAGCTCCATGGTTCTTAAAGAAACAAAGACAAAGCCAGTATCTATATAAAAAGTCCATTGTATCTATAGACAACTATATCAATCGTTCAAACCCTCGCCCTAATACTCATTCCATCATCAACAACTGACCATCCTTCCCTCTTCCCCATTAACATCCCTAACCAAACTCACAATACCTTCACAACATCCATCCACCTCTACCAACCCAATTCCAGCCATGCCATCAACCCACCGCCAAGCCCCGAGCCAGCAAACTCGGTACGTCAACATCTACTTCGACCCTCGGGACGCCTACCTGAGCGACATTGACCTTCTCCGCCTAATACAGGATAAAATCAGTCAAGGTACCGCCAACATTACATCCTGGTCTGCAATGCGAGAGTCTCGTCTTTGTTATTCGATCAAGATTACTGGTGAGTTCTATGATCCTGAGGACATGTATAATGTCGCGTTGAATAAGGTCTATGTGTGGATTCGGTATTTGTCATCTGATGGGCTTCCGTTCTTCCGGAGGGATATCTTTTAGGAGAGTTAGCATTTTACTGCAGGTGGATGGTAATGCTTTGATTTGTAAGTTTATGGGTGTGTCCTCTTCCTTTGCTATTGAATGCATATGTTCACCTTTCGTCATTCCATCGTCCCATCAGAACAAGAAAGTAAAGTGTAGGAACAAGTAGATAACCCATATGTACAATTCCACCATTATGGTAGGTAGATGCTATATTCGAGGCGCCCACCAGATTCATACATAACTCATAACACAGATGATCCCGGTTCAGTAAAAGGAAAACTATCCCACAGCGGCAACTCCATCCCTTCCCAGTCCAAAAACGCCCCATCCATAATCGGCGGCGTTGCAATAGCGGCTCCTTCGTCATTTGGAATCCACGGATAGAATGGACCACCCTGTACAAGGAGTGGGGTCGCACTACCAGCTCGACCGTTGTCCACGCTTTGCATCCGGGGTGTCGACGGGGTATCGCTCAGACTGAAGATCCGACTGACGTACTGACTCCTTCGTTGACGTGCTTGGACTGATAGACGTTGTCGTTGTTGTGTGACGGCTGCTTGGAGTAAAGTGAGGATTTCCAGGTAATGGGCTGCTTGTGCGGATTGTTGTGCCAGCATGTGTAAGATGGATAAAGCGCCGGTAAATGCATTGTCGATCTCGGTGTCGACATCGCGGTGGGAGAACATTGAAAAGCCCAGGACTAGCGCTGCGGCAAATACGAAGGCTCTACGGGTCAATGTGTCAGTGTTTGAAATGTTTGTTCGAGACGAGGGTGGTGCTGGGTGGGTTCATACTTCAAAAGGGACATCTGCCGAAGAAGCAGCTCCGATTGATCGATTTCTTTACATGTCTGGAGCATGTAGATCGCCGAGTCAATACATGCCGCAGCCAGTCTGGAATGAGCCGGGTCTTTCTCCAAAGGCTCACTGGGTCCATCGGAGGAAAAAGCCTGGTGCAGCCGGGCACTCAGTGTGGAAATGAGAAAGGGTCGAGTAACGAGGATAACTGCAAAATGATAAGAGCATGCAACATGCATATTCCCAATGATGCGCTCCTGTGCGGCATCAGAATCCTCATTCTCGGAGGATGGGGTTCGTAGACATTCTGGTAATTGATCGCTCCAGCGGTTGAGCTTTGCCAGGAGCAGGTCTGCCGTCTCGATTGACGCCGCCTTTTCGCTGTATAAACGGTTGGTGATTTCATCAACAATCAAGGACAGCTGATACGAAGCAATTAAGCCCACTTCAGCTGGCGTAGAGTTCATCAGATCAAGGTCTCTGCGGCTTCCGGGGAGTAGTCCTGTGGTAGCAGCGGGTCGGCCGAGGATCGAGCTCGCCAGGTGATCGATTACACAAAGGCTGGTCCAAAGTCTGGATCTGTTGGAAGTCAGTCAGAGTCATGTCGTATATTCCAAGGCAGGCTGCTTACCGCTCTTTCTGTTCGGCCCTGCCTAAAGATCCAGAAGAATCTACATGAAGTCCTAATGCAACCGCTGCCCGAGCAGCCACGCCCAAATGCATGAAAGCCGCGTTTCGACGACATGCTCCGAACATGTAGAAGGATAGCAGTAGAAATACCCGGACCAGATCCAAGCTGGGATCTTCGAGCATATTGCAAAACGCTCTTCGTTGGCCACGCTCAACAAAGAATCGCTCTACCGAGACATTTTCAGCCTCGTCAGGGCACGCCTGGGCACCGATGGCGATCATCAGATCGCAGATGGCCGCATGAATCTCTTCGCGGCTAGTCTTTGGCTCTCTCTGATTGGATAGTAGTGCATCTATGTCGCACCCCAGGTAGATGAATCCACTCGTCTATGATGAAGGCGTTAGCAGTGCTTTAGCCGCGTGAGGAGTCGGTCGGGTCGGATCATGGCCTCACCGCGATGGAGAATGTTTGAATGAAGCGGCGCTTCGCTTCGACCCTGCAGTGTTCTTCCGAGTAATTAAGTGGATCATGATGAGCCTCAGTCTCTAGCATATCCTCACTCTTGTAATTGTGTGAGAACTGTGAAGGCCCGATATGCTGAGTGACTGTTTCGCGGAGAAGTTGAAGAAAGGACAGCGAGGCAGCCTTGCCGACAAAAACTGCGACTTCCATTAGAATTGATCTGGTAGCCACGGCGCCCGTTACTGCTCCGACTATACATACCTCTCTCTCCTTGGAGATTCCGCAGCATGCGAGAATGGGTGCGATGTGTTGCCTCTGGTGAGCTCGAACCCGCTTCGAGTGGGTGTTCAATGTGTCGGTCGGAGGGACTTGCATCTTGAATCCGTGAGGATCGAGGGCTTTGTAGATTGGTGTTGATCTCATTCCATGCCGTGGGAATACTTTCTATAGGCTGTCGGGAGATGGTCGATTCACGGCGGCTACGAGACTCCGAAGCTGATATCGATTTAAACGGGATACAAGTGTGACCGCGACCCTTGTTGATGCAATTGGTACATGGGAAAGAGCCGCTGCATCGTTTCTTAGATGCGCGACAAGCTGTACAGGCGGTATTGGCCCGCAGGCGGTTCGCTGGAAGGACCTTTGGGCGTCCCATGATGGCAGAGAGAGACGTTTGGACAAGAATCCGGGGTCCAGCAACAGTCAAGTCCCCGCAAATTGGGGCACGGTAGTTGCAGCGGGGGGGATCGGGGCCCTGGCGGTGCTCGGCCCGACACCCACCTCGGAAAAACGTGTCAGCGCGTTAGGAGGATCACGTTCCAATCAGAATCAAGATCGCTATCACTAGAAGGCTAATTTCCGCTGAGATGAGCATACCCGGCCTCTTTGTACACCCCACATCTCGGATATCTTTCTTCTCGGAGACTGTTATCTTATCATTATTATCATTGTGTCGGCATATGCCTGAATATCATGGCACCTGCATCAGAGGAGATCCATGGATGACACGTGACTAGTTTCCGGATGTTCATCAACAGAGCCCCAACTTTCCAAGAGATCTATTGCAATTGAGATGAGCGGGCTGTTTGGGGTATTTCGGGACTGGCGATGATGATTGGGAACATGTACTCCGTGGAGACAATTTTATGACAGTTACTCTCAGTGATGCTTATAAGTCCAGTCCTCGACTCGGGTGCGACCAAAATATATATCTGCACTCTGGGCACCCACCCGTTCACACTCAAATCTACAGCGTACCTATGCCCTCATCTACTTCCATAACCTAATGCTTAAGGTTGTGTTCTCCCCCTCGAATTCATGATTTCTCTCTTTCCCAGATTGATTAATTATATACATACATAACAAGCCAATCTTTCAAAGTAGTCTTTCCACCCCTATAAGGTTGTAAGGATCCTATGAATCACGTGGAAGGCTCCCGCAGAGGAATGCCTTCCAAGGAAAGTTGAAACCAATTAAAATCCGAACGACGGGGTATCGGGAAGCAGCTACATCACCTTGTCTAGGTCTGGGCTCGTATACATGCCATAACCCATACCAGTCGAAGGTACATCTTGGATTTCGTCCTCCATCTTCATCCATACTGTACCTAGTGAGTTCCGTAAACGATAAGGCGGTGAAGCTCCTCTTCGACACTCCGTAAAGTACAAGGCCGTATCGGCAAGCCGAGCCGTACCGGGCAAGTCCCATTCGGTACTCAGCACGAAGACTCAGTCTTGGCAGGTGTGGTACCTACTCCAAAAGGTGATTGCGGTGTGAATAATTGAAACTGGAAAAATGAAAATATAAAATTTGTTCCATAGTGATAGAAGCTCCAGGCTCTCTCCATCAAGAAGCTCCGACCAACCAGACGAGGTAATACGAAGAGAAAAAACTTTTCTGCCGCGGGTCTCGTGAGAGGACCCACCTTCCAGGGGTGACAGAGATATTACTGGGTGAGAGTATACACCGCCCGAGCGGACCCAGACAAACAGTGCAAATACACGCAACATCGCTTAGTCGCTAGTGCCAGCCGGGACCCACCGCCAACGAATATAAAAGCCGCCGTTCCCCCGATCCAATTTCTGTTCTTCAAGCGACTCTACGTATGTGCCTCCCACCCCCTACAGTGCAAATCACACACTGCACTGTGTACACTTGCATCCTTTGTGAAGCATCTGCTAACCTGCCTTCCCTCCTACAGTTCAAAGAATCACTTTAGAGTAGACGTCCCACTTCTAAGCTCTTTAAACGAGCCACAGAATCTTCACCCTTGCTGATGACTGCTATGTCCTCGATGCCCTAAAGTGAAGCCATTTGGACTCCCGCCTCGACTGACAAGCGTGCTTCGGCGTCTGCATGTTGGTCCAGGGAGTGGTGATGATCTTGACCTGGTCTCGGCGTCTGACTTCGGTCGGCTGGTCCTGGTGGGTGTCGAGGAGGTCTGAAAGGTGCCTTGACTTTCTTGTTTTCCTTCTCTTTAATGCTGGGAGACAAAAAACCTGCGAGTTGGGTGATTATGAATCGAGTCTGTCGGTTTAATATATGTTCAATGAATTTTTTTCAAAATTTCACCCAATTTTTTCCATGAATATTTGTCTTTGTAAAATCTGTAGTACCATTCTCCTTCGTGTCCATGTGTTGATTTTACTCAATGTTGTCTACGGTTCGTCTTAGATCATCTCGTCATGGCATATCATTGCGTCAATACTTAAGGGTATCATGCTCTCGTTGAGCCTAAAGCTGCTCTAGAAGGTCCAGTATCATGTGTCCGTGTCCATGTCCTATCTTCATCACTTTGCGTCCGACCCTCCGCTCTTCTCTGCCGGTGCAGCTGCAGCGGCACCACCGCCCGACCCTCCCTTCGATCCATCACCTCCCTTGGCGCCCTTGTTTCGCGATCCACGTCCTCCTCGAGACCCCCGAGACGATCCTCCTCCTCCAGCACCGCCTCCGCCGGTCGCCCCGTTCACGTCATTCGCACTCGCCTTCGCCTTCTCGCCCTTAGCTTGCTGCGCCGTGTCACCTCGACCACCACCGCCTCCGCCTCCTCCTTTGCGCGACTTCTCGCCGCCAGGATTGGCCTTGCGCTCGAGTACCACGACCTGACTCTGCGCCACGGAAACAGGGCTGGCTGCCATGGCTTTCTGCAGGCCGTCTGGTTCCGCAAAGTCCACATATCCAAAGCCCTTCTTCTTATCAATCTCCACCTTGGTTACCGTGCCGAACGGCGTGAATGCGGCCTCTAAGAGCGCCTCGGTCACACCCTGAGATGCATTGGCGTGCTTGAGGAAGGCCTGGGTTGCAGTCGGGCTTGGGCTCGCGGTCGCCTTGGGTTTGGCGCCCTTGCCTGATTTCGTTGACGGGGCAGTCGCATTGACCGGAGGAGTCGCGGTGCCAGAGGCTCGGGAGGACGGTGATTCACGACCGTCTCGATCCTTGGCTCTCGTAGAGCTGGCGGCACTCTTCGCGGGCTTGGATGGGGTATCCTTCTTGTTGCCTTCGGGCGCAGGGACTGAGGACTCTCGTGAGCTCTCGTTCTTTGAAGAACCCGTCTCGTTCGCTCCGCCTTTCCCGCGTCGTCGGGCTGGTGCTTGTGACAGCCCCAGATCCCGCTGGAGAATCTTGGCCGCTGCAGCGACATTCCCCCGTTCCCTCTTCCGCTCAGACGCAGCGGCAGATGTGGTCTCCTTTGTAGTGCTGGAGGTACTCGGTTTGCCTCCCTTCGTAGATGTCCCACCGGCCGCTGCTTTGGCTGCCTTGCCAGACTCTTTGCCCGCTTTTTCTCCCTTGGGCTTCTCGTCCGAGGGAGGACCGGGAGCAAGTTTCTTGTCTGGTCGTTGTAGAAGCTTCTTCGCCTGTACTTTTTCCTGCTTGGATTCCTTCTCCGACCGCTTGGAAGATTTGGAAGACGCGCTCTCCTTGGCCTTGCTCGCCTTCTTGTCCTTGATAAACTGCACCAGCGGGGTAGTCACCACCGCGGCCTTCTTCTCCTCGGGTTCGACTGAGTCGACGGGGGCTGGCTTGGTGATGGGCTGTGTCAAGCTTTCAAGGAAAGCAATGAACTCCGGATCCTGGTCAATGGTACCCTGGCGGGCATCTTTGCGCACGCGACTGCCCGGGGTTTTGGCGTAAGGCGCAAATTCCAACGTAGGAGGGCCCAGAAGCACTGGATCGTTCGAGGTGTGGCTAGCATCCTGGAATGAGGATTGGCGCACTTGATCTGACAGTGGGCCAATGTGTTCGTTGGACAGTACGTGGATGTAGGCTCGAGAGGGACGAGAGGGCTTCGCGGGGCTGAACAGGAGCATTATCTGGGTTAGCGTATGCAGGTTGGAGCCCCACTGTGAGTAGACACTTCTGGATGGCTTCTTACTCTTTTGAAACCTTGCCAGGCTTGTACTGAAGCCAGTCAACCTTGCCCGCACCCACTTTCCATTCTGCTCCAAGGGCGCTTTCGAGCTCGGCCTGAGTCAGTCCAGGTGGTAGGCGGCGAATAAGTAGCTTGAGGCGCGGGGCAGGAGGCTTAGGAGTCTTCCTTGTAGGCGTCGAAGTGGACTTTTGCGTAGCTGCCACTGGGATTTGAAGCACGCCGGCGGCCCTGCCAGCGGCGGGTTGGGTCATGTCGCAATATGTGTGTAGTAGGTGGTAGCAGGAGTAGTTGAAAATTCAAGATCGGCTAGAAGTAAGCGACCGTAATGGGAGACTAGATGAGAGCTTCTCGCTCTTTCCGAGGACTGCGATATGCTGCAAGTCAAGCTTGCAAGCAAGTGAGTTCACTCCGAGTGAGAGGACGACCTCAGAGCCCGAACGGAGGGGCTGAGTCAGCCTTATTCCTGAGGCACCGATAGATTGGACTCAAACAGCCTGTAGTCTGGACTAGTTCCTCGATGACTGATTGCTCTGGTGTGAAAGTGATTTGGATAGTGAGAGAGAGTTTTCATCATGTAAAATTTAAAAAAAATAGCTTCAAATTTGATTGTCAACTCAAGGTTTGCTGGCAGAAGATTCACTGTACAGACCTGGTCCGCCTCAGGTATCACAAGAATGCAAAGACATCAAAAAGTCCATCAATATATCGAAAGAAGAGTACAAAATAGATAGACAATCCCATTGCTTCACTCCTTCTCCACATTCTGCGCTTTCATAAAGCCCCCAAAGAACCTCTCCATCTCATCATAGCCATCAACCTCCCCAACCCAGCTCACATACTGATCAGGACGCAAGATAACACTCGCTCCCTTAACAGGGTCAATTCCATAATTAGCATAAGCCTGCCCATGGCCTTCATGATAAGACTGATCATCCGCAAAGACCTTCCAATAATCCCAGCCCATGGTCTCGCTGTATGGATGGAAGGCCTCGGGGAGATCCAAGAGCTCGAGGCTTGCTCTCGGGCCAGCGTGAACGGTCAATACTTCGATCACGCTATCTATCAGCTGATTGGCAGGTGTATAGCGCCGGATGAATGAGTCTGGGGCTCCAAGTTTTGCGCCTAGCTTTTGCATGCGTTGCATGTTTGGGGCTAGGCCTAATTGCCCCGGGAATACGATGATTCGCCATTTCCCGTTGCTTTTCAGCAATTCTTGGAGATGCCAAGGGCGAGCGTCTGATTGATTCAGGACCTTGAAACTTGGCATGCGCTTGCCGACGTCGATCTTGGTTGCTAATTCGGGCTTGCTGATCACGCGGGTGGTCTTGTCCTGGCTTGCAACGTCTGTGCCGTCTCCTTGTTTCGCTGCGTCGCCTTCCTTCGCAACAATGACACTGGCACTGTAGTTGACCGCTGAATCATAGATTAGTACGATATACACGGTATTTCATCTTTCCTTATCATAGTGTTACTCGGTACTTACCGATGCCACTGGCAAATTCATTCCCCTTCTCGAAAGCCGTCTTAAATTCTTCCATGCTCACACCTTCCTCATCCATGATATCTTTCGCAGGACGCCCCGAGAACAGTCTGGAAAAGCGGTGATCAAAAGCAATCAGATCCTGGGCGATCTTCCTTCTCTCGGACTGATATGTCTTGAGAATGGATGCGTCACTGTAGCCTTTCACGACATGGGCGAGTTTCCATCCAAGGTTGTATGCTGAAAATGAGCCGTTAGCAATGTGTTGTTTATCCTGAATTGTCTTGGGATTGGTGCTGCGTAACTTACTATCTTGCATACTCACGTTCATACCCTGACCGGCCTTGGGTGAGTGGGTGTGGACCGCATCGCCTGCCAGGAAGACTCTCTCCTTCAGCGAGAACTGATCACCCACACGCTGGCCAATCTGGTAAGCTGTCCACCAGTCACAGTAGGAGTAGTCGAGCTTGTACGGATGCAGAATTCGCTGTGCGGATTGGAGAATAATCTCCGGCGTGATCCAGGATCGATCTGCTTTACCCCCTGCTTGCGCATGCTCTGTAGTTTGCAATTGAATGTACAATCGAACGAGCTTATTCTCTCGTGGAATGACCATGACACTGCCTGCATTCGCCGAATGAATCGCACAGCGCTGTCGGATATCCGGGAAATCAGTGATAGGCACAATATCGAGTACTCCCCAGATGTAGTCCGTGGAGTCACCCTGGAGCTGGAAGCCCAGCTGACGGCGGACCCAGGAGTGTGCACCGTCGCAGCCAACGAGGAACTTGGCTTTGATTGACTCGACGCGGCCGACTTGAGAATTGGCTTCTGCGGCGCGGATAAGATCATCCGTGTCATCAGCTGCCAGATTACTCCGGAAGAGCCCGTCACTGACGGTTTCCTCCTTTCCATCTGTGGATTTGTGGTGTTGTTGTTGCTGCTGCGGCGTAGATTCCTCGTCTGAGAGGGTGCGCACCGTGACGTTGATCGGGTAGTCGTTGAAGTCGCCTGCCTTGGTGTCATCAAATTCAAACGCAGTGGGCAGCACGCCTCGCTCGACTACAATGTCACTGTGGTCCTTGATGGAGTCAAGGAAGAAGCGTTCGATGCGGCCCTGGTGCAGCACGACTTGCTGAAATCGACTGATCCCCGGGATGGTGTCGGGGATTCGATCAGATCTTCTGATACGACCCTGATCATCAGGATTCCAGAGACAAATCTCCAGCATATGGTTTGATTCGCGCCAAGCGCGGTCCGCAAAATCGAACGAGTCGAAAATCTCCAGCGTTCGGCACTGGAGACCGTCTGCTTGGCCGTTGAAGATCTATACCAGATGAGTATGCGTTTACAACGGTGCAACAAATGGCCACGACAAGATTGATGATTTACCTTTGTTCCTCGTTTGTCCACAATGCGAGTCTTGACACCGCATCGACTGAGCCAATTTGCCAGCATCAGACCAGCAGGACCAGCCCCGACAATGAGGACATCCACATGGTCCTCGGATTGGGGTAGAGTACCAGGCATGGTGATGGAATCAGATATGGGAGATTGTGACTGGAATCAAAGGATGGTCTTCATACAGCATGACAGCTGCTGCCATCATATTGCAGACTTATATACACGGTAGCCCGTGTATTTCAATCCGAATCCGAACGGGTAAAGCCGACGTGAATGTCGGAGATGTTGTGGGGGATGACCCTCTCTGCCAATCACTGCCAATCCTTCAACCTTGGCCCAGATGCACCCCGCAGATGATCTGGAGGGGCAAATCATCATCTTTGCCATAGACTATAGCTGAAAGGCACTTCCGATTCGGATGACAGAATGTCGTCCGAAATGTACATCTTTAGGACTGATCAGCTTGTCAGCGTGTCAGTTAGCCTTGGTATGTAGAATACCCATCGGATGGACATGGCCGATCGGAAGATCCCACCAACAATATTCATATCGTAGAGACCCATTTCTTTGGGGAAGCTCTTCTCGAATAAGACGAGATGAGAACCGAATAATTGCCATAGTTTGAACCATTCTTCTTGCCTCTTTTTCTGGTCTCGTATCGGATGAGTCATGAGGCTGTGTAAATGGACCTCAAGAGAGGCTGAAGCCAAAGGAGCCGCATTTTCTTCGATTTGACGGGATAAATAAATCAAAAAGCTTCTAATCTCGTCAGTCCAAATCAAAATCGCAACCAACCTCAAACACAAATCAGAATATCATCCACCATGACACCCCCCTACCCCTACACAATCGCCCCACATCTGGAGTACTTCAACATCCCCTTCACCGACTTCATCGCAGCCCGACCCGAATTTGACGCGTTCGGCGTGGGGGGCTACCTTTTCGCTCAGGCTACAACTCCCACATCCGACGATGCGGGGTCCCCACCACGCATTTTATTGCTTCAACGAGCCCTGACCGATTCCATGCCTGGTTGCTGGGAGGGTCCTGGCGGGGCAGCTGAGCCAGACGAGGATCGCACGTTGTTGGATGGCGTGGTGCGTGAAGTCTTCGAGGAGACCGGGCTGTATGTTTCGCGTTTCGTCGAGCTGGTCGCCGTGGACGTCTGGATGCATACACGTCGTAATGGGGATCAGATTCGGATTGCCAAATACTCGTTTATTGTGGAGGTGCATGAGGCGCGGAGGCAGTTGGCTGATGGGACTTGTCAGTCTGTGGGGATAGATGAGATCCCTGTGAAGTTGGAGGTGACGGAACATCAGGCGTTTGACTGGGCTCTTGAAGAGGATGTTCGGTATTCCCTTCAGACTCATCAGGGCAAATATCCATTGCCTCTGCCATCATATGGGCATCAGGGGCCGAATATTTTGAGAGCGTTTGCGTTGTTGAAATAAGGCTGCTACTTGATTGATGATTATGTGAGATATCTGGCATCAACCAGGAGTATCTACTATCGATAGAATCATTTGATATCAAGATTGTAAATAACCACTGGTGAATATAGATAGACCGAAAGCCCTCTCTCGGGTGGTTTCTCAAATTGCCATCTCTGCTCCTCCAATTAATCCTCCCCAGGCAGAACCCCCTCAGCTTGCATCTTCAGCGCAACCTGGTCAATCTCCCTCCAGACACGCAGCAGATTACCACCAGCCACCTTGGCAGCTTGTTCATCGGTAAGACCCCGACGAAGAAGCTCCGCAATCAAAGCCGGGAACTTGGAGACATCCTCCAGTCCCTTGGGCACGGTCGGGATACCGTCAAAGTCACTGCCCAAGCCAACATGATCAAAGCCCGCGACAGTTCCGATATGGATGATGTGATCGGCAACTCGCTCAATGGTGGCATGGGCATAGTCCACATTCGGCATCCCGTCATCCCGACCAGAGGCGTGGCAAGAGATGAAATCGGGTGCAAAGTTGACCATGACGATGGAATTGCGCTGTCGGACCAGTTCCAAGATATCATCTGGCACGTTCCGCGGGTGTGGGCACAGAGCGTATGCGGAGCTGTGACTGAAGATGACGGGGGCACGACTGCCCGTCCACTCGGTCTTGCCCGCACCCAGCACATCGCGCATCGTGTCCACACTGACATGGGCGAGATCGATAATCATGCCCAGTCGGTTCATCTCAGCCACCACCTGCTGCCCGGCGGGACTGACGCCGTGCCAGAGAGGAGTGGCAACTTTCAGACTGCCATCCGGCTGCTCGACGATCGCCGCGTCGGCATACTTGTTATGACAGTTATGGGTTAGCGTGGCATAGGATACTCCTAAGTCATAGAACATTCGCAAGTGCGCCATTGAGTTGCCAATCGACTGTAAACCTTCGATGCCGTAGGGGGAGATGATCTTGCCTTGCCGGAACGCATCCATGGCTGTGGTGCCATTGGGGGGTGTTGAGAAGACCTCTGGGAAAGCCTTCTGGATGCGCGCCATGAGATCAACCTGTTCCACGGTCATGCGAACGCCTATTTCAGTATGTCAACGAAGGATGGCGCAATAAGGGGCTTTTTTCATGGCTGTATATCAATTCACATACTGGGCGCATAGTTCTCATCGGAAAAGTCCGTCCAATCTGCAGGGCATGGAACATAGACACTCCAAAAGGTGCCTCCAACTTGCCCCTTCTTCAGGCGAGGCAAATCCACATGACCGGGAAGAGTGCCGTGGATGAATGTCTCGGTGAAGTTGGGCGTGTTGATATGGTTATGGAATAGCGCTCGGATCTGAATGGGGAAATCATCATGGCCGTCTGGGAACTGATTGTTAGCTGTAAAGGTGCGAGAATAACACATTATGATTTAAAAGATAGACATATTAGGTGTAAAGCAAGATTAATATCCAATCGGGTGACCATACCGATCAAAGGAGTGGTGGATAGAATGTGCTGGACTCGATCCTCGATGGTGAGCACGCGAGTATGGTGACAATAGTGGGGCCAGAGGAACCAGCCGCCAGCGACCAGGGCAGTGAAGAGCAGAATCCAGCTTCGGATGGAGGACTTGGAACTACTAGGAGAAGCTGAGGTGTTTATTGGAACTGCTTTCTCCCGAGGGAGGTCCTGCAGTGAAGTCTTCTCGTCCATCGCTGCCGTGGGCGAAGGTGGAGGGGTGTTTGTCAGGGAGAAGTTGAGGTAGCCGATCAACTCCGGGCGATAAGACGATGCAACGTTGTAAGCTGCAATGCGGGAGAGGACAGAGGGAAAAGAGGGGACAAAAACAAAGAAAGAATCCAAATTATACTAACTGAAAGTTACAAGGCTCTGCTTATACTCTCCGAAGTAAATCTCTCCGGATATCCAATCTCTCAGTGTTTTGTGACCTCCAGGTCATTTTTTCTCCTTTATTCCCCGTTGATTTACACAGAGAATCAACACCGGAAATAATATTAGCTTCTGGCGCTAGAAACGGGTTCACCCATAATTTTAGAGCCCCTCAATTAAAATAGATGACCCAGTTCATAATGGTTATCTGTAGGCCCTAAAATATGATTCATAAACACCCTCAGGATGATATCAGCTCTATCCATATCGGTCGGAGCTATACCCTCACCAATAGGAACCAATCGGGTGAATGAATCCTGATCTTCTTGGGACCCGTAGAGGAAAGGCTCTTGTATCAAGGCGATTCTGAGATGAGTGAAGAAGAAAAGACCACAGAAAGGAGAAACAGTGTAAACGGGGGTGTTGATGCTATGAGAATTAGGTAGGAGAATGCCTGAGGCATCATACCATCATACTGATAGAGACTTTGTAGATGGCTGGCATCAAAAACTTGAATTTAGCATGAGAAAACAGCTATTACTACTTGAACTTCCTTGATGATTGAAGATTGTCCTGACAGTCCTTTTCAATCCTCAGTTTTCGAGGAGTTGGAGATGTTAACAGCCTCAATTCTATGAATAGTGACTGACACAGTATATCCTTATCATCCAACCAAAAATTCACTAGTGATACTTGATTCGATATTTGATCGATCTTGACTCTGAGAGAAACTATGTGACTGGATGTTTAGTTTAATGTGTGCTCACAATATACCTTGTTTTTCATCCTTTAAGCAAGGACTACCTCGATGAGCAATCCGCGTCCGCTTATTTGCGATCTTCTGTTTTAGTTCCCCTCCACTTTTTGGCTTTTCGGCTCGTTCCCCAAGCAGTCCCCCCACTCGCTCCGCTTTTTGTGCTCTTTCGCTTCGACCCTCGACCCTTTTGTCTCTCCTCCACATCTTCTTTCTGCCAGGCAATTCTTCTCCTCGTTGGGACCAGTGAGATTATACCTACGATGGCAAGTACGCCGACCACGACGGACGGTAAGTCCCCTGATCGATACACTCTTTCCCCGCCTCTTCCCAATCTCTAGCATTGGAACCTACGAATGCATGCTGACCATTCTCTCAAGGCCTACTGGCCGCCTGGCATACCTACCGTCTGCCCCTCCTCATTGCCCTCTCCACGCTGTTCGTGGCCCTTCGAGTGTATCGCAAAGTTCAGTCGCGATCAAAGACCCCGACCTCCGCCTCGATCCCGTCCTCGCCCCGCAGTCAATCCCCAGAAAAAACCCCAATTCTCCATGTGCCCACCGAGAAACAGTCCCCACCATCGATCCCCACGAACAATGACAAGCTTGCCCGCGTTGATGAACCTCCCAAGTCAACGTCCGGTCCCAAGCGCGTCCAGGGCAAGAAACCCGCCAAAACTGTCTCCGGTCGCCGCGCGAATAGCGAGGAAAGCCACCCGTTGTCTATCCAGCCCGTCATTTTCTTTGCCTCGTTGACAACAACGACGGAACGCTACGCCAACGTGCTGCTAGAGGATCTGCGCGCGGTAGCGCAAGAACGAGCAGATCTGGAGAATCGCGAGTATGGTCTATTGCCTCCGCAGATCCACGATATCTCCTACATCGACTTTGATGACTTCTTTGCTGCCGCTCCCAAGCCACCGTCGACCTCCCCCGGTACTCGCTACCTTTACTGCATTCTGATCCCCACGTATAACATTGATACGGTTCTGAACACGTTGCTGGGCCACTTGGATGAGATCCATAATGATTTCCGTATCGACACTGCGCCCCTCTCCCAATTGGCAGGCTATTCGGTCTTTGGCTTTGGTGACAAGGAGGAATGGCCCACCGAGGAGGAAGGCTTCTGTTCCCAGGCGAAAGAAGTCGATCGCTGGATGGCAAAACTCACCGGTCGTAAGCGAGCGTATCCATTGGGAATGGGTGATGTCAAGAGTGATGCAGAAGCCTCGTTGAAGGAATGGTCCCGTGGACTCCAGGACACCGTTTTTGACATCTTGGAGAGTGGAGGTCTTGGAGAGGGTGTCCCGGGCAGTGGTGATGCCGTTGAAAGTGACGAAGAGGATATGGAGGGTGTGGAGGACATGGACGACGAGTCCAGGAGCAAAAAGAAGGGTACTTCTACAATGGTGGATCTTGAGGACATCAAGATGAACGGGGACTCGGCTGGCCCGATTCCCATTGACTTTACGACTGTAGGCAAGGCCGTTTCTGCAGAGTCGACCGCGAAGGAGATGGTCCCAAAGACCTCCCCAACTTATGCCGCTTTGACGAAGCAGGGGTATACAATTGTTGGCTCGCACTCTGGCGTCAAGATCTGTCGATGGACCAAGTCCGCGCTTCGTGGCCGTGGCTCATGCTACAAATTCTCTTTCTATGGCATCAAATCTCATCTCTGCATGGAGGCCACGCCTTCACTGTCGTGCAGTAACAAGTGTATTTTCTGCTGGCGTCACGGCACTAACCCCGTCGGGACTACCTGGAGATGGAAAGTCGACTCGCCCGAGTTGATCTTTGATGGCGTGAAGGAAGGCCATTACAAGAAAATCAAGATGCTGAAGGGTGTGCCAGGGGTGCGTGCTGAGCGGTTCGCTGAAGCCATGCGAATTCGGCACTGCGCTTTGAGTTTGGTCGGCGAGCCCATTTTCTACCCTCATATCAACCGCTTCCTGGACATGCTGCACGAGGAGCGCATCTCGAGCTTTTTGGTCTGCAATGCCCAGCATCCTGATCAATTGGAGGCGCTGCACCGCGTGACTCAGCTTTACGTCTCCATCGATGCCAGCAACCGGGAGAGTTTGCGAAAAATCGATCGCCCTCTGCACCGAGATTTCTGGGAGCGATTCCAGCGCTGTTTGGACATTCTTCGAGAGAAGCGCCATATTCAGCGAACAGTGTTCCGGTTGACCCTCGTGAAGGGCTTCAATGTCGAGGACGAGGTCATTGGATATGCTAACCTGGTTGAAAAGGCGTTGCCGGGCTTGGTCGAGATCAAGGGTGTCACCTTCTGTGGAACCAGCACCAGTGCAGGCGCCGGTCTGACTATGAAAAATGTGCCGTTCTACGAAGAAGTGTCTGCGTTCGTCGTTGCTCTGAACGAAGAGCTGCAGCGACGCGGCCTCAAGTACGGAATTGCTGCTGAGCACGCTCATAGTTGCTGTGTTTTGCTTGCCTCGGACCGATTCAACGTTAATGGCAAGTGGCATACACGCATTGATTACGACCGCTTCTTTGAACTATTGGAGAGGGAGAAGAAGGACGGTACCTCGTTCAGACCTGAGGATTACATGCGTGAAACAGAGGAATGGGCTCTTTGGGGCCGCGGTGGCTTCAATCCCGACGACGAACGGGTCTTCCGAAAAGGCCGTGATGCCAATTCGCGGGCTCGTAAAGCCCAGGAGATTCTTGGGACTACCCTTGCGCCATGAAGAGCTCTCTCAATATAAACTTCCTATCCCGAGGGACTCGGACGGCACTCCGTGGAGGCCACGAAGCAGTTCAGGGAAATGATTGAATGTGTATTGTTGTCCACTTGAGCGATCTCTGCACACCCATCGCTCTGCTAGCGGCTTGATGATATATGCCACTTGTTGGTATTGCGCCTTCTCGCACCTGATTCAAACTGCGACGCTATCTGCTTTGACAGCGTGCTACCTACTACGTGCCTTTGCGGGATTGCCAAAACAAAACAAAAAGAATAATTAAAGCATGAAATTTACTCAAAGTCTTGGGCTTATCTTCATAATTAATCAATTATTCACTAATGATGTATCTGCCTGTTTAAGCATACTTCTTCACCAAATCCGCAACCTCAGCCTCCGACAACTTCTGCACGCCCAACAGCTCATTATCAGTCTTGGTGAACAAACTCCCATACTTCCCACCACCATAAATAGCCCGCAAAATAAGATTGACAGCAAACGTTCTGTGATTAGGCGGAGACTGCTTAAGGGCTTCATAAGCCTGCTTCTCCAAATCTTCAGTCTTGACATCCTCCCGTTGTATCTTATCCCCCTTGCCGGACAACTTCAAAAGTTGATTCTGAGTGTATTGCACCTCCTCGACGAGAACAGGGCGATTCTTAGTTTCCTCGGGATGCTTCAGCACTCCAGCCACGGCTCGTCCAACACCCGCTAGTGTCGTGCTGCTAACGGGGACATCGCCGCCGTCATAGATCCGGGTAGAAGGTCCCTTGACATTGATGATAAAGCCATGTTCCAGACCCCAATCGAAGAAGGGCCCGCTGATCACTGCAGTCCAGCTAAAAGCATTATCCTGCTTGCTGGTTTCTTCCAGTTTCTGGATAACGGCTACCTTGTCATCGAAGACTGGTAGCTGGGATCTGAGCGGGTGTGCCGTGTCGCTGCCGAATTCAGAGGGGACGAATCGCTGGACGCCGGCGGCTTGGGCTGCTTCGATGAGTCGGAGGTGGATATCTCGGGGGACGATGCCGGCGCCGAGGGTGTTGATTACGGCGTCATGGCCCTTTAGGGCTGTGACGAGGGAGTCTAGGGAGTTGTAATCGACCACCTGTACTTGAGCGCGTGAATCCACTTGATGCGAGTCTGAGCGGCTGAGGATGGTGACTTGGAATCCGGCGTCGAGCAAGTGAGTGATAATGGCGGGTCCAAGGTTACCGGTAGCCTGTGAAGAATTAGAATTGGATGACTGGAAGGATAGAGAGTTGTTTGGAACTTACACCGGCGACAGCCACGCGAGTAATTGCCATGATGTATTGGATGGAAGTGGTGGAAGGTGTTGTTGAGTGAGTGGATTGGAAGTTGCTAGATCAAGGCTTGTGCTTTGGAATTGACTGTCTTAGAATGCAGGTGATGTCTATTGCTTATATACATATGCCCTATGCCATTCTGTTCAACAATAAATCATCGCAAACTGGGTGAACGTGTCATCAATCCCATGCTGTATCACCTCATCCAGGAGCATTATTGAGCAGAGCGGAAATCTCCCGTCGGGGGCCGAATACTGCGGGCTGACCAAACATAAGCAGAAGAGCTGCAACGGCTGATAGCAGCCATACAGAATATTGCATATTTTATACAATGTATCCACCGCTGTGATTAATAGAACCAATAGAAGCTGAGGTATGTAATGAATTACGCTTTTTCTTGTTTGACCGCTATTAGCCACCGTAGTAATCGGCAAACTCCACATGCCGATGGCGCGATCTTATAGTGACCTCGTGATGTGAGATTAGAAAGCAGATTCATAATGTTCATAAGGTTCTCATTCTTCTGTACCTTTTCCTCCCCAGGCCTGGAAGACCCAATTTCTATCTTATCAATCAATTCCGCAATCACTCTATTTCTGGATTGGCAAATTTACACTTTGTAAGCGGCAAATTCGGTCTACCTAGTTAAGGTTGTTCCCGAAGCCGATGACAAAGACGAGGATAAGCAACTAGTCCAATGAGTTATGTTTATGCAAAAATCTCTCAAAATAATGATATGTACAATGCAGAAAAGAAGAGGGGGTATTCACTACAGTCTGCTATCAAGCGGACTGGTGGTGCGATAGACATGCTCCGGAGTTCTGTCGTAGAATGATGCCATTTTAGCGTGCTTGCGGTATATTTGACGAGGGTGTCACCAACCTACGCTTGGGGTTTCAGGAAGCCTGCGAAGAATTTGCCGATTTGGGTGTAGTCGTTAAGATCCAATACGGCGGAGACATCTGGACGAAGTATTTAGTAAATTGAATGGTGTGAGATTGGGATAAGGGTGGGAACTTACATTGATCGGGTCGGACGATTATCAAGGCTCCTTGTTGAGGATCGATGCCGAGGTACTCGTATACATGGCCGCGACCCTTGTTGTGGCTCTCGTCGTCGTAGTAGATTTTGTGGAGATCTGATAAAGATTGAATGAGATTACTGTGTATACAGCTCACTGGGTATCGAGTGAACCTACCTCTGGTCTGGTTCTTGCCAGCGACTGGATAAAACACCTCGGGAATCTGCTCCAGCTCGACATCGTGACGCTTTCCGTGACCAATCACAATAGTCTCAATCAGACTATCCACATCCTGGGACTTAGGCGTGAAAGTGTGAACGGGGCTATCAGGTGATGACAGATATTCCCCAAGCTGAGAATCCAGATTAGAAGGGAGATCCGTATAATAAAAGCGCAATCGACGGTGGGCATACCTTGTTTAGCTTGATCTGATTCTCTGCAACAGTCAAATCACCCACAAAAGCCATGATACGCCACCGGCCATCCGACTTGAGCGACTGCATCAGCTGCAAGGGCTTCGAATC
Source organism: Penicillium goetzii (assembly GCA_037043885.1). Classification (NCBI taxonomy): domain Eukaryota; kingdom Fungi; phylum Ascomycota; class Eurotiomycetes; order Eurotiales; family Aspergillaceae; genus Penicillium; species Penicillium goetzii. Next base: position 268,675 of record JAWLST010000035.1, read on the forward strand.
ACAGAACCGCACCACCTGGGCACTGGGCAGGCGCATGCCAACCACAACATTTGAGGCAAGCTGCGTGCCCTCCAAGGCGGTCGTGATAGGAGAAACATCATATTTGGCAGTCAAGCCGGCGGTATACTTGCCAGACTTGATGAATCCCTCTTGGAATTCCGCAGGAGATGTGTTCGCCCCAGAGGAGAAGAGCTTGGAGAAGTAGCGGTCGAAAGTAATAAGGTCGATAGCGGTTTTCTTCCGCTCCAGCACGTAGGTTTCCAGTAGAGAAGGATCGGCCAGGCCGGTCAGGATCTCGCCGAGTTTCCAGCCAATGTTATACCCGTCCTGCAGGCTGACATTCATACCCTGGCCGGCCTTGGGCGAGTGCGTGTGACAGGCATCACCGGCGAGGAAGACACGATGATCCTTGTGGAAGTAGTCGGCATGGCGCTGGCCGATCGAATACGCAGACCACCAGACTGTCTCGGGGAATTCGATGTCGTAAGGTTGGAGGATAGCTTGTGCTTGACGTTGTAGGTTCTCCAATGTCACGTCCTTAGGGTTTGTGCCCGGGGCCAGCTCAATATAGAAGCGGGTCAAGTTGTTGTTGTCGCCTTCGCGGGGAATGATCAAGATGTTTCCTGCTTTGGAGCGAATTGTTGATTTCTTGCGGAAGTCCGGGAAGTTGGTACGGGGGATCATGTCCATCACACCCCAGACTGCATCGCTGCTGTCGCCAATCATCTTGTATCCCAGAGCTTTGCGGACGATGCTGTGGGCGCCGTCACAGGCCTAGAAGATGCGTTAGCCTGATATTCCATTTTCAAACTCCCAAAACAAGAATCAATCAATAAGACGTAGGTCATCACTTACCAAAGCATATTTCGCAGCAAACGTCTCGATTTTTCCATCCTTCTCCGCAGTCACCATGACAGGATAAGCCTCCGGATCCGCAGCCGCCGCGCTATCCACCTGCACAGAGGTAACATTGTATCCATAGTCGATCTTCTGATCATTATACTTCTGCATCAACTCAATAAGCAGCCCATTGATACGCGCCTGGTTCAAAATAACATGCGGCTGATGCGAAAGACCTGGCTGCGTATCCGCCGTCCGACCAGTCCGCTTGATAGCCCCCGTACCCTCATCAGCCCAGAAGTTGACCTCGAGAACATGATACGCCTCTCTTAGCAACTCCTCGCCAATTCCGAAACTTTCGAAGATTTCCACCGTGCGACACTGCACTCCGTCTGCTTGGCCCATCTTCATCGGTCCCTCGCGGCGCTCGAGGACTTTGCATCGGATGCCGTACCGTGCTAGCCAGGTTGCTGCGCATAGTCCGGCTGAACCACTGCCACAAATGAGGACGTCGACTTTTTCCATGATGAACGTGATTGATACGCAGGTCGAGAGGTATGCAGATATTCTCGAACTAAATTAGTATATGCAGATAGGCTGGTGTTACCCCGCGAGGGACTACTTTTTATGGTAGTCCGGGATTAATCCCGAGGGACGCTTCGGGATGTGTTCCGGCAAGTTGACCCGCCACTCTTGGGGACTTACATCGTCTCGGCATGTGTTGTTAACCCGTGGATAAATCGGTTCTCATGGAGATTGTCATGCCATCTTGTGCCGTGGAATTGACTCCGGATATCCGACCCCGTGGGTGGAATATTCGGGGACATGGGGTTAACTATCGGGATTGCAAATGAGATCTACCGAAGGGCATATGGATGAATATCATTACAGACCACTATGTGAGTGCGACAAGGAATCCCTCCTTTGAAACCATATATGATCGATCATTCATGAGCCAGTGGCTCAGACATTCAATTCGTCTCTAAGATCATTATATAATGCTCATGAATAGGTTCCCCCCTCAAGAAAACGGAGGGATGATTCCCAATTCCCCCCCCCCCCCAAAAAAAACGCCGACGCCCGTGCAAATATCGCAATCATCTTACAGGAAATATTCGCTGCGGCCCGGCCGCGAGGTGGGCACGTGCCGTTGATCATCGCTGACGGCGCTGAACAGCTTGAAAGTGGGTTTGAGGTCTTCGCCAATTTCACAGACCGATGCCAGATTACCACACCGATAGCAGTAGTTGGGTGCACTCCACACGGTGACAACGTTTTGGTTGGTAAAGTGGTATTTGTATCCTTCGTTTACCAATTGATGCGCGCGAGCAATCAGGGAGAGATCGTTGACATGGCAGAATTCATCCGCTACACGGTCACCGAACAGCCAACCTGGAGAAGCACAGTGGTTAGTGACTTTGAAATATAAAAAGAATGATACTCGTGTGTCTCACCTGCTCCACGAGGGCTAACTGCCCAGGTTTCCACATCATCGGGATCCGACCAGACCAGATCACAGAAAGCACCCTCATGAGGAATCTCCTGAGCACGAGCAACAACCCGCACCTGATCCAGCGTTCGAATCTCGGGGCTAAGTCCACCGTGTACACACAGCACCTTGCCGTCGATAATGGCGCCCAGCGTCATGAAATCGAAGACCTGGCAGCAGGCTTTCCACACCGAGGCACTGCCATACTTTTGGAAACACTCCTCGTAGAAACCGTAGACTTGAGTGATCTGGCGGGATTCGTGGTTACCGCGTACTAATGTAACTCGGTCTGGATATCTAAATCACCGGGCGCATTAGCATTTGTCATCGTACCTGACCGAAGGTGGCGGGAGAAAACTCCCGACATCACTCACTTGGCCTTGAGACACAGCAATAGCGTCAACGTCTCCAAACTGAAATATCCACGATCGACATAATCTCCCAAAAACACGAAATTGCTCTTCAGCTGGAGCGCCTCTGATGTCTGACTATTCGATCGACTGTGCGGGTTGGCATTGGGCTCCGTCTCCTCCTCCGCCTCCTCGTCACCATCGGCCTTGGTGTTGGAACTGGGCCCGCGGAGCTTCTTGCGGAGTTTGGGATCGGTGATGGTAGAAGGGGGTTCGATGTCGGCTGAAGTGATGATGGAGGGAGATGTTTTGGGGGCATCGAGCGCGGAGCCATCGGGCATGCCGCCAGAGACACGGAAGAGCTCGAGCAGGTCGTAGAATTGGCCGTGGATATCACCGCAGATGGTGACGGGGGTGGACACGGGTTGAATATTGGATTCTATGTAAGACCATCGAGTGAGCTTGGTCGGAATCGAAAGGATGTCTGCTCTTCATTCTTCCTTACCCTCCATCATATACTCCTTGACCATCTCACACAGCTGCTTCATGTGGGCCTCGGAGAGGTATTTGCAGTCCTTGGCGGCCTCGAGCCACTCATCAGGGCCAGCATTGCGCTTGAGTTTGGCGGGTCCCGGTTGAGGGACCTTACTGTCGGTCATGGCGAGGCGATTTAACGGAGGAAGAGTGGAAGTGGAGGAGGGAAGGCGGGGGAGGAGGAAGAGGAACTGCGCGGCTGGCGGTCTTCGGACGCCGCAGTGGGCCGCCGACTGGTGACTGGTGACTGGTGACCATCTTGTCAGTTCAGTTGACATTTGAGGGCTCATCCGATGACAACAGAAGTAATTACATGATGTTCTTGTAGATTTGCATGTTCAATGTTTGTATATTTAGTCATGAATCTTGTGACTCGCTATGTATCTCTTTTCAAATCCCTCTATCTACATAATCATCCCATCATAATGCCATTCAACCGTCAATCTTGCTCAAGAACTCAGTCACCACATCCGCAAAGGCCGCAGGCTGCTCAACCATAGGCAAGTGACCCGCCTTGTCAATGATCTTCAGCTCCGCATCGCCCTTCAAATCAGCCGCCATATTCTGCATGGTCTGGGGTAGGACACCATCGTTGGCACCGGCCACGAACAAACCGGGCACGGTGGCCGAGGCCATGCGCTCACGGATATCATAAGCGCAGAGAGCGTTCACGCTGTGCGCGAAACCCTTCAGGCTGTTGGTGCGCACCGCATCCTTGACGGCGGCCAGAACCTCTGGCTGGGTCTCGTACGACTCCGGGACGAACCAGCGTCGGGTCGTAATCTCGGCCAGCTGCTCGCCAACAATAGGCTCGTTGGTCTCTGGGTCGGTCGAACCCTCCTGCTCCGACATCGCGACGCGGTCGCCCCAGGCTTTGCGGTTGGACTCGGGTGCGGAGGAGTTGGTGTCGCAGGAAATGAATGCGCCGACGCGCTCGGGATACAGAAGAGAGGTGTTGAGGACAGTGACACCGCCCAGGCTGACACCGATCAAACGGGCAGCCTTGGGAGGAACACGGAGGGCCTCGAGGAGATCGGCCACGTCGGAGGCCAGCAGGTCCACGGTGACGGGCTGCTCGCCGCTGGCCGAACGGCGGCCACGAGTCAAGTAGCGCACAACACGGTAGCGCTGGTTCTCCTTGCGAGCCAAGAAGGCATCCACGAAGCGGTCCCAGATGTTCCAGTTGACGAGGATGGAGTTGCTCAGCACCACGACGGGCGCGTGGGGGTCAAGGCTACCCTCCATGCGGTAGGGAATCTCGACGCCATCCTTGGTGGTGATGAAGGACTCAACGGCTGGGCGAGTTGTGGAAGGGAAAGTACGGGTCTTGCCATCGTTGGAGGACCAGGGTCCCACGCAGTCTGGGGAGGCCAGCGATGACAGCTCCCGTGGGGCGGGACCAAAGGTGTAGTACCACTGATAGACGCGGCGCTTCTTTGAGGTGACCACGGTCTCCTGCAGCTTCTGGCGCCATGGGGTATTCATGGCGGCCTGGTGGACATCGCCGCCGAGACCGTTGACGGGGGAGTACTCGTGGAGAGCGAGCGACTCGCGAGGAGCCTTGGGGTCAATGGACGAAGTCACGAACAGACGGCTACGGCGCCAGCCCGGCACGCGAGAGAGCATCTCAAAGTGTTCCTCGCGATACCAGCGGTCATGCTCGGCCTGCTTCTCGGGGTCGGGGTGCGTGGCAGTGGTGACGGCCACGAGGACGCTCCCGTGGGTCTCGGCATCGGTATCGGCTTGGTCCTCCAACGGGCGGAAATTGGGCGAGCTGCGCTCATCGACCAGATCGTACAGCAACCGCCCGACGTCGATCTGGGCCATGGTCTTCTTCTCGCGCTCCGTCTTGATCAGATCAGTGCGCAGATCCAGGTAGGTCTTGCGGGTCAACTCGTCCATGTCGGTGATATCGTAGAGAGCCACATACTCGGGCTTCTCGCCGTCGGTCGCACGGAAGCGGAAGCCATTGGTGACGAAGGGCAAACGCAGGCGCAGAGGGCCATGCTCGGTGTTGTACCAGTCGTGGAACTGAGCATCGGGCAGCGAGCCCTGAGGCTGCATTGTCACGTAGAGGAGGCCGGGGGTCGGCATGGTGGGGATAGGTCTCGAAGTATACAGATTATACCGAGATGCGGGCAATGGGGGTCACGAAGAAAGAGAATAAAAAGAAGATGATCGATTTCTCAGTCTCCGATAACTTTATGATCTCTCTCTCCTTTGCTTTCCCCGGTTCCGGAGCCCATCGTCATTGTCTCTTAAGAGCCAAACGGTACTCGTGGAGGACCGGCAGTGCCCCTCAGCCGGAAGAAAGCAACACCCCGATGGAAACTGCCGATTTTGCCCCTCAACTTTTTCCCCCTCCAACAATCCCCGGAATAACCTTATCAGTTGGAGATCTTTTTTTAAAAAAATGTATAGCTCTATCATTAGATGGGAGGTTATATATTCATTTGACATTTTTTGATAGTACTATAATCCTTGATTGTCATCTTTCTGATGCGCCCTTCAAGATGTTTAGTATAACTCTATGATAACACCAAAAGTGATCGGCTCTATATATGCATTGTTCTTCCTAAACCATAAACATTCATTTTGTATATTCGTTTAATCATACCAGATGGCGTTCATGCCAAAGCCCTGCTCAGGAATGTCCACACGTGCCACTCGCGCGAGCTTCTCGTCGCGGAAGCGGTACATCTCGACAAAGCCCAGCTGGTCGTCGCAAAGCGCCAACCACTCATCGCTAAAGTCGCAAGGGCTGACGGCATTGGAGTGACCACCGCTGGTGGAGGTAGGGTTGATGAAGAGCTGGCGCTCAATCTCGCCGGAGGGGCCCAGCTTGAATGCGGTGATGTAGCCGGTCACGTCGAAGTGGTTGGATCGGGTGGTCGCGAAGAGATACTCGCCGCTGCGAGTGGTGAAGGTGACGTCGCCGCGGTACTTGTTGCGGGGCGGGAGACCTGATGGGAGCAGAGGATAGGTGATGTGGGTGAAGACGGGCTTGTGAGTGCGCTCGTCGATCACGTAGACGGCCAGACGGTTGCCAGCCTCCATCAGGGCATACAGGTACTTGCCACTGGGGTGCATCTCGACCCAGCGAGGGTGGTCACCCGGGGCGGGAGCCTCAAGGCAATCCAGCAGGGTCAATTGACCCGTCTCGGCATCCTTGATGTGCGTCCAGATCTTGTTGGCCTGCAGATCGGCCGAGTACAGGTAGGTCTCGGTAGGGTCGAAGACCATGCCGTGGATGCCTGTGTTGGGGTCGTACTCGTAGTTTTGGACATTGGTGTCCAGAGCACCGTCAGGCTTGACGGAGAAGACATTGCCAAAGCCGGCGTGTTTATAGAAGGGGTTGCCGTAGACGTTGTAAGGAGGCTGATGCGCGGCGAGCACAAAGATGGCGCGCGTGTTGGTTTCGGCGCTGGGAGCGAGAGCTAAATTGCGAAAAAATACTATGTTAGCAACTTCAGGCGATTTGACCAGGATGAGGCTTCCATTCTATTTTCTTTTTTTAAGAAAAAGATTTCAAGGTTCTTCAATGGCTCCTGTCGCATTCGCATCCTGGGGAGAGCAGATCAGTTACGTACGGTGTCCCGCGACCGGGTGCGACACTTGGTGAACAATGTCGGTAGGGCTGTTCACGGCGAAGCTGTTCCACTTCTTCATGGCAGCTCCATAGATGGTCTTCTTGTCGTGGGAGAAGGTCATCCAGGAAATAGGCTCAGCCTCTGGAATATCGGTCTTCTTGACCAGGTCCAAGGTGAGAGCTTCATCATCGAACTGAACTGTGTAGATGCGCCCGGGGGCGGTCCACGTTCCGACCATCAAATGGTGCTTCATGGCGGCGGTTGACGATGTGCTGAAGGATCGCGAATGAAAGGTCACTGGGGGGATGGGGTACGAGGAATTGAGAAAGGCAGGTGCCCACGAGCGTGCTGAACGGATCATACGATGTTGATCAATCCCGTGCGAAGGATACAGAATATATCCGTCGCAAGTCTTGACCCGGGCGGGATTCCTTCACGCGCTGAATGAATTGCGGGGAGGCAGAGGGATCCGGCAGCGAGGGGCGGCACGCGCTTGGAACACCGACCGATGCGATTGACCTTTTCGGGAGCCGGCTGGGCCTCTCTGGGGGAGTGGAAAAACGAACAAACCTGGGCCCCATTCATCATGATTCAACCTTCCAAGGGATCTAGCATGGCTATGAGTGGCCGAACCCCGGGTAACCCACTGCCAAACTCCGTTTGTGGTGAACCCGCAAAGTGTAAAAGTTGAATGTTAACCCAGTTATAACCAACCGGCATTGTGCAAAACACAATCCCGGGGAATTCGGCTGTTGGGCGGTGGGTTGCTGCCGAGTTGACCGATCCAGAGTTGACTAGACTTGCCGCCGCGACTCTCCGTTTTTTTGCCATCGGGAAGAACTGGGGTAAAAGACTAGAAACTCAATGGAACCATTGGAGATCTGGAATTACCTCCATCAGCATCTTATAAAAGCCTCCTTCTCGTCCTGTGCTCACCTTCTTTTTTTTTTTTTCTCCTACTTCATCCTCATCCCAAACCTTCTCTTGTGATCTACCTTCCCCAGATCCACCCTTTCTATACTCTATACTCTCTAGTATATATACACCTTCACAATGTCTTCCTCCACCAACCACCGTTTCGACCCTACCTTCACTGACCAGGTGGTCAACGCCATGGGTCCCAAGACCCCCGAGCGTGCTCGTGTCCTCCTCGGTGCTCTTATCCGTCACATCCACGACTTTGCCCGTGAGGTCGAGCTCACCCCCGCCGAGTGGATGGCCGGTGTCGAGTTCATCAACTCCATCGGTGCCATCAGCACCCCCATCCGTAACGAGGGTCACCGCTGCAGTGATGTGATCGGCCTCGAGTCCCTCGTCGACGAGATCGCCAACAAGATCGTCACCGAGCAGGGTCTCTCCCCTACCTCCAACGTCATTCTCGGCCCCTTCTGGTCCCCCAACGCTCCCTTCCGCGCTCTGGGTGATAGCATCATCCAGGACCCCCTCGAGAACGGTCGCGTCACTTACATGCACGGTCGTCTGACCGATATGGAGACTGGCAAGCCCATCGAGGGCGCTGTCCTGGACATCTGGCAGGCTTCCGCCAACGCCCAGTACGACTTCCAGGACCCCAACCAGAGCGAGAACAACCTCCGTGGCAAGTTCCGCTCCAACGCCAACGGCGAGTTCTACTGGTACTGCTACCACCCTACTGCCTACTCTCTGCCCACCGACGGTCCCGCCGGTGTCCTCCTGAACCTCATGGACCGCTCCCCCATGCGCCCCGCTCACATCCACCTGATGATCACCCACCCGGACTACGCCACCGTCATCAACCAGATCTACCCTAGCACCGACCCCCACTTGAAGATCGACTCCGTCTTCGCTGTCAAGGATGACCTTGTTGTCGACTTCAAGCCCAAGACCGATGACCCCAAGGCCGAGCTCGACCTGGAGTACAACGTTATCATGGCCCAGAAGAAGCACCACCCCAATCCCAACTCTGCTCCCCCCAAGTCTTCCTTTGAGCGCGCCATGGGCAACAAGCTGTAAAGCGGTCAATATGTGATATAGGGCTGATGGATATAGTGGAGACTTTCTTACCCTTCTCCACCATCTGTGCCTGAGACGATCTGATCTAGCATTGCATTTGTGGACTTAGCGATCTATTTTTGGCTTTTTTATTTGTGATTTACCAACTCCTTTTGCTTTTGGGGTTCATTGATTCTCATGTACTGTACACAGCAAAACAACTAGATGAGATGAAATTTGATTGATGTGCATACAAAAGAACCTTTTTTATCTGTTAACATCTTGCACCAGCATTGACTTGATAAAGCTTAATCCAAGAGCTAGTTCGTAGTAATCAGGCCATTGACCCAGCCCAGCCCCATCTACATTAACCAGGTTGGTCATAGTCTCAAGGAGGCGTCCGGGGGCCCGACGATTAACTATTGGGAACCCGCCTGCAGCTGCTGCACATCACTTTTTAGAGTTGATCCAATCACAAGTCCGGAAAATATGCTTAATTCCGATGTTCGTCTACTCTACATCACCCTTTGATATACATCTCTCATCTTCATGATGAATATTTTCTAATTTGGTTGTCATTGTTGATGTTGCGTGCTTTAAGGTTCGTAGGGCATCAAGTTCTCCAGATTCTCCGCATCAAGTTTAAAGTTGATCGATCCGGAAGACTCCGTAGAGGTATCTGCACCAGAGCTGTCGCTGCACCTTTGAACAAGTGTAACTACAGATCAAAATAGATAATGAAAAGTGTTGCATATTTTACGATCTATTCGATTTTGAATGAGATTAGAATGAGCTAAATGAACATGAATCGCTCGAATTGTAGTTAAAATTTATTCACTGCTTACTAAGGTTTGTATATAACTATGGACTTAAGGTGGTAGAAACCACAGGAAGTCATGAACACCAGCATGACCAACCCACCAGCAGGCTCATATCCTATTCGATTTACACCATCTACACCGAAACCTTCAAAAGGGTAAGCATCCCCCATTATTCTGTCTCACCTCGTTTTCCGTGGCACGGCACTTGCCCATCGCCGAGTCAGAAATTCCCAATTTTCCCCCACTCGGGGGGATAAAGTCATTGCCGCCCCACGGCAGGCTCGGATGCCAATACATCCCGGTCGGTTGTGGCGATTTTGGACGATGCCGGGTTCAAGGTTGGAGGTTTCGTCCATGCGACCGATACAACGACGAGCTCGGGAGAGATGGATATTCTCTACCGCAATGCTTCGGCTTATGGGGGATGGGATTGTTCACATGCCACGCATACTGTCGCGTGGTTTCCCGCGATCACTGGTTGTACAGGATCCGACGGCAAAAGACTTCACTGGAGTGCCTGATCCTCTTAGATAGAGGCAGCCGCTTGAGCCATCATACCGGCAGCATCTTGAAAATAATCATTTCTCAATTGACTGGTCCTTGAGTGGGAGACAGGCCGCCCTTTATATACTCTGTCGAGAGACTGGCCTGGGCTCAACGTGGGGAGAAGAGGGGGGAGACTACATCATCCCCACAATATCGTTCTCCATAGACTCCATACTGTAGTTGAGGCTTTCGATATCCATTTTTTTTTTTCACAAGTAGAGCACCTGATTTGTGAGCATTAGTTGTCATGCATACCTAACCCATCCTTGTGAGGTGCCAGAATGAACTGAGTCTCGAAGCAAACGTCCGATTGTCGGCGCATTAGCTTCGAACTGTAGGCGCTACCACAAAAATGTGGTAATGAAGGAAATAAAAAGAAATGAGTCGAAGTCAACACGAGACAGTAGTTTGTTGACTGGCAGCCGAATTGGACACGGGCTCAAGATGCACGAAGTAGAGACCTGTAGAGCCGGAGATCAGGGCTCTGTAGGGTGTGCTACTTTTTTCAAGGTTCGGCGCTTAACAAGACTTGCAGTCATCTGATAGCGAAAGTATGCACAGTATAGAGAAAGGTGATAGATCGACATCATAGGAAATACCAGCGAAAGAGAAGACTGCCTCTGCTCACATTCCCTTCCAACCTATAGCAAGGGTGTCACCGAGGTGTTCCATATTAGGAAAAGTGTCAAATTTCTAGAATACGAGATGCATATTATTGACAGGGGTGTGCCCGCATTTCATTATTGGAGTACCTCGGTCTCACATACAGTAGGTTCGTCTGCCGTTCATTTGGAACACCTGACAAGTGGAAGATCGACTGCGAGTCCAACACGAGTATGGCGATGATCAACAGGTTCATGTTTCACCAGCGAATATCACTTGATGCTTAGCCCTTTCTTATCGAGACGATCCTCAAGATGATATTCATGATCAACATTCACATTCTTTTTCATATTGGCAACATGGTCATCAATACTATCCTCCCTCGACAAGTCAATCTGCAAATCCCCGCAGGGGTCAGTGCCGAATCCTGCAGTCCTGCCATGGCACTAATCGGCGCAACATTGCAATTCCATCAAAGTTTCAAGGAAATGCAGAGGATGGTTGCAGCAGTCATTCATCCTCTCGGGAAACACACCTTGGAAATAGTGAGTATTGTAGGCGCTGGCGGAGGTCTCTCCGCATGGTGGCGTACTGCATGATTTTGCACGAGTCGGAGATCTCGCAGGTGAACGCCACAGGGACCCCCCGATTCCCGAACCCCGCGCAATCCGGGGAAAGAGTCTTACAGGCTCATGTGAGGACCGTTGACACGTTGTGGTGTTGTGTGTGTGGGTGTTAGTGCTGACTGTGGCTTTCGGGGCTAGTATTACGATTGGCTAGTCGTTGTGATCAATTTGATGAAGAACTGCAGTGTGCCTGATAAGGGATCAGGAAACTTCCAGATTGTGATGGGTATTGCAAGGGGCATTATCGTTCCGCGGTTTTTATTTCTCTGAGTACTATTTTCTATGTTAAATTTCTAATTCCTCTTTCTGTTGTCCATCTTAAGCAGAGTATTGAACTTGATAGAATAAACAAGCCAAATGAGGGTAGATGGCAAATCCGCCAAGCAACCGAGATTAAGGCTGTTGCGCCCTGGCGCCTAAGCGAAAGCGGGGAATTATTACAATACTAGCTTTGAATAAATCAAATGAAGCAGGAATCGATCGTATTCTCATATCCTCTAGAAGGAAAAATAACACTAAGAAGACAAAACGGTAAGACCAAGAAGTACAACGAGAGAACAATTTGATCAACATTCTTTGCTGCCTCGCCCCTCCATCATTTCAGGTGCTACCTCTTCTGCACCACTTTTCTCCCCAATCAAAAGATCATTCAAGACCCTCTACAGGCACTGGGAGTAGTAGTCGTTCTGCTTAGTGCAAGTGTACGGGCTAACACAAGTGGTGGCACCAGTCCAGCCAGCTCCACCGCATTGGGCCCACTGCGCAGCACCCGTGGTGCCCGAGCCAGCAGATGTAGTGGTCGAGGTAGAGCTGGTAGATGTGGTCTTGCTAGTAGTAGTAGCAGTGGTAGAAGAGCTTGAGCCGCCGCCCGAGGTGGTGCCGGTGAAGGTGGAGTTGAGAGGACCAGTCTTGATGTTCGAGTAGATGACATAGGCGTTGGCGTGGGCGGACTCGACGGTTTCAGGGTCGCCCGAGGAGATATCGCAAGTACCGCGCTTGGCGCCAGGAGTGGTCGACGATGCGCTGGTAGGATAGGTGCTGTCGAGCCAGAGCATGTTGGACGCGTGATCATCCCACAGACTCATGACGAGAACCATGCCGTCGTCGAAACCGGCACCCATGCCTGCCATGCCGCCGTGCTTGCTGAAGTCATCGGTGTCGCCGAAAGCGCTCTTCTGCGCATCGCAGAAGGTGTCGGTGATCGAGTTACCGGCAACGCCAGTGACGGTAGACTGGGGCTGGCCGATGACCTTGCCGTTCTGCACGTAGAAGCGCTTGATCTCGGACAGAGTGCCGGAAGAGGTACCGTCGTTAGTGAGGAATTGGGTCACCACGGTGAAGGGAGACTTGGTGTCAACGGTCAAGCCAGGGCCGAAGAAATCAGTAACGCCCATACGGTACGGGTTGAAATCACAGCCATCCGGATCGCAAGTACCAGCATAGCGGTCCGAGCTGTAGGTACCACCGCAGTCATCTTCAGTGCACATGGTTTGCGAGGGAGTGTCGCAGGGATGGGGAGTGACGGCATTGGAGATGGAGTTGGCCTCCCAGATATCCATCTCAGCACAGCAAGAGCCGTGTTTGCCAATCCCGGAGTTGACATCGTTGCTGGAGGGGGTCCAGCCATCCACGTTGGCCTGGCCATTGATGAACTTGAGATCCCGCGGGCACTGGCTGTCGCAGTAACCAGTTCCATACTTGGCTCCGGCCTTGTTGGTAGGGTACTTGGCCATGCCACCATCTGCGTCCATGTCCACAAAGTAGAGGGCACCGTTGAGACCACAGGGCAGGTTGGAAACATCCACATCGAAGGTGAACTCCTGGTTTAGTAGGTTGAACTTCTGGTAGGTGGTGTCGTTCTCGAGCAAGTACAGACGAGAGCCGATGTTCTTCTGCGAAGCAGTAGTGACAAAGTTCAGGCGCAGGGAGTTGCCGCTGGTGGTAACACCATAGGTGCTCGAGTAGCTGGCACCATCCACAGCGCAGTTGGCTGCGCAGGTCTCATCGTCAGGGCAGAGGGTGGCGTCCCAGGAGTTGCCGGTATAGCAGTTGGTCGAGCCACTGGTGGAGTGAACCCAGCGCCAGTTGGCATCGATGACCACACTGCCGGACACGGGAGAGCAGCTACCACCGGCGGTACACTTGGACCAGGTCAACGATGGATGAGTCTCAGTCGCCAGAGTGCCGACTTGTTGGGCCTGGACAGAGTTCAAAAGTGCCGAGAGGAGCAGGGCACCTTTGTAGATTTGATAGGAGATTGATCCCTTCATTTTGTCGGAGGATTGAGATCGAATGATCAAGATGTTTTGAAGGATTGTGTGTGATTGATAGGAGTGACGATGAAGGGGATTGATCGAACATAGGGCTTCTTATACTCCTCCAGATGTGGATCCCGAAGCCTTTCAACTTACCCTCTGGATTGACCTCTACGGCGTGGCGCTCCGTACCACCGTCTACACCATGGCATGTTCGAATCCAAGATGGACGAAATGGGAACCATGTAGACAAACACTCCGCGGACACGGAGGAAGCTCCCCAGATTTTGCGGGCAATGCCGCAGACGAAATGGGGTCACCTCCTGTAGGGGGACCTAATCTCCCCCATGTCTCGGGAGGCGCCCCGTGAAGAAGCCTGTTTTCCGTGCTGGGAGGAGTGTGACCCTAGGTATGGATGGTGCCTGTTGAGTATACTGGACTATCCTCTTTTGGTGAGGGGAGTTGGGGCGGCCCCGTTTCGAACGTGACACACACATACACACACTCGCGGGGTGATGATACATGATCGAAAACTATAATAGTATGACCGAACTAAGCGAGGACAAGATTGTCCGTGACGAGCTGGTATTTGGCTCGCACTCGTGTTATGCAGGCTAAAGTCGGCAATTCAACACCGGAGGTACCTTCTTTGGCTTGCAGGGGTGCAGGCGCATTAGCGTGGTCAGGGAGATTAGTCTAATATCGAGGAGGGAGGAGGGGGGCTTGAGGAATTATGAGGGATGAGGGGTTAAACCCCGGATTTGCTGGAGAAAGCCGGGGGTAAGTATATGGTAGATTGGTCCAATCAGAACAAAGAACAATAGTAGAATCGACGGTTGGGTGAATAACCAGTGGGAAGTATGCAATAGACAGTGGATGTATAGGACTCGATAAACAGGTTACAAGACTCTACTCATAATACTGGCAAGTAAGTATCGACTACATATTATATGACAACTCGCTAAGTATGGATAATATGGATACTACTATAAGAGTGGAGTAATTACTTGTGATTGCAGTATAACCAAACTACAGTACTCTCCTTTTCGACTTTCATACCTCTCATACTCTGCCCATGTGGCTGTAAACGGCTTAGCGCGGGTTTTAAAGCGGTTAACCTTTCTGAGGTGGTGGGGCCGATCGCATGTCGGATGAGTCAGCGCCGTGATCGGCGGTGGGATGAATGTGGGATTTTGCCAATTCTGTGGTTTCCGGATTCGTTGATCACACATCAATTACTGCTTCGTGGCGTGCCTCGCGGATTCAACACCGTTGCCCCCCCCCCAAGACCCATTTCAACATCCATCATGGCCCCTAGCTTCATCCTCACCCTGTCGGGCCCCGATCGCCCCGGCATCGTCCATGCCGTCACGGCATTCCTCGTCCAGCACAATCTGAACATCGTCGATTCCTCCCAATTCGGCGACCTCACCTCTAAGCGCTTCTTCATGCGCGTCCAATTTGTGTCTGCCTCCGAGACTGATGAGGTTCCCGAGCTCGATAAGCTGTGTGCTGCTTTCGAGTCCACTGCCCAGTCCTTCTCTATGGACTTTGAGATCCACCCCACCACCCAGAAGCCCCGCGTGATGATTATGGTCTCCAAGATTGGTCACTGTCTGAACGACCTTCTCTTCCGTCAGTCCACTGGCCAGCTCAACATTGAAGTCCCTTTGATCATCTCCAACCACCCCGACTTCCTCGCTCTCGCCACCACCTATAACATCCCCTTCATCCACCTCCCCGTCACCGCCGACACCAAGGCGCAGCAGGAGGCCCGTATCTTGGAGCTGGTCAAGGAACACAAGATTGACTTGATTGTGCTGGCCCGCTATATGCAGGTCCTGTCGCCGAAGCTGTGCGAGGCCATGTCTGGACGCATCATCAACATCCACCACAGCTTCTTGCCTTCCTTCAAGGGCGCCAAGCCCTACCACCAGGCCTATGACCGTGGTGTGAAGATTATCGGTGCGACCGCCCACTTTGTCACTAGCGACCTTGATGAGGGTCCCATTATCGAGCAGAATGTCGTGCGTGTGAACCACGGTATGAGCCCCAAGGAGCTCACGCACGCCGGCAGCAACGTCGAGAGCAACGTGCTCGCCACCGCTGTGAAGTATGTCACTGAGCGCCGTGTGCTGCTCAACGGACACAAGACCGTTGTGTTCAACTAAACGATTTATTGATCTGAGTTCCAATCTGTTTTTGGGTATTGGCGGTCGAGCATTGATCCCGCGATTTGTACAGCGTGGAGAGTTTGTTTTTTTTTCTATACAAAAAGTATATAGACGATCACGACAGAAAGAGTCAGGGATGAAAAATAAATCGACTTTTATTTGATGCCATGTCCATGAGACAATTGGACATGGCGTTGACATGCAGGATTCACTATCGAGATCAGAATAGAGTGGTCCCCTAGTTATGCCTGACTGCCGAGGCTAATGATATACCTATTCATATGGTGCTTTCTATGGCATCTAGACCTAACATATGCAACATGCATAGACAACATCAGCATGGTCGTTTCTTGTACTTGGACAGAAAATACCCGGGCATGGAGTATGAGTCTCAAGAGTCTCAAGACCTTCGATGAAAATTGAATTGCTGTGTCAATCCACCTCTAGGTAACGATAATACACGTACCAAGAGATCGTTTTTAAGGGAATTCGCCAAGATGGGCATAGATAGATTGACCAGTTTCCAATGACTGCAAACGGCGGCACGGTGGACCGTCATTGGAGCTTGTTTTGAAGATGATGTCAAGTATTCTCCTCGGCAAGTTTGTCGGGACTGAGATAAGAATCCTCTGATGAGAGGAATAAGTAAGCAATGAATCAGTTAATTCTGGTACTAGGTGTGTATTGTATTCCTGCTCGAATGGGGTTATGATGTGGTCCTTAGGGAGGTGACCTCTCTGCACGAAGATCCTCCATGCTCCGAAGCATAGCAGTTGCATTGATACAATTCGGCCAAGTTCAAGAGAGTTCGACTCGAACGAGGCTTACGGAAAACACGGCATTCATGAATCTCCTAGCGGAAAATTCCCCGCGTATGTGGAGACGTTGAACGCCAGCCTAGGTCCATCCCATAACCCCACGTTGTCCTTCTTCCCTCAAATAGTCGCATCTTTCCGTACTCTGGAACTTCACCTATACCTGAAAAATGGAAACCATTGTACCTCCACCAAAGCTGACCCATCTCTTCACTCTGCGTTGCGCGGTAGACCCGCCAATGGAGATTGGAAATGGACCTTACGGTCGGCGACGCTGTGTGCCGATTATGTCGGGATCGGTACGAGGACCGTACATCAATGGAGAGGTTGTGCCAGGAGGGGCGGATTTTATGTAAGTTCAATGGCTTCAATCTCGTCAATCTCGCGTCTGACATGATTCAGGCTGGTGGAAGATAACCAAACCACACATGTGAACACCAACTATGTGATCAAAAGCGATGACGGCGCACTTCTCTATATTCGGTAGGTGGCCTATGATTATCGAGAGTCGCAGATCAGGTACTGATGTTTAGATAGGACCGAAGGCACTCGAGCTGGACCCCCAGAGGTCTTGAAAGCGCTGATGGAGGGAGGACCAGTCGACCCTAGCAAGTATTGGTTCCATCTGCACGTGAAAATCGAGACCGGCCATGAGAAGTACAAGTGGATGAATGACCGAGTGATTATCGGGCGAGCTACCAGAGCCAAGGGGGAGGTTGCCTATGACGCATATTTCCTGGAAAATGACCCTTGAATACAACGTCTTTCATTGCCCCTATCGGCGTGGCTTAGGCGACTAGCCTACTGCCAAGGCGCGTGATTTCGTCTCAACGAGAGAAGGTGCAGAGATATCTGCCTCGAAAGGTCTTTACCTGGTATAGATCTACTGAGGCAGTGTGCTGCGTTCGTCAAAGAGCCTAGGACCAATAGCTACGATGTACGTATCAGGAGATACGGTAGTATCCACGTTATAGTTCTTGTCACATCATCATTATCGGGTATCACCGCACCTATTAGATCTACAGAAACATTACAGCTAGATATACAACTTTTCGTTTTTAAATGCCTCACTGAACATGAAGCCGTTGGAGGAGCACCTCGGCGAGATTTGCGTAGCAACCCTGATTCGCGTCTTGCTGAGCCAGAATCCGATCGGCCACTTCGTTGGCCCATATGTACTCCGAGTTGGAATCACGCAGCTCAAACAATCGTTGCCGGAGCCACACCCGGTGACTGGCGTCGTCTGTCTCGATGGCAGCCATCAATAGGGGCCAATGCAAGCGTCGTAATAGTCGATGATCGGACGCAAATTGTTTTCGGGCAATGTCCACGATGCCGGCCGTGGCTTGCCTATGCAGAGGTGCAGGAAGGCTGTCAACGCAGAGTAATCGGCGATGTAGGATTATCTGCCCGTAAAAGGTGCACACGGCCATGTATATCGTGTTGAGTGTACGTCGCGCTGAGACGGTGCCGGCAAATTTTGCGGTGATGAAGAGATCGGAAAATTTCTAGAAGAAAGTAATGTTAGTTCGGGGGGCAACGTGAACCCATTGGACCGAGAAAAAGGGACACCGTACATCGCGAGTGGAGATTATTTCACTATAAAGGGACTCGGCAGAGTCGGACGCTCCCCCAGAGTCTACGAGGACCCTCCAGGTTCGATGGCGGAAACAGAAACCGGCATGCAATAGCTCCAAGGCTCTGTAGTTTTCAATGTCATCCAGAACCTCTTGGTCCGGGTACTGCTCTCCCCAAAAGCAGCGGCCCCACAGACGCGCACAGCGATGCAAGTGATCTGGATGGAGTGCCGGATTTTTGGATTGGACGACATAGTCATACAATGACTCGGTCAACCCCATCGGTCGGCAAGATGCATCGATGTATCTGTAGTTTCGAGTAAGCTGGTGTGCACGATCCAACAAATCCGAATTTCGATCGAAATTACTCACAGTGTCCACAACAAGAATTGCTCCGGAATAAAAGAAACTTTGGAGACCACTGCATCCTCCGGGGATGGGCTTTGGGCCTCTGGAGACAGGAACACATCGTTGACATCCTTGAGACGAAAGAGCTGCGGGTGCGACTCCAAAAGTGATCGCACCCCATGTAGATGTAGCTGGAGATGGCGGACAGAATGTCCGAATTGCCATTCGTACGTGATCATGAGAAACATGGTCGCAAAGATAATCTCTAGCTCCTCGACCGAGACGCTCCGTCGAGGAGTCTCGAGTAGCTGTCGGAACTCCTTGACAGCCAGGCTGTAGTGATAACGCCCATGATCTTCCGCTGTGGGCCGACCGGGGGATCTCACCACTAGTCCCTGTCGATGCATGTCACTGGCAGCCATGGCGAGGATCATTCGCATGATCACCTTGTTGGTGGCGGCGGGTCCCTGATATAGGTAGCAGAAGCTGCTCCAATGCCATCCTTTCATGTAATAGTAGATGATTGAGGAAGAGGGAAAATATTGAAAGTACTTTTGGTCATGTTCGGTGAGGGTGAGGGAATTGGCGCACGCGATTTCGTTGACGCTCAATGGTGGATATAGAGGAGTCGTGAACGAAGCTGGAGCGGCTGGTGGGTAGAAGGAGGTCGATTGAGGCGGCTCAACAAGAGGCGAGTCACCTGGCCAGGAGATCGGTGAGAGGCCATTGAGAAGCGCATCCGGTGTGAGAGCCACCGCCTCGCCTAGCTCGGATGCAGGCCAGGTAATCTGGTCGGGGGTGATCGTCGGCGCTGGTTGGAGATGTCGAATCTGCGTGCTCCGCCCGCGCTTGACTGGCACCCCCCATTCGCAGCTGAGGTTTAAGTTCAGACAGCGCATGCAAATGGGGCGCTCTTCGCCGCATTTTACCTTGCGGCGGCGGCAGGTACTGCAGCCTGGAGAAAGAGAAGGAAAAAAAATCAGAGAGTTCTTCGCTCAATTCGGCACTTGTGGACTCGGAGCGGCATTTGAAAATTGGGGAAAAAGAATGAGCGGGGAGGGTAAAACCAACCATTCTTCGAGCGCGGCGCGTTCCGTCCGGACATGAAGACTCAAGCCCCTCCTTCGCGTGTCAGTAGATCTCGAGAGATCAATGCCCAGGCATCAGGGGGGTACAATGAGCGGCGCGACGGGGAGCAGGAGTGTGGAAAGGGCGAGAGTTGGTGTCATCGAAAGATCGAGAGAGAAGATCGGAAGATCGAAAGAGAAGAAGATCGGGCCGTGAGCAGTTGATAAGGCCGATAACGCGGGGGGGCAGCGCCGCGGAAGCGCTTTGCCGAAGTTGAACCGCTGAAGAGAGGAGAGCCTGAGGCAGAAATATACTACATATACACATAGGTACTATGTACAAGAATGATGACTTTCAGTCAAGATTATCTGATGATAACGAATACATAAAAATGGATTATGTCAGAGCAAAAACAAATTTTACACTGGCCAAGTAACGATTTTGCCTAGTCTTTCATTCTGTCAAGGCTATTAATTGACAGTACCTATAGACTCAGGATGCCGCCCATCCATGGAGTATTTCCGGTCTAGCGATTTGATTTGAAACCATTGTACTGATACATGATCATCACCATGCACAGTCTGAGTCACATTCGATAGTAGCACGACAGTACAATCATCTTGGAAACAGGCTGGGTACACAGTACACGGTATATGTTCCCATATGATCAAGTAAAGGGACATGTACATTCATAATTCTAGGAGAAGGGTATAATCATGCAGTTTTCAATCATCACGCTCAATCTCCTCTTTCCATTGCCGATGCGCGGTCTCGAACAATCCATCATTGGTGATCATATCCCATCCAATCATTGCCAGCGCCTTGCCCACAATCAATGCCTCTTCATGTGCCTCATCGGTGCCAGCCGAGGCAGTATATGTAGGATGATGGGGGAATGTGTTCTCTGGCGTCGGGATTCCGAACATAGTATGCAAGGTAGGTGTCACGTAGCTGACATTTCCTGTATGACAATCAAAATATTAGTACTAGCCCATCCGAATTCTTTCTATATCTTTTGTCCACGACACCACGAAGAAACACATACCAATATCGGACGATGCAGTCAGAACTTTGTCGTGTCGCTTAAGCACCTTCCGGTCCCACTGCCCCATATGAACTTGATACCGTTCACAGAGGATATCATTGAGCCGCACATCGGTATAGAGCTCCTCTCTAACAAAATTTGAGTCGTGGTCAGCAAGTTTCCTAATCGCAGATGATAGATGATGATCTCACTCTTTGATCTCCACGGAGCACCCGGTCGCTAGCGCGCCCGCCTCAATACAATTGCGCACTTTGGTAACCAGGTTATTGAGTCCCTTAAGAGAAGGGCTCCGAACCTGCCAGAATGCCTTGGTGTGTGAGGCGATGACATTGGCTACCTTCGGGGTATCCATGAAGGCGCAATGGACACGCTGCTCAGGCAAAAGCTGCTGGCGCAATACCGCAACGTTGTTATACGACGTGACCAGGGCATCCAAAGCATTGATACCGTCCCATGGGTTACCGCCGGCGTGAGCACTCTTTCCACTGAACTCGCAGTGGATGTTTTTGCGCGCATTCATGAGAGTGCCCGCAATTCCGTCGGATGGCTCTTGGTCGGGGAACAGCTTCTTTGGCCCAGAGTGACTAAAGCACCGGATTAGCATAATTAGAAACTATCCAATTTCCAGCAAGATGGAAGAGAAGGAGGGGATAATCATACGCCATGAGAGAGATGTCCACGTTTTTGTAGGCCCCTGCATCAATGAGCACAGCCTTGCCTCCACCATTCTCCTCAGCGGGGGTACCCAGCAATTGTGCTCGCCCGGGAATGCCAAACTTCTTCAATGCGAATGACAGAGCTAGGAAGGCGGCAATACTACTGGTGGCGATGAGGTTATGTCCGCAGGCATGTCCGATACCTGGCAGAGCGTCGTACTCCGCATTGAAATTGATCAGACGACCACCTGATCCACTCAATGCTTCGAAAGATGTATCAAGACCATATGCATGTCGAGTGACTGTGAATCCCTGCTTCTCGAGAAATGTGCAGATCGTATCGTGGGCATGGTGCTCTTCGTAAGCAAGCTCAGGGTTTGACCAGATCTACAGTTTGAACAGCAAAAGAGCCCCATTAGCTATTTGTGGAATGAACCGACGAGAATGACCCCATAGGATTAAGAAGCATTGAGTATGCGAGTCACTTATACCTACCTCCTGGTTCACCTTTCGCAGCGACTCTCGTAGCTCGTCAAGAGCAACGTTAACGGCCGCTCGAACCTCCTCGATTCCCGCACTTGTGACAGTCATGTTGATTCTCAGAGACCGAAAATGAGAAATTAGAGATGCAGCAATGGTTTCCAGCCCCTCAGCGGAGACCTAGCCATATTTAATTCATTGCGACAGGGACTTTCGGGGAGGGGGTTCTCGTTGCGTCACATCCGAGGTATCCTATCTTATTCGCCTCATAGCGGGGGGCATAAGACAGACCCTGGATCTTTCAGTCGGACGTTTGCCGATAGATAGCGGAATTCGAACTAGAGTTTCCCGGTTTGGCGAGCAGATTGATTTCCAAGCGTCGTCGGCAAAGTACAAGTAGACAAGTGTTAGAAAGACATGGTGGGTCTATTCCCCAGGAATTGGGATCTGTGGGGTAGCAGGGTAGAGACTGGAGAGGATACCTATTTACTCACCGTTAACGAGAACAGAAGATAGTGGGAGCCCGTGAATGTGAGGCGGTTGCTAATCATGTTTGGTCAATCCCTTGAGATCCCCTCCGCATCCAGTGTTTTGGATGGCGACTGATATGTCGTTAATGCCGGCGAAGTGGGTATTTGCCGACAGGAGGCAAATAATGGAGAAACTGGGGGCTAATTGCCGACGGGAACAGCACATTGGCTCGACTGCCGATGCTGAGACCCTAATCTCGGATCCCGCGTCAGGAACATTGGTACTGATATCCCAGCCCGCTGCCCAAGAATTTTACCTTGTTCCTTGACCCTTCAGGGCGTATAGGATCCGGTCTCGGCATCTTACTATCACTTGCAAACCTGCGCCACTACCCACTACTCCATTGCCGATATTATTAACCGCTGATACACCATCCGGTCACCCTGCAGACGCGCAGTGTCGCCCCCAGATTCCGCCCTTGACTAAAGGAATCATCGACCCTTGATGCACTATCTACGTGAATCTGGGGGGCGATGATCGATAACTGTAGTCGCGGATTTGACTTCCTAAGGCTCCGCACGGTGGCTTTTAATGTGGAGGAGGTGCAGTAGCCCGGGGCCCCCCGCCCTTCTCTCCTCCCCGAGTTCGTTGGGCGTACGACGATATCCTTCGTGAGGTTTAAATACAACGCCCCCTAGGGTTTCCAGACGAACAATTTAACAATTTCACAATTTGTTATAATAATTAGTTACCCTCCTCACACTCGCACCTGACATCTCACTTGGTTGCATCCAGTGTCCTAGCCACTTTCTCAATTTCTTCTATCTTCTTCCTGTCGGAGAAGTTATCAACATGGAAAAGGACCACGCCCCCCCTCCAGGGGGCACTGCCGACCTTGACATGATCAAGGTCCGATCTAATCTTGATGCGCGCGATGTGGACATGGGTCAGGTTCTGGAGACACATGCCACTCCTGAGATGCAAAAGAAAGTTCTCCGGAAACTTGATCTCTAGTATGTGATTCCAAAGTTCCTATTTCAGTGTAATAGTTTCTTACGCAGCCGCACTCTAGTTTGATTCCCCTGATGGGATTCTGTTACATGCTTCAATATATGGATAAGCTGGCCCTTAGCCAATCTACGTTGTTCAATTTGACAGAAGACCTGGTACCTTCCCCTTTTTCGCCATGCCCCCTTTGATTCTGTACGATCGATTCTAATGCCACGTCTTCCGCACCTAGCACCTCAAAGGCACAGAATATAACTGGGCGTCAGCAGTCTTTTACTTTGGATATTTTGCCTGGAGCTGGCCCAGTTCCTACCTCGTCGTCCGCCTCCCCCTCGGAAAATATTTGAGTATTGCGGTCTTCCTTTGGGGTGGTGTTCTTATGTGCCATGCCGCATGCACCTCTTTCAGCGGCCTGATGGCAGCGCGATTCTTCCTCGGAGTCGGAGAGGCTTCGATTGCCCCCGGCTTTGCCCTGATCACGGGCATGTTTTATAAGAGAGAAGAGCAGCCAGCCCGACAGGCAGCCTGGTTCGCCGGAAACTCCATCGCAACAGTGATCGGTGGCCTGGTTGCGTACGGGATTGGGTTGATCCATAACCCTTCTGTGAACAGCTGGCAGCTGCTTTTCTTGGTTCTGGGGGCTGTCACCTCTGGCTATGGATTGATTCTCTTTGTGTTCCTACCCGACTCGCCGGCCAAGGTGATGTTCTTGAACAAAACGGAGAAATCCGTCGCACTGCAGCGAACTCTTGAGAACAAAACCGGCGTGATGGACACGGGAAAATTCAGATGGGGTCAGGTCCTCATGGCCATCAAGGATCCCCAGACCTGGTTCCTCGTCCTTTACACTCTGTCTGTCAACTTCTGCAACGGAGGCATCACCAGTTTCGCGTCGATCATCATCGCTGGATTTGGTTTCTCCAATCTCAAGGCTCTTTTGATTCAAATGCCCCAGGGAGCTGCTCAACTTGTTTTCCTTCTTCTCACTTCTGCCTTTGCGACATATTTCAAACAAAGTCGAATCTTCATGATGATTTTGAATACAATCGCTGCGATGATTGGCATGATCCTCATTTGGAAACTCGATGGTGACAACCGCGTGGGCAGGTTGACCGGTCTTTGCTTGGGTGCAGTCTTTCCTGCTAACATCCCCCTATCACTGAGTCTTATTAGTTCAAATGTTGCTGGTTTTACCAAGAAGAGTACCGTCAGTGCCTTAATGTTTGTGGCATACTGTGTTGGTAACATTGTGGGCCCCCAATTCTTCCTCCCTTCGGAGAAGCCCGGCTATCCTGTGAGTACTTCAGCAATGTAACTGACCTTGTTGATACAAACATCTAACGACTCGATAGACTGGTATCAAGGCCGCCATGTCTGGCTTGATTTTTGGAATCTTCTTTTTGATCTGTCTCTACGTATTTTACGCGTGGGAGAACCGTCGCCGAGATCGGGTGTACGGATCGCCAAGGCAGTTGACTGAGGCTGAGGAACTGCAGGACGAGCTGTCCAACAAGACAGACCAAGAGATAGAAAGCTTCAGATATGTGCTGTAAATAAATTAGGGTGGACTCAACATGCCATATGAACTTTAAGAGCTCTCTATTTCTTTCAAGTCTGCTTATTCTTCCCTCTCTTGTAGCGGGTGCCATGGCAAACAAGCAGGTACTTGGCGAAGAAATCTTCCGCAAAATCGTCAAATGGGTCGTACTCGGCACCTAGCTGATAAGCCGCAGCGATACCGGAGATACAGGCAATCTCATGCATGTTCTATGCTCTCCGTTAGTTTCAGAATTCGATTTGACCATGTCTTGATTGTACTCACCACCATGGTCCAGCTCCCCGCATACCGGGTTCTATTCTTGCCATTGATGAACATCATACCCGGCACGACGCGTAGGTAATGCTGCCATCGGTGGCCGAATTGATGCCACCATTTTCGGGCAATAATTTTGGAAGGATCGATGTCGTTCCATGTCCACATATCTTTTTGCTGATCATTCAAGAAGATTGTCTGGAAGACATGCTCATTCAAGGGACGAGCCTGGCTACCTGCACCGAGACGCTCCCGGAATTGATGCTGGTAGTTTGAGCAATCAAAGCCCATTTCAATCTTGTCTGGATCAGATTCAAACGAGTGGGTGAAGTACATTGGTCGGAACCCCACCCAGCCATCTTGTTCACACTGGGGCTGCTGTTCAGCAAATTCCAGTTGCTCTCCCCGTTCTTTCGTTGTGGCCTGCGCGCACAATGCAGAGTCGTATTGGGCCTCGAAAATCTTCTGGAAATAGTCCGAGTCCGAGTGGGTGATTGTGATATCATTGAAGAATTTCACGCCACCCAGAACATATTTCTCTCGCCAGGTAGCATTCTGATCGAGCATCGTTTTGGCTTCATCTGCCGGACAGCAAAGAACAAGCTCATCAAATGTTTCTGGGGGGTACACTGATTCTGCTTGGTCGCCATCGCTGCTTTGTCGTTGAACTTGCAGAACCACCCCCTCTTTGCCTCGTTCTAGTATCGCGACCGAGGAGTTCAGGCGTATATCTACGCCTTTAGCGCCTAGGTCTTTTGCCCAGTCTCGATAGAAATTCCCCAGGTTTGGAAAGGTGTACATCTCGGGAAGATTCGGCAGAAGCGTGTCAGGGTCATACTCCCATAGTTTCATTTGCGGATCGTCAAACAAGCGCTCCAACAACACGCTTGATACATTTGGAGTCTGGTTTCCCGTGCCAAGGAAGAGTGCTAGAAGTGGCAAGACCATCTTATTGTTGAAGTCGTCGCTGAAGCGAAACAATCGGAGGATGACCTTGACCGGCATGATACCGAGAATCGGCATCAGATATTTGATGCATTTCAAAACGCGGCCGAGTTTCTTAATTTCTCGAGAATGCTGATCAACAAGAGGACTGGGGAAGACATTTGTCCAGAAATTATCTCGTCCTTTGCCGAACGAAACCTGAAGCTTGACTTGCTGTGGCTCATAGCCGTAGCAGCGAAAGAATCGAAATGTATGCCGAAAAATGGCAGAGCCACCCTGAACTCCATCATTCAGCCAGCTTGCACCATATTTCTCTTCATTCAAGGAGACCGATGTTGCTTGACCACCCGTGTGGGATTCAATATCAATCATCGTCACTTGGAACTTGTCTGGATGGTTCGCCAAAGTGGCGGCGCAGGACTGCGAGCATATGCCATTAATCACCAATTCAATTCATAACCTTTCACTCACACAGAGGAATACCATACCATGCCAGCTGCGCCCGCTCCAATAATGGCAACCTTCTTTTTCCGATCGCCCGGCATCTTGTATTTGTGCTAGGAAGCAAAGGACGGGGTGTTGCAATTGTTAGAGGTTTGCGAGATCTTCTCCAACTGAATGAAATACAGCCTCGTATCAGACACTGGGCAGATCAGGCTACATAACTAGCGCGTGGTATCCCTGGCTAAATCTTGATCACATGCGTTGATTATTAGGTATCGATCGTGTTGGTGATGTCACGGCCGAGCATTCCATACGATGAGCCAATCACCAGCTCAGGGAACAGCCATCCAACTCCGTCGTTCCCCAAACCCAAATGCTAGCGTGAAAACAAGCTTGACTTGCCGTCGATCGATCGGCCATCCGTGGGAGTTTACTCGATCTCACCTTGGGTCTGGCGATCTGGTTCTCTCGGGAGTCAGGACTACACCTGCAGGTTTTTGCGTCCTTGCCCTAAAGGGGTTCACACCTCAGAGGGTAATCAAAGCAAGACCAAGACGAATTATTCTTGACCGAGCGTATGGAGTCTATTGTGACGAGCACTAGGTAGGTTCCAAGGTTAGTGATGAAGAAATATATATTTCAGACAATAACCTTCCGTATCGTAGACAGTATATATAGGTGGGGGCATCTACCATACCATTACCTATGATTGAGAAAGAACCCTCCCCCCAGCCTGGTATAACACAAACTAGATCGATCCTAGCCCTAAAGATGGCTACATAGAGATTGGGTTTAATCACTGAGTAGCCCGGGATTGATGAACTATTGGTCCAGTAAGGTTACTACTCGGGTTGAAGTACAACCAAATGGATGGTCCACTCGGTCACATGACGTGAACAAAATTGAAATTGGCGGACGCACAGGAGATTCCATTATTATTATTGTTTCTGCTCTCCTCGCCCGACTACTATGTCAAGCCACCGAACCCACACTAGAGTTACTGGCGCCCCGGACTACGACAATCCCCACTTTTGGGATGCCAGATTCGCGACCGGCCAGGATGTTGGCGAATGGCTGAATTCCGGCGAAGCTTTAATTGACGCTGTCTTGTCGGACTTGGAACATCGTTCTGGCTTCGATGCTCAAACTCCACGCGTCTTGCACCTTGGGCCGGGTGTCTCGAAGCTAGGCCCGAAGCTGCGAGATGCCTGTATCCAGCGGCAGTGGAAGGGACGTGGTATCGTGGTAAGTCCCGAAGACGCCATTAGATTTTGTTTTACGTCATATACCGCGTGCCTATACTCACCCGTTGTGCTTTTTTTTTGTGAAGAATGTGGATTTTTCCGCAGAGGCTGTTCGTCTTGGCCAAGACGCGGAATACAAAGTACCTCGCGACCAGGCCATGTCGTGGCACCGCGCCGACTTGCTGTCATGGAACGATGTCTCCAACGTGTCTCGTTTTGCACCATTTGACGTGATTGTAGACAAAAGTACGAGCGACGCGATCGCCACTTTTGACGATCAATGTTTTACCGCGACTGATGACATGTCGTGTCTGTGCCCAATCGTCAAAGAAGTTCTCTCTCGAAATCACTCGATCACTCTGTCACCAGTGGAGTTACTTGCTTTGCACCTCGTCCCGTTGAGCCGGAAGGACACCACGTGGATTGTGTTGTCATACTCGAGCTTGCGATTTGATAATCGTCCATTTCTTGACAGATATTGGTGGCTGCGATCGCGCATACCTCTGAAAGCGCCTTCTGGGCCCGTGTCTTCATCCGCTTATACTCCCGAGATCTTCCATTGGCTCTACATCTTGGACCGGAGGTAGCTTGGTCGGCATTTTATCAACACAAATGTTCATGATGACTGCCTCACTTGAAGAGTCCGTCTAGAGCGCGCGGTGCCGACTACCGATATGCATCGGCGACGAGTCGCCGGCATGCAGGAAATCGGTGAAGCAATTTGCCTGGCGGCGTCGCTTGTCACCCTGATATACGATGAGTTGACAACCAATGCTTATTCGCTGGCATGGAAAGCTGCCTTGTTGTCGGCACACACCGAAAATGAGTGGTATCGACAACGCTTACACAATCGACGCAATTGAAGTCTACCTGTGCTTCCCTCAACCAGACTGCAATTGAGATAGTAGGACCAATTGAAATGCCCTTTCATATTGACAGTAGTACGGACGAAAGCCTTTATATACTTGGATGTTCAAGCATCATGTCCAACAAGTCATGCTCATGATCCTCAATTGATCTGGATTCGTTCCATACCGCGCCGCTCTGCACCTCCTTTCGCGTCCCACGCATGCCACCGTCTCCCACATATTCTCTCAGTCATCCACTGCCTCATTACCGAACCCAGCTTAGCAGCCCAAGTTGATTGCTATCGCTTGAATCAGTTTCTGACAGTTTTGGGATACAGGGGGACAATGGGGAAAGGAGAATGGACTTACCGTTGGCGTACAGGGCATACGTGTCTGCGTTCATGACGGCGTCGCGGGTGTTGAGGGCTGTTGCAGCCGAGTAGCCATATCCCAGATCCTCGGTACCGGGACTATAAACGCCCGGGGCATGAGTGAACTCGTGCAGGGTGGTGGTCGCCTGGTCCTGCCTGTGGCAGCTGTTCGCCAACGCGGGCAGCTCGGAATAGTAGATGTCGCAGTTCGCAATGACATTCTGAGATGGCAGCGTGTAGGCCAACACGTTGGTCTCACAGTATCCGAGCACATCGGTGCAATAGTACTTGGTGCGCCCCGAGGTGGTCGACTGGGCCTCCTTAGCGACTGCCTGCAGCCGAGCCGCCACGAGCTGACGGGTCGAACTATCGGTGGTCTTGAAATACTCAGCGAACTTGGACGCGGAGCCAGATTGGGCTGCCTTTGCTGCCGCCGTTGCCAGGGAGGCAGCGTTGCGAAGGGCCTTTTCGAGGGCCGATTTCCGACTCGAGTTGCTGCAGCTCTCCTGAGTGCGCCGGTTGAGTGGCTTAACAGCCTTGTTCACACGGGATGCCTTCACTGCATCGACCTCAATCTTCAGGTCGTTCGAGTGGTACGGCAGGTAGCCGGAGACGGCTCCCTCGTTCACCAAAGGCACCAGGCCGCTGGAACGCAACATTACGGGGCCGCCGTGTGACAGATCGCTGGTTGCCGCAATGTCGAACTCGTCCTCCAGAGTCTCTCCGGCAGCCAGCGTTGTGAGAGCTTCCGACGTGAGACCCTGAAGCTTGAATCGGCGCTTAATGCCTTCAAAAGTTACCTCGTCATCTAAAGTAATATCAGTACGTGCAGGAAACGAAAATCGGGATGGGTGTCAGTAATACCGTCTTTATAGACCGCGACCTTCTTCACTGGTGCGCTGTCGCGGAAGAAGTTGAGGTGCACAAAGGTAACATTTTCATTACCAGTGTTCTTGACCACGGCTTTAATGCGAGTATCGCTGACTTGGCTCAAGGTAACATCCAGACCCGATGCTTGCTCGGACTCGACTGGCAACGCGCACGCGTGTTGCGCGAGGGCTAAAACAGCAGTGGAGAGCACGGTAAAACGCATAGTGGATATTGCAAGATGCAAATATTTGACTTTGTCTTTCGCTCAAGAGATTCGACACGGCTTCGTTAGGCTTGATTGTGATTTTGTTGATATTGACAAATTCGAATCACGGCCGGCAATATGCTCTGATTTATAGATTTCTCGGGACCGTGGACGGATATCCCAAAGCAATGGGCCCCGTTCCTCCGAAGGCCTCATGTCGTTTGGACTTGAGAGTGATCGCCAGCGAGAATATCTGAAGAAAGAAGGTAGTATCTTCCCAGACTTGATCGCATTGTTCGACCCGCATACATGATGGTGAAAGCCTCAGACGGGATCTCGTCAATGGCCCTCGATATCTAGAGATATCGGTATATTCTATGAAGATCACTCTGCGTTGGATGGCCGCTGAATCGCCTTGGCCCGGCGGAGGCCCGTTTCTATCACCACTATCTGGATGTCGAGAGCTGTTTGTGTTTGTCCCCGAGGGGTCTCGAGTCTTGAGGGTACTAGTTGGCTATTCCATTGATTGGTGTGGTCTAGCCTTCCGAGAACCAAATCCCGCGATGTAACAGCCCGTGATCAATCTGAAGTAGGCCGAAACCAAGATGGGGTTATACGCCAGCCCGCATTATACATAACAGATCTAGTCTGTAAGATCGGCAGTGCGAGTCTACTGTATCTGATTGGCTTCATCCCCGCTAATATCAGACGGAGGCTACCCAATAGCCTCGTTGCCTCCGGTGGGAGGCTTGCCAAGCCGCCGGACCCTGCATCATCTCCGGACTCCGACGCCAAGATACCACCCAAGACTTGCCCAAGACTTTCTCATGTCTTGACTGTAGCTGATCCACCTAGTCTTAGCCATTCGAATGCACCCGTTGAAGGTGTGCTCCGAGGATGTCCTCGATATTCTGTGCTGCAGCCTGACCTGTACCCTGGGACTTGTCGGCTGATAAGAAAGTGTGCCAAGGACGGAGTGGAGGGGAACGTTACAACGCAGCTCCGGACACGAGCTGGAATTATATCCTGCTGCAGAGGTTGCCACACAGAGAGTTGTCTTTGATTGGATGGAAGCATGGATGTACCGGGAAGGCCGTGATGGAGCATCGGGGAAATCGACGGCTTTGGGCAACACCCGAGATGGAGGGATGTTTGTTTCAACTAAACTGCCCAGACACAGGCCGAGGATTGTCAAGCTATATGGGACTTAATGAAGGTGTCTTGGATATAAAAGACCGACAGCCCATCTACATCTTCATTCATAACAAGTGGGAACAATACAATCATTTCAGAAACCAATCACTCCTCATTTGTCTATTTTCTTGATAAGATGCAACCCAGTCTGGGGCTTCAAGTCACCCTGGCTTCTCAATTGTCGACTCTCCAGGCACAATCCTCTTTCACGCTACCCCTTAAAGTTTCCCTTCAGAACACTGGGAGTGACCCTGTGACATTTTTGAAATGGGGAACCCCTTTCGATGCCCATGCCGCGGTCTCGGGTGTCTTCGAAGTTTGTGATACGGCCGACGGGACGGTTCTGCCCTTGGATGTGCTCAAAATGTCCCGAAAGCTTCCGGCTTCTGCGGACGACTTAATGGAGATTGCGGGCGGCCAATGTCTAGATAACATAGTCGAGATACCTGGACTACATCTACAACAAGGTCATGACTATTCTATCGTTACAAAAGGCATTTGGCATGCTCTGTGGAAAGAGCCTCTAGTCAATGTGACTGCATCCCAATTATCGGACTTTTCAGGGGCAAACCGCGGTGAGTTTCGGTCAAATGTTGCACTTGTGAAGGTTGAGTAATCGGGGTATTTTGTGATTAGATGCCCATCAACATGGATAGTGCCCATATTTATTCTGCCACCCACTCTAGATACATGGGTCCGACTTCATGTCCCAGGGAACGCATTACTGGTCTAGACTTGGAACATCATCTGTTTTGTATTTGAGTATATGTTCTTTGCTCCAGCAGATTTGAAGTTTCCTGTACAAGATTGGGCAAACCATCTCACTGCCGAAGAGGACTGATCGGTGCCTGTGCTCGTCACGGTAAATACTGTTACTTTTCGAGATTTATCATGGATCCGTTCCCACAGGATATCGAGAGCGTCCCCACTCATAAGATATCACCGAAGAAAGATGCGCAAGATGTCTTCCAAGTCCTCGGAAATGGCGGAATTGCTATCATCCCAAGCAATGTGGGATACGGAATTGTTGCCATTGATCCGGAGGCAGTTCGTCGCATCTATGTGGCGAAAAGGCGCCAGCCGCACAAACGTCACGCCATGATCGGTAGTTACGATCTTCATAAACAGATCCACAATCTCTCTACGCGAAAGGAAGAGATAATTAGACTGTTGACAGTGGATCTGGACCTTCCCGTTGGAGTTGTCGCCCCATATCGTCCAGACCATCCGATCATACAGAAGATTCCGCAAGATTTACTAGAAGAGAGCTCTATCGAGGGAACCATGGCTATGCTTGTCAATGGAGGGGAGCTTCAAGAGGAGTTGTCTAGGCTAGCAACCAATGCAGGGCTCCCACTGCTCGGTTCCTCGGCCAATCTGACGGGTACGGGAACGAAAGTAGCTGTAGAAGAAATTGACCCTGAAATCAAAGCGGTGGCGGATATTATTATCGACTATGGACGACAGAAGTACTCCCATCCGCGTCCCTCGTCGACAATGATTGATTTCAACGAGCTGAGGGTGCTCCGGTTTGGAGCTTGTTACCATGTGATACAAGACGTATTTTCGCGCTTCTACGGCATTTGTTTGCCGAAAGATCCAGGCCGAGATGTTCTGTTCTCCGGACATCTGCCACAAAATTGTGATGCAAATTGAAAAAAAAGGGATCCTTTCATTTCGGAAAGAGAGCAGAACTAGTTGAGCTTGTACTTGCTCTAGAGTTACAAATAATTTTTGAATAGTCTTATAGTTGTGATAAACACATTAGAAAATATAACACCTGAGTTGTGTGCAAGTCATCGTCACTTGGAGAACCACAACACTTAATTCCAATCTTGCTGCATCCGAGAGATAATTGCTTCTGTGAAATTCCACAATAGACTGCTATCGTGAGTATGCCAGGCTGCACCGGTCCAAAAGGAGCGTCGACGACCTTGAAGATCATTCAAACTTTGGTAGAAGCCACTGCGAATCAATTCTGAAGAGACTCGGAGTGCGTAGGGCCCATGGTTAATGAATGCGTCAAACTGTGCGTTCTTCCCTGGAATAACTCGACTGGTCTCAGCTATTATCTGACTTTGGACTTGCTCAACGGACATGGAGATATTACTGCCGAATTTGACACTTGTAAGAGAAGATTGAGCATGTGTCGGGCCCAGGGTGTATGTTGTTGGCAAACGTGGGAGATAGAATGTGAACGGATTGGTAGCTCTGTTAGAAAGAGTTGTTTTTTGAGCGATTGGTGCATTTCGAAGAACACCACTGAAGTAGTCCATATGTTCGAAATGAGAGAACAACCGAGTCTCTTCGTCGTCTAGATCAAACTCAGTCAAGACATCCAGTTTTGGAGGAATGGTAAATAGGAATTGCTTGACCCGGAGGAGTTTGTAGCCAGAGGGCGTGGCGACAATGGCATGTCCATATGATCCGAGACCATCACGTTCCATGTCCACAATAGAACTGCGGAGGAGCACACTCTCAGTATTCTGTAGATACACCAACGCCTTGTCGTAAACTTCGTGGTTGTTCTGCCTAACGGTTGCCAGAAAGCCAGTTGATAAGCTGCGCAACATCTGAGGTCCGAAGCTTTTCATAACATAGACTGTTGGCAAGTTCAGAAGATCTCCAACCCCTTGATCAATCGTCCATATAAACGGAATTATAGCAGTTAGGTTGTAAAGGCGCGCGAACTGTCCAAATGGACGCGAAAGGTCATCTGGTACCGGAAATGGGAAGATGTATCCCTCATCGAGGTTTGGAAATCGCAGTAATTGCCTGTTCCATGTTGCAAACGTGCTCTCAGTTGCGTTCAAACTAGCGGGAACGTAGACCGACCGACCAGTTTGAAGATCAACGTTTGAAAGGCATGAGTTGAAAAATAATTTGGTCAACGGGATATCAAAACGAGAGAAGAACTTATGTACCAAAGGCAAGTTGTGAAAAGCTACGACACCGAGTTCGATAGTTGATGAACTGATAGGGTCGTGATATGTATGCGTGTGTCCTCCCAATTCATTCTCTCGTTCCACCACCACAACGGACTTATTAAAGTCCTGTTGCAATCGGATGGCCGCATAGGTTCCAGTTGCTCCTCCACCCACGATAGCAATGTCTCTAACAATCACATCGGAGGGGTCAAATTGGACATTGATGGCCGATGATGTGTTTGACAGAAAAAAAGCGACATATACCAGCCATGCGCGCCAGATAAGTGCACACCTGAGTAGCCAAGGTAATAGTGTGGTCAACATCGGCCACGAACAGGGAGGACTTCGGATTCTCAGTGAGTTAAACTTCTCGAGAGATATAAAGTTTGTTAGTTGGCCGTTTTCCGACAGGCTGTGATCGACCAGAGAGCCCACGCACACTTTAATAGAAGAGCCATTAACAGCATAGCATGGAAAGAGTAAGCAGCATCATTGTGTTACAACCACTCGTGGTAGGAGAGTGGGGGTTGACGTCGGAAAAATCTGGAGACTTGTACCCCCCGACAGGGCGTGCATGATCCTCCATTTGGAGATTAACAGGGAAAATCAAGGGTTGGTAGCTGGGGATCTTACGGCTTCTCGCATGCGTTCACCAGCAAATTCAGAAGACTGTACAACCTTCTCAATTCCAAAAAGGTTCTTCAAGACGGAGGGTGAGCTATTTTCAGCTTGCTGAGAGACATGTAAGGCTATCTTATTTGATTCCAGTAGACTAGATATCTTTCCCCCCATAGGCAGATCTTCTCTACCTGATGAACTGGGTTTCGGATGAGTTCAGGTACCCGGGCGGAAGGCAGCATATGGAAAACATTCTTCGAAGAGTATATGCATTTGAACCTTATGTACAACTTCCAATGAACACAAGAGGGAATGAGCTGGGCCTGGTTACAAGTCCTCCAAATGACTCTTCTCGTCAATATATTCTTCACCATCACCACAATAGCCGTTCATAGTGCACTCACCCCTTCCTCAGCTTGCTGCACTTCTTGACCTCGATAAACCTCGGTACCTAGACATACTTCACGGTCACGCTGTTGGAGGTAACGGAGCTGGAAGTGAGGACCTTGTTGCTTTGCTTGATATCCATGAGAGTAGCACCGGATGGGCCAACGGTGGATCGGCCGTCAGTAGCCTCAGCACCAGAAAATGTCACAGTTCCAAAGTTGGCAAATGGAACGAGAGAGCCGCCGGATTCGAAGTCTTCGACAATCCACTCGGCATTATACTCGCAGAGAGTACCGTCGACCCCACCACTGAAAGTGTGCGTCACAGACTTGCCGGTAGAGACATTCTCAATAGTGGCGGTTCCAGCAGTTGTGGAAGTAGCATCCACGGTCACCTTGATCACGTTTCCAGCGGCAATGCTGATGCCGCTGAAATCATAAGCATAGTCTGGATACCACTCATACCAAGCGTCATATGAGACAGAGCCGCCCTGCACACAGAAATCCACGCCAGTCTGCAGAATAGCAGTGCTGCAAGTATCTCCATCAATACCAACCCATGCGGAGGTACAGTATTGAGTATTCGAGGAGCCCCCAGACGGCGCTTTGGGGGTAGGAACGGTGAATTCCGCAGTGACAGCGGTGTAGCCAGTGCCGATGAGCACGGCACCGGCCCAGTTGGAGCTATATTCCTCATGCGAGGTCTTGTTCAGATGAAGGACCTCATTGGTACCGGGCTTATAAGGTGGGTGGCTTTCGCGGCCGCTGGCGCGAGCAAGCCGACGAGCCTCATGACGCGCCTGGCGCTGGGCAGTCAGGGGCGCCGCAATGACCGCAGTCGCGAGCAGTGAAGTGCTCAAGATGGTAGTAGAGAATTTCATGGTGGAAATGGGCAACGACAGAAGATGTTCAAAGTCGAGAGAAGTGGTCTAACACACAGAGAGAGAGAGAGGATCTTGTGAGGCGATGGAGGGAATGGAGACGAAGAGGATGAAGAGGACCTCAATTTTATATAGCTACCAAGGCACCACTTGCTCTGAAATCGACATAAGATAAATTGACCAGGGAGCATTCTGCATATCTCTCATTTCGAATCCAATCCGTTGTTGGCGAAGCTGGCGCCATGGGACTATCAGGTCGATGCAACATCATAACCAGCAAAGCAAGACCATAGGTTAGCGGAAAAAGGAAGATTCAGGCCTAAATGATGGGGGCCTTCACCCCGTCGGAGACCGATGGTTTTGATGAACTAGCTTGGACACTGTATTCTGAGCCGGTCTGCAGAAATCGATGCAGAATGTACCCAGTGACTCTGGCTCACATGGAGGGGTTACCGCGATAGTGTCGGCTCGGACCGCCCCTGGTCGATATTGTTTCGGAGATTCAAAAAAACATGGAATGAATGCCATCTAATCATCAGAGGATGCGACAATTTCTAAGCGAAGTCATGCGCAACCTGATGGGATTGTGACCTGTGAGTAAAGCAATTGCCCCGTGGACACTGCTATGTCTGTCTATCAAGAATCATAAGGGAGAAAATGGATGAATAGACTCACGACTTCCACTGGTAAAAATGCATACCCCACCACATGGAAGGTGGTTATCGGACAGAATCCGCCAATAAACAAATTGATGGAGTTGGACAAGGCTTGTTCCAGGAGTGCCGAAAAGGTTAGCCCCCCACATTCGTCAAGGCACATTGGGCTAGCCAAACGGAACTTTTAGCGTCGCCATTTCATCGACCGCTGGGACTTCTGTTGGAGATATCGCGGATGTCCGACGGGGGCCCCATGCCTAAAATTGTGATAAGGCGGCCCTCAATTTAAGAATCATGACAGCGGACAACCCGAAATGGCACTTTTTATCGGAGATGACCATGTTCAGATGGACCGGGGCCAACTGGGCAACGATCGGCCATTGCGTTGATAATGCACGAGATGTTCGATAAGCGATGCCGATGCAATGTTACCGTGGCGCTGGGGCTAAAAGCGCCTTCGGTAAGCCACGGGAAAGATGCAAGGGCCAAGCTTTGGACAAGCAACACTGCCGAGGACGGAGCGGGAGCCCAGATGAACAGGAATATCTGCAGCATGTCTGACATTGGCAGATTTTTAGATTTTGCGGTTTCTGATGATGGCGGATAGTTGCGCCTCCCGCGACGTGAAGGCGTCTGGATGGAGAAGGCTTACTGACGGGCGTCTGTTGGCCGTGGTCCCCAACCCCCCCTCCTTTGGTCTCTTAGAGAGCCATGAAGAAAAACCAGGGGGAAGTCAGCCCCGCGCGACGACCAGATTGGGCGCCACGAGTCAGTTGGTGTGGTCCAAGCCCACCCACGCTAACTTGGTTCGAAGATCACATCCGAAACCCCGCGGCCGAGTACCAGTGGTATGTTTACGGATCATGGATGATCAAGCGGTGCCCCTGGTCTGGCCCCTGGTCTGGCCCACAGGTGGACCGTGTCACGACTCACAAGCAGTCTGGATTCCCTGAGGATAAATGTGGATCAGGCATGAATCGGGAATGGGAGATGGAAAGCAGGGAATAGTATGGATGCACGGGGGTCAAGACCAAGATTGTGGAAACATGGCGAGTGAATGGGCGTAAAGAAAGAAAAAGTGTAGGTTTGTAAGGTTCCAGGAGGTCGATGGGAGAAGAACGGATTCCGTGGTCTTAGGCACCAAGGCAGAAACCATACCAATAGCACCGAAGAAGTAACTACTAGATGATACATAGGCCTTTCACTGTCGACAATCAAAGAAGACACCAGAGTAATCAAGGAGTAACCAGCCAGATGCCGAATGAAATTCTCGGGTCTTACGAGGGTCACCCTGGGATTACATAGGAATGTAGAGTGGGATTGTCTATGGTATTCCCGCCGTGTTCAAGTGCTTGCCGAGGAAACAGGAGCTCACAAAGGAAGAGACCTTACCACTCAATCTTGTTTGGACTGCTCAAATCCCTCTCACAACGGGCACCGTGGTTCACACCAACTAGAATGCCGTGTCAAAAGTACACAACTGGACTGGCCCCGGACGGTAGGGGCCGAAGTCTCGGGGACCAATACTGGACCCTCAACGGGGCGGTCTTGGGGATTCTACGATGCATGAGCAGCAGCCGCCAGGTTGAAAAGAGAATAACAGAGTAATGACACCATTACCATTAGGTGGGGTGTATGTAGCTGACCTTCTCTCCACGACCATAGTTGGTCATGGAGAAGACCAGCAGCGAGCCGGGTTCGCAGCTTCAATCGAGGCTCTTTGGCACTCTGCCGTGATTGGCCATGAATACTCCAAAGTTCGACCAGTGTCTTGGATGGGGTGTTCGCCTCGGAAGATCATTGTCTTCTAGGGAGGCGCGTCGGACTAGCCCCAGAGCTGTATTGAATGCTCGTTTCTCACCTTCGACGTCCATAAGACTGGCAAACCCGGAATCTTCCAGTCGGAGAATGAACAAGGCAGTCTCCAGTATCCAGAAGGTAAAACACATAGAGCTGTAGGTCCGCTCCAATTAGCCAAATCTTGTTTTTGGCTGGTCGCGCACTCTGCTAGTAGAAGTAAAATAATCGGTTGACTCCGTTTAGAACCTCGCACCTGCGAGTGTCTCGCCAAGAACCCTACTGAGATCTGTGTATTCCTACTCCAAAAAACACAACACGCCACGACTGTCTTCAAAGCGCGCACTATCGCGTGCAAGAGACTCCTCCGTGGACATGTAATTACTGGTGCGGTCTGAAACTCTGGCAATCAAGAGTTGATTCTTCAACTCCGCGGGGATGTTGTACGCATTCTCCTCGTCGCAGATGCAATCGACCATGCCGTTCAAGGGTGCTGGCAGCATCCGTAGTTCGAAGAGATACTGAGACATAGTGAGTAGGGCTTGATTTGATTGGGCCGGATATAAGGTAGCTCTGAGATGCGGATGAAGCAAACAGACCAAGTTCTCACTGCCTCGGAAAGTTCAGCCGAGGACAATAGGGGCATGTAGAGAGACCGCGCCGAGAAACTTCATATTCAATCGACGTTTCCTGGAACATTTGCGACCGTAACTTAGTTAAGGAGTGAGAGTAACGGAAAGTCTCAGGTCCCACAGTGGGAGTCCGATGGGAGATGGCTTTGTCTAATCTCTCGAATGAACATGTGCAATGATTTATTTACTTTTCCAACTCTCGGAGGTCGATCTCATTCTTCATCCTTTAGGCGGTAATATCACATGGTAGCGAGCCACAGCAGTAACCATGCCCAGCGTCCAGAGCACCCTTAAAGTCAATATTATGACAGCCATCGCTAGTTCGCCATATAAGGGCACCAAACCCGTAGTCACCAGCGCTAGTCTCATCGAAGCTGCTAAATATCAGTACATTTCCTAAGAAAATATAGCAGTGAAAATCAGCAGATGGCTTACTTGATCCAACATTGCGAGGCGGCACAATTATTAAAACCCCCGTAAACAGTTCCAGCGTAGGTAGATCCAGTGGTGTAGTCAGTCAAATAGATCCACTGATAGATATAACCCGGACTGGGCTCTATGTAGTCGGAGGCGGCGAGCTGGCCATGAAAGGCACTGACGTGACCAGCCAACAAGGAGGCAGCGAAGAGAGTTGGAAACTTCATATTGTGAAGGTATCAACAGGTGAAAACCGACCAAAAATCTGAAATAATTTGAGAGTAATGCGTAGTGGACCTTGATCGAAAAACGTCCAATCGTGTCCCATTTATGCTCTTCCTATTCCTTATGACATGGAATCTTCTCAGCTCATCCGGGGAACAATGCAGCGGAGTCTTCAACTTATTCCATACTAAATTCTCACATAATCCCGGCCAAATTCGTCTTCGTCTGCTTGTTTAGCTTAACCAGTAAAAGGA
Organism: Penicillium goetzii; assembly: GCA_037043885.1. NCBI lineage: Eukaryota > Fungi > Ascomycota > Eurotiomycetes > Eurotiales > Aspergillaceae > Penicillium > Penicillium goetzii. The sequence goes on from JAWLST010000035.1 coordinate 308,669, forward strand.
ATCATACCCCAGATGACTAGGCCTGTTAAAATTCGTACTGATAATCAAAGGCAACTTATTCATAACCATCTGTGAATAAAACAAGAGCTGGATTCTAGTGAATTTTAGCACGAGTTACTTATGTATCGTAGAATATGATAGACAAGAATATGAAATGAAATGGAACGAGCCCGTGTGTATGCAAATCACGAAATTATCCGGCCTTCGCACGGGAAATGAAAGGCTGGTAGAAATCGTATAAGCACGCACAAATCGACCAACCAGACGCATATAGTCAAAAATATGCCTAGCTTCTCAGGCAGTAAGGCACGAAATAATCGCTACAGTGATTGGACTTCGTCAATTTCAGCATCCTGCCGGTCAAATTTCATTAAAATTAATCATCCGCGTGGATGGCACCTATCGTTCGCGGTAAAGGAACGTAATAAACGATGGCAACAGTACGTTTAGTGTTTTGATTTTGTGGTTAGAAGTTGAAACTGACTTTGTCGGTCAAGAAAAGAGTTGACCTACTCGCTAGTCTGGTTCGGAGTTTCATTGGCAATCATGGGGGCCCTAATTCTACATAAGCCTTTATGAGTTAGACTGAACATTACATAGTGCATTGAGAGACAGGCTGAGGTTCAGCTCTGGAGCATAAGGTAAGCGGGTCGACCGCCATCTGATGAAAGTGAAACAGACAGCCCTAGTTACATACCACATTCCTACAGCTCCCTGCTAGTTTTGCCGGTACAGTAAATATATCCATTGCTTCTGGCATGTCCCGTGCAGAGCTGGAGCTTAGTCAGTATCGATACTTTATCTGGATCCAGGCAATCATATAGAATCTTCGTGCGGGGCTCTAGAAGAGCCGAGTCCAGCTGGCGTGTAAATTGGCCAGCGATTGACTGCTAGAAATGGCCCTTCCTATGTTATTTGGCATTGGTACGGGCTCATCGCAGCGCTAACGCACGGAGTCGGATTTGCGCTCATGGCGGGGAGTGAACTTGGCTTTTCTCTTCTGTTGCATTACGAGCGAGAATATGCACTCGTGTCGTATTCCCGCTGACCACTTCCGTTGGCGGCTGCAGGCTGACCTTGGCGGAACCCCGCTAGACCTAGAGCCGTGGGTATGTTTGTTAACCGACGGATAAGTCGTTGTGATAACACCATGATACCCATGGAATAATTTATCAGCCAAAGTAGCATTTGAGAGCTTAGCCTAAAACCACTGTCCATTAAGCATTCTATGATTTGACCTGATCGACCGCCTACTTTCGTTCTACCGTCCTGTCTGATCCCTCTCGTTCTTACTGATCCCACGCTGCATTATACCAGTCAATATGTCTCGTAACAGGAGACGAAACAGAAACCCCAATAAAAACAAAGCTGCGCACTCCCCTACCCATTGTTCTACGGCCCGTATCAGGGACCAAGGTAATGGTCATTTGGCCAAGCCTGATGTCACAAAAGTGAGATAACACACAATTACCAATCGTGCTTGACGCTTCATGGGAGAGTCCGACAGTGCCACATTATACTTGCCGAGCCCCTCTCGCCGAAAAAGATTCGTCACTATTCCCGCCCCACGGGCTGTTCCTTCCCTCTTATACCGTATACAGAATGTGGATCTCTCATTTGACTATAATAAGATCGTAATACTTACTCCCATTAGCTAGGATCCAATGCTCGATGAACTTAACGATGTACAGCGAAGAACACCCGGTCGGCTTATCTGCAGGTCTGTAAGCTAACACCTTAGAGTGTTGCTCCCGTGACAAATTTTAGTGAGCAGCGGGGCAATCAGTGGGCTTAACCCGGCAATATTCTGCGGAGCAGAAATAATGATGCTAAAAATTTACGGGCAAGTCCGTCCCCGCGAATTTGCCGACAGCGCTAGCAAGGGAGGAAGAACCCATAGGAAATCTCAGGCGTCACTAAGGATTGTTATATTCTTTCTAGATTTGGTCTCTCCTTCTCCACGGGATAGGTACATCCCCAAGAAAACTACACTGCTTGTGTTTCCCCAAGACTCCGTGCTTAACAAAATACGCATTTGCCCACCCCGACTCGCCGGACCCCAAGGGTCGGTCTCTCAAAAACCGATCTAAGGCATTTTTGCCCGCTAAGACAGTCGGTGCTGGCTTGGCAGGGCAGCAGTCCACTGTCTGTATTATTTAATCAGCACAGCTCTAGGGGGCATACAACTCCCCAATTTAGCTAGATCCTAAGCCAAGGGCTGCTACTGATTTAGGGCGTATAGGACCCTGTGCACTAGGCGGGAGAGAGGGATTCTTTGAGATTTAAAAGAGGCTTAGCTCGTAGAGCAGCACACTTGTCGTCTAATTATAACAAGTTTCATGAAGCTGCATTACGCCACGCAATGGGCAAGACTCGGCCGTTACCAGAGGCCTACCTTGAACAGGCTAGGCGGAATGGAGACCTGCCAATCGGAAACTCTTTACACATGCAGAAGGGAGGGTAGGTGACTTGCAGCATACGTAATTGTTTCATGTAGCTAGACGGTTACGACGATAGACTATCTCCAATTCGGCTTAGATAGTATCCGACCCAAGTCTACCGCAACAAACTATCATGGAGCGAGGGGTCTGATGTATGATCTGATTACGGTAGCGAGATTATCAAAAAACCTTATAAACCAGCAAGCACGCTCTAAACTGACTCAATAGTCAATTAAGATATTCAAGCCACATCACGAAACACCGGCCAGAATACAGCTCTTTTTTACTCAAGATGATGAACAAGGTATGAGTCAAGAAGTTGGTGCAGCCTGTTAACAAAAATACAAACAATAACCTCATTATGATAAATCAGATCATTGGCGTTTTCTCCGCCCTTGCAGTGGTCGCAGTTGCGAACCCCACTGTTAGCTATGCTGGATACTTCTACACCGACTGTACCGCCCCTAGCGTTGGTGCCGGAAACGTTTACGCTGGATCTTGCGTCAACGTCGAGAACTTCCCGCTCAAGTCCTTCAGCGCCTACGTCGAGGCTGGGTCCTGCGCCGACGGTACATCTCCCGTCCTCAACACCTACACAGCCTCCGGTTGCGATGATTCGAGTCTGTTTGGGACTTTTAGCATTGATAGCGAGAAGCAGTGCTTTGAGGCAGATGTGACCCTGGTCAGCCTGAAGTCCGAGTGTGTCTAAGGGCGCTTACGATCCGGATACAGTCATTGTTCACTGCATGTGTATCTATAGTGTTATGCCTCCTAGGCTCGCTAGATAGAAATGGTGGATATATGTGCATAGTATCGAGATAATGGTCACTCCTTTGAGACGTAGTGAACAAGGAAATGCATGCGTATCCAAGCGCTATGAGTCTCCTAGCAGGCCCGCCACCCATCTTCCTCGCGTAGTAGGATGTTACTTCTCGGCCTACACCTATTATCTATATATAGAAGTTGCTTGCCAGAACTAAGCTCTCTTAAATGAATACTACACTCTTCGGTGGCTGGGATTTTAGGGCTGGGTGTACGCTTGGTGATGGTTTGGGTGGCGTTTGACAGCATAGTTGGATAGCTATGCATAGAGCTAACGTTTTCAGCAAAAAGCTGAAGTCGAAAAACGGTAAGGAGGTCCGTAGGTTGATTGCTGCTATTATAGATTCTGGTCAGTTAATACAAGTGAAATAGTCCTGATAGGGGCAAGAGAAGGAGGCAGTCGATAAATCACAAGACCATGATTCAATAATGAATAAAGTGTCTTACACGTCACTCGATAGGTGCTTAAGAAACGAAAGACCTCTAAGTATCAAAAAAGAAGCTACACTGTTTGGCCTCCTCGATAGCGTTCTCCTTCTCAAGCTCCGTCAAGCGGTCCCTGACAGAGATACCCTCCTTATCAGATAGACTTAGATTTGGATGATGATCTAACAATAACTTAACCGCCTCTAAATTACCCCCGGCCATCGCCCAATGAACAGCAGTCCCTCCACGATGGTACCTTTTGACAAAGGCAATAACAGACATAAACGGTATTTCGTTGACGTCGGCCCCATATTCGAGCAACAGTTGTATTCAGTCCAGGTCACCGAGAATAGACGCAACATGTAGCGCCCCTGTTCCTTTGATTTTTGCCCCTTTCTCTAGCAGTACTTTGATCCACTTAATGTCCTTTGTGTACCGCACGGCAACACTAAGTGGGGGCAGCCAGTGGCCCCAATTCCCTATATTAGGATCAACGTCTTGCGAGAAAATAAATTCAAGTAGATGCTGGTGGTTATGTCGCAAGGCGGAAATCAAAGGGGTACCGCTAGCTTCCATATTCTGGTTGATGTCCCCACCAGCATCTAGAATCACTTGGATAGTCTCTAGATCTCCGTTTTGCAAGGAATTGAGGAAGACCCCTCTAGTGAATTGAGAAAGCCCTCTATTAAAACATTCCCTGAGCGTTGCAGCATCACCTCGAAAGGCTGCATCTGCGGCTTCTTGGTGCAGCTCAGATGATGCCATCTGTAAATAGTAAGTGTAACGTGATGAACCTGCCCCAGAAAGAGCCAGGGTAAGAAGTGGTTTGAGGGCTTTTCCTTCTAATTTCAAAAGATAGTAGAGATGGAGTCAGTAGTAGGAGTGGAGAGTCATGAACAGACAATAATTCCCGCAAACAAAAGTAGCTCTTGGGCATTATTTAAGCGCCGCTAAAACAAATTTGTCATCATAGTGGGGGTGGGGCTGATGGGGGTACTTTGAATGTCAGAGTACAAAAGCTTCGGGGACTGCGTCGCATCTAACTGTTTGATGTTGAATCCCGTTTCTCGTTCCAAGGGAAAATTCAGGATATACTCCGACCCCGTACAATAGCTGGAATAGGTCGCCTAACACGGCGTTTCTCTCTTTAGGTGTTGAGATGAAGCAGATAAGCCCCACTGCCCCAGGGCCCAAAACAAGTGTTGTAACTTCGGGCCGGCCCTATAGGGCCCTTGATCAGCGTTATTCGTGCCTTGAAGCGGCGTAGGTGCGCTTCCAATGAACCAGGATGCATAGATATCGGGCGACGGCCCCGAGGTCCGGGGTCCGTGTCCATCCATTGTCTTCAATAAGCGCGAAAATCACGCCCCCGCGTACAGGCTGGAATTATAAACTACGACGCGTTACCAACGGAATAGCTATTACCACACCTTTTATGCACTACAGATGACTGAAAGAGAAAGGAAGAGTAAGGGCTTCCGTAGAGATCACAAGGCTAAAACACTAATAAAAATTAAATCCTGATAGAACCAACTGGTTGTAAAGTGACCACACTTCTATTTTGGCCCTTAATCTAGGTTTGAGGCCCCTCTAGTATCGATTCTTGCGTTAGTTCTTCTGCTAGGGCTATGAACTACCTGAACTTCAACCGGGCGCGAAGAATAGAGGGCAAAATCTCCTATATGGAGTGAATATTCGACGGTCATGACTCCGTGTGGCCAAGCAGGACATGCTTCTGAACATGAAAAGGCTCCAAATATCCCACACAAATTTCACAACCAAGTTGGAAATCTCTTAACATTTACAAATATCCTAGAAGACTCAAAACATCGCCAGGAGTGTATCGCTCTTGAAGGCGTCATACGCCTCTACGTATAGGAATCAGAAAACAGCGAGAACCAGAAAGCGGGAGAGTTCTGATCTATCTATCCTCTAGAGAGACCGAAGGAACGAGTAAGAAAGGAAAGGAAATGTAGCAGGCCTATATAGGCCGCAAGAACAACAACGGGAGCCTGTATCGTATGAAGCGGAAAGAGCCCGCAAGAAACCTGCAAGGTTAACAAGAACGAGGAAGACGGAGTAATCCGTAGATAGAGACATCTCCATTAGCTCTGTCTTCTGAATACGCTTAGTTAAACTAGAATGAAGCCCTGAATCTACCTATATAATTACTAGTTAATTACTTCAGTCAATATTTTGGCCCTTATTCCTCTTATAGTAGCCTTTCTCCTCCCTTTTAGTTCTGTAGTCCCTGTTGTGGGTGACTTTCTTTGGGCAAGACGTCAGAATGCAAAGGAGGATACGGACTGAATCACTCCGTCTAATTCTGTGGTCAGTTTCGAATTTACCAACGTGCAATACAATAGTGGTGAGAAAAGATCTAGTTTTGACTCGGGCGACTCCACAAAGACTTTTCATAGACTGGGAGGCTGCCTTTAGCAAACCAGGTCGTTCTAGGTATGCCTGTGTATTTTTGTCCTCGATGAAATTACACTGACATTTGAAATAGTGCCTAGTTAGTTAAAAAGGTAGTTATATAAGGAATAGTTCGATATTTGTGCAAATTAATCAGGCTTTGGGTGTCCTTGAAGCGCAATAATGAAAATCTCCTTAGGCCCCGTTAAATGACGGTGATACTATGAGTCGAATCTGCTAAACAACTAATCTTGTGTCCTATCGAACTTCCTCGCGGGCGATATTAAATTGATTCCGATGACACTAGAAGAGCTTTTCCTAGCCAACATTCCTGAAGAGATGATTAAATTGGCATCTGCAGTATGTGATACAATGATCATACTTGGCAGGCCAAACCCGACCCTTTGAGGGTAGAGGACCTACCAGTTCACGTTTCTAAAGCGCTGCAAGTATACCGGGTATAGTATACTTGAATAAACAATGACGAGCTAACACAAACGGGGAGGTAGCATTACACTCCTCGGTGTGACTCGATGGACTTCACGACAATATATTTTGAAAGTCTGTCCGTCCGACATGTTACCGAGATCATGTTCCCCTCGCTTGGCAAGTTACCCTCTAGTATATCACTGCGTGGTCTTGGAATAGGACCAAAATATAGAAAAAAACCTATGTAGAAACATAACAAAACAAAAGGTCTTCCAAGTCCTCGCACTCACTACCTTTGCCAGGTTTGTTGGTTTACCCGTTCTGGGTCATGTGACTGGCTGTTAGGTCTGCCTCTTTTGCCTGCTCCTTTCAACTTCGGTCTCCATTTTGTTTTGTATAGCCTGTTTGAATCCATTTACCGGCAGATTGGCCCGTATTGCAAAGGGAATGGCCCAGATTATCGGCACCGAGCTTCCGTTTCAGGAACAGCAGGTCGTGGGAAATCAATCCCGGGCCTGCCACTACCTTCTCCAGCTGGCTGAACCGTCATCGAAATCCGGGCTCCAAAGACTCATCGGTTGCGGGTGAATGCAGCGTGATGAAGCCACTCCCCTTGACCTAAAAAGGCAAATCTTTCATCGCCACTCTCATTCTACTAGACACGGAGCTTCGACCGCAGGGGTTGAACCAGGACGAGATGCGGGGTACATGGACTTGGCTTCTTCACAGGCAATTGAGCGCGCTGCTCGAGCCTATCCCAAATTCGGACCAGCGGCCCGCCAGAGATTGGTTGCCGTCGAATCGTCGAATCTCTTCAACATAGTCGCCAAATTTCCCCGAGCCTTTTCAGGCTTACCCCTGGCGTACACCGTTCCCCGCAGAGACAATCGCACGGTTGCACCATGCGTCCAAGAAGAGCGCACCCTTCTCCGTGCTCTCTACGATCCCATTCACGATGACAGAGCCAGCGGGATGACAACTGTATAAATACCCCAGTCGCCGCTGCTCAAGTATTGGAAGGGCTGCAAGTTTCTCATTCTGCTCAATCACAATTGACTATGATGTCTTCCACCAGGATGAGCATTATTGCGGCCGGGTTGGCCCTGCTGCCTCTCATTCAGGCACAACAACCGGCCACATCAGATCCCGCAAATCTTGCTCTCACCACCTGGAAGTGCTCCACGAGCGGGGGATGTGTGGAGCAGGACACTTCGGTTGTCCTGGATTGGGGATACCGCTGGATCCACACCGTTGGCGGCTATGAATCTTGCACGACTTCCTCTGGTGTCAACACAACCCTGTGCCCCGACGAAGCAACCTGTGCCAAGAATTGTGTTATCGAAGCAGCCAACTATACCTCCGCTGGTGTGTCTGTTTCTGGAGACACGCTGACTATGCACCAGTACGTTGAGAGTAACGGCGTATACAGCAATGCTTCTCCACGACTTTACCTCCTCGGAGCGGATGGGGACTACGTGATGATGCAGCTCCTCGGTGGTGAGTTGAGCTTCGACGTCGATATGTCTACTCTGCCCTGTGGTGAGAACGGTGCCCTTTACCTGTCCGAGATGAGCGCCACCGGTGGAAGGAATGAATACAACACAGGTGGAGCTGAGTATGGCTCGGGATACTGCGATGCACAATGCCCAGTCCAGACCTGGAAGAACGGCACCCTGAACCCCAGTAGCCAGAGCTACTGCTGCAATGAGATGGATATCCTCGAGGCTAACTCTATGGCCAACTCATACACTCCCCATCCCTGCAGCGCCACCGACTGCGACAAGGGCGGCTGTGGCTTCAACCCTTACGCACAGGGCGTGACCAACTATTGGGGGCCGGGTGATACCGTCGACACTTCCAAGCCCTTTACCATTACTACCCAGTTCATCACGAACGATGGCACCAAGACCGGTACCCTGACTGAAATCCGACGACAATACATACAGAACGGGAAGATCATCCCGAACGCGAAGTCATCTTCCGGCATCGACTCTATCACGCAATCGTGGTGCGAGTCTTCTGATAGTTCGGCGGCTACCTTCGGCGGCTTGACCACCATGGGCAAAGCGCTCGGTCGGGGAATGGTCCTGATCTTCAGCATCTGGAACGATGGAAGTCAGTACATGAACTGGCTCGACAGTGGAAGCAACGGCCCGTGCAGCAGCACCGCAGGCAACCCTGACACTATCCTGGCCCAAGACCCTACCACGCACGTCATCTTTTCCAATATTCGTTGGGGAGATATTGGCTCGACCTACACCAACCCTGCAGGCTCCGGCACTGGCACTACCAGCTCTAGCTTGACGTCCACCAGTACCACCACCACCAAGTCTACAACCACCACCGCTTCAGGGGCAACTCAGACTCACTGGGGTCAGTGTGGAGGACCGGGCTGGACTGGACCGACCACTTGCGTATCCGGAACCACATGCCAGGCGCAGAATCCTTATTACTCCCAGTGCTTGTAGGTGGTGTATTTAGTGTAGTCGGGGATGAGTTGACATGAAGTCTTTGGCTTCTGACCCCTGTGTCATAGTTGTCATAGTTGACTCGCATTTTCGATTGATTGATTTGAAATCCTCGGACCTGTCGGCCCATAGCCATTGGACAAATTCATAACGAAGCTAGTTAAGGTGGACCAGAATTGGCCACTGCCGGGCATTTGGCCGTTACAAAAACGACCGCTTCTAACTCTAGGAATCTGTTTGAAACGGGTCAATAATAGTACCGAAAATTAGTATCAAAGATAAACTTCAGACTGTAGACCTCGAAACCCCGCTCCTTCATAAGAGAGAACTATTCCGGACCGGCGGGCCGGCCACAAGCGCCAGGAATTCCGACAGCCTGAATCGGCTTGTAGACATTAGACCCATTATTCAAGCTATCAACCGTAGTGTGTATTATAACTGTCTCATGCCCCCTTTCTCCAGGTAGATTTGGTCCATACCCGGCATCTTCATGCTAGTAACTCCAGAGCATGATGAAGGGCAAACTTGTGTTCCCCATTCTTGATCTGCTTGCCTCGGTAGCTGCATACCAGGCCACCACTACCGTTGGTTTATTTCGCTCATTTCTAGTGCTTCTGCGCCTACGAGAGACATGTATCGAAATTTTTGGGTCGTACCTCACGTACCATATCTGGCTCGTGGTTTGGGTAGCCGATGTGGCACACCGTAGCACCGTGCATGAGCCTCTACCCAGCGTATCATGAGTAACTTGATCTTCAAAGTGGCCTGTTGTGATTCTATGACCATGATCCACCGAGCTTAGCGGCATTTTTGATTTCACCCACTTGATGATGGAAAATATGGAAGAGCTAGGAGGCATTGCAAGTTTTGTTTGGAATTTGATATCGATGGAGGCAGATGCAGAGAGAATATTGACAATCAGCTCCCCCAATATTTCAATACGGATTATACATAGAAGTATTTGAGAGTGACCATTGGGTGCGAGCTAGTTTGTGATCACCACAATAAACTCAGATATTGAAAATTCGCCTTCCTCGCTCACATGAACCCATCTCCATTATTTCTCCTTTGATTGAACAATCACAGATCCCGAGTCGTTTGAATCTAGGCCTGGGCAGCGAAACCAAGCTGGGGGCCAGCAGAGTCAAAAACGACATACTGGCTTTTCAGGAAGATATCACCGAAGATAGAAAATCCAATGCCGGAGTTTGACTGAATACCGCCAAGACAGGTAGAACCGACGCCAGATGGGCCGTAGTTGATCAACGAACCAGGGACAGTAGCGGTGTAGCCGCCAATATCGACACTGAAATCGGGGAGCTTGGCAGAGCAGTCAAAGACATATCCACCAGCACTGTCGCTGTTCTTGGCACCTCTGACTTGTGCGTAGTACGCCGAGACAATTGAGTCATCAAGAAGCAGCAGAGTGGTACCGGTATCTGCGATGCCACTGAAACCGTCGCCGGAACGGGTACCTGCTGTGTAGCCGTCAACATTGAAGCTCCAGAAGCCCTGCGAGCTGTCCACGCTAGTGTACACAATGGAACCCTTATGTTTGGATGAATCGGTGAAGCCAAAGTCATAGACACCAGGTGCGTTGTGCTTCAGCGCAACAGCGAAGAGGGGCTGATCAAGAGAAGCTTTGACACTATCAAAGAAGGTGCTCTGAGCCTGGGGCTGCACAGTGTTGATGCTGCTGAAAGCAAGACCCAGGAGACCATCATTGTTGGTGTCCTGCTGGAATTGAGCGCTGATTGTCTGAGCAGCCTCGACAGCCTGCTTAGACGCAGTAATGCCGCCAACAGTAACGGAATCCCTGTAGACATTCCCGCTGGCACCGCTTCCATCGCCATACGAGATGGACCACGAGTAGCCGCTTAGCTTGGTCCCGCTAGTGCTAGGATCATACACGGAGTGGCCGGATTGCTCGGAGGCGGGCAACTCGGTTGAGAAGACCCAACTGGATATTGATAAGCTTGCGTTGTAGACAGCCAGCAAAGTGAGGGTCACTTACAGATCAGCGGACCCGGTATCAAAGTCTAAGTTCAGAGTAGTGCCACCAATGGTGACAGGCGTGAGATATTCCTCGTCACCGTTCACAGGCGTGTTAGTCGCAACGCCACTTGCGGCGGCGGCAGCCTCGACATGAGAGGGTACGTTAGCACCGTACTTGGAGAGTGCATGACCGTAAGCGGCAGCAAAGTTGGTGGTCTTCGTAGCGGGACGAGCGACCTGTTTGATGGAAAACTTGCTGCTTGTCTTTGCCGTGGGGGCAGCCGAGGCGATGGAGGCAAGGCCGGCGAGTGTGACGGTGATCTTGCTAAAGACAACCATGATGAAGATCAAAAAACCTTGATATAGAGAAAGGACTCTGACTAGGATGCTGAGCAGAGGGATAGACTGGACGAACCGTCAACCCAAGACTCTTTATACTTCGAGGTATTCCATGCCCTTCTCGTGGGGTCACTACAATGAGATACATTGTAGTGGTTGATATCGCATGATTTGAGGGGCTAAAGACACGATGTTACTCTTCTAGAAACATGCAGTGAGGATCTGCACGCCACAGAGGTGTACTCCGTCGGGCTCCAAGAAACCCGGGTCTAGTGAAGAAGCAGTTGTTGAGTATTCAGCGTCGCATGCTTTTGCCTGCGTTTACGTTGCAGAAAGAGGGGTTCAAACGCTCTTGTGAAAAAGGATACTTCAGGTTCAAGATTCCGGTGCAATGAATGGTGAATGGTGACGGATACATACAACAGTCGTTAGAAGGCTACACAAGCATTACCAGGTCTCTTCATAAACAGCGTTTATCATAGAGCGAAGGCATGCAATCTCGAGGATTCAAGGATCACGCAAAGGTGGAGACATTTTGACCCTAAGCTTTTGATTATCTAGCGTCATCTTTCGGGAAAGCTTGTACAGTAACTCGGCGATATTTAATAAGGTGACATCGTCTCCGAGAGCTAGCCAACCTAGGAAGTAATTCTCTCAAATGGTCAATTCCCGAGACCATGCCCGTACCCCGCCATAATGCACCAAGGGCCTGAGCACCGCATGAGACCTTCACTCTGACTAGTGACAAGGTCAAGAAAACCTGGATGACCGAGTAGACTGTTATGCAGCTTCATCTGTACGGAGTACTCATTAAAGGATGTTCATGTTTATACCGTGCTGTGATGGTCAAATTTCGGGGTGGTTCTAAATATCGAATACAGTTTGTCTCGAGAGTGCGTCCCGCTGCAGAGAATGATTGATTAACATAGATTAAGTCTAATCTCTGATGGGCTGAAGAAATACCGCCGGGACTCCGCAAGCGATCCGGCTTTCCCTGCTGCAGGTGGTCAGATTGCTAGTATGTAATATTCTTCTACCGCCGCAGGGAGATTTTATCCATTGGTAGGGAATTGGCCGATAAGGCGACCCACAGCCAGTGTGACCATTGACGGGCTCAATCCCACTCCCGGACATGCATCGCCAGCTCTTTTATATGAGGGCGGGGTTTGATTGCTGGCGGAGAGTCTGGCTCTTGAGTTCCTCCCTGTGCTTCGGCTTCGGCCGTCCGAACTCCATCAACAGTGGGAGCAGCAATAATATCACCTGAAGATATGCGACATACTTTACTGTACGATGGATGGTAAGCCCCAAAAGCGCCACCCGATCGGATTACCATAGGGCCTCCGCCGCTTCAGAGTCTAGCGTGCTGAGCGTGGGAGTCGGTCGGTAGGAAGACTCGAATTGGCAAAGGAAGAGAAAGTGGCTGAACTAGTATCAACGCATGCGCCCTGCATGGTGCTTGTTGAGCTTGTCCGTTTTATTAGCGGTGGCTGGCGCGGCTTCGTGACAATCACGCCTTGCCAATGGTCCTCCTCCAATAGCGACGCGATCGGAATGGGTCAATGAGGCACGCAAGAACTTCGCGTATGGCGAATCCGTTCGAAAGCAACCCATAAGGCCTAGTTCCCGCAAATGGCAGTTTACCCGCTGTCTATTCTTCAGCCTACTAGAGCAAGACATAGTCCTAATCTCACTAGCTTGGCAACACGTTCGGTGTGATTGATCCGTACAGCTAGTAGAGTTAGATCCCCCTGGTTTTCTATACTGAGTCGATGTGAGGTCAGGAACCCCAATATGGTTTTCAAATAGATAGGGCCGTCTAGACTTGGCCAGTAACGTGCTTGGTGACTCGACAAGTCAATACCTGACACTGGATCCATTAGTTTCGGGCTACTCGTACTCGCTTTAATTACAAAGAACACGCAGGGATATAATTGCAATTTCTTTTCGATGTGAGGTCGAAACGGTCTACTACACTCCCACTAGCCGAGAGATTGGTTGCTCGAATTCCCTTCTCATCCGCCATATATAATGGAAAGCCAAGGATGAATCATGCTGCACTATAGATTTTCGTTCCTTTTGCTCGTTTCCAAATAGCTTCGCATAGGTATAGGTTAAGGGGAAAAGATTACGGCCCCGTTGATGGGAGACCAGTCCTTGACGACGAGTTCTTGCCGGCGGGTGGCGTGGGACCTAGGTGATTATAAGATCTTTCGAAATAGCCATGGATCAAACCCTGAAATTGAATTTAGAACGTTCCGTCGTGGGAATGTCTGGTATGATACGGCTTGTGTCGCGGTTAGTATGAAAAGCTATGTTGGAGTTAGTCGATAAGACAGGAAGACCATCAGAAGACACGGACGGCAGTGTCGGCAAGAACCTGTCAACTCGAGCCTCCTGGCCAGTGTTGCCGAATGGGAAATTGTTGCCCCAATATCGTCCTGTCGCATTCGAATTCCAATGTTTGGTTTTTCAATGGCGCTGACGAGGGCTTCAGCCTTTATGCTTCGTCTTCGTCGTCCTCTTCGGCTTCGTCGTCTTCGGCGGCTTCCTGGTCTTCCCACTCCCCGGGATCATCCCCTAGTAGACTGACCAGCTGCAACAAAGCTGCCTGCGACTGCCACATCTGATCTGTGGGTTGCCCCGGCCCGGATCGAGCTTTTAGGATTGGAGAGTCGGATTCCCGGTCGCGACCCAAAGACAACGCAGCTGGCTGTGAACTGGAAATGTCAGGGGCTAAGCTCACGATGCGGATGGCTGTGGTGGGGAATATCCGAGCGGGGTTCTCGCGTCGCGGTATCGCATTACTGCCGGGAACATTGGAGGTCGATTGGCGCCAACCAAGAGTCTGTGGTTACTAGAGTTAACCCAAAGACGTTTCGCATGAGAGAGTGTGGGGTGATCAAGCAGATACGGACCGTATACGTCGTCATAATCGCATCATCGCATAGTGTCATATAGCTGACAGGGACCGTCAGCTGTGGGGCAGAGCTCGTAGGTATCGAGAATGAAGCGCGCTCGGGGTGGTCGAGGTCTTGAAGGCGATTGTTGTTGTCCAGTGCAACGACATAGACACGATCTTGAATTTCGAACAACAAGCGGTGATCACGAACAGACAACCAGCCGCCGAGGTCGAAACTGGAACCATCCGACTCACATTCAAGAACCGAGCTGTGTGTCGCAAGACTGGAGTGATCGTGCAGGGCTTTGCGCCATGCAGAACAAATGAAGACTCGACCAGCTCGGGAGAAGCCGACGAAGAGTTCGCCATCCAACATGCCCGCTCCCCATTCATCCTCCCCATGCCGTACGTGCTCCAGGTCGGCCGGGGAAGGGAGGGGACCATTGGCGATTTCGATTGGCGCAATGACATCTCGTCGGGTTCCGCCGGCTGGAGGGGGTCGGCCGTCTTGGGTTCGTTCAGCCGGACCGGCCAGTGAGGGGCTTGCATTGGAGGAAGCAGAAGGGGAGCAGATGTGATATTTTTCCGTGCAATGGGAGGGTTGCAGAACACCCAAGAAGGTGCCGGACTTCTTGTCGTAAGCATAGTAGCCTTTCGCCCCGATCGAATAAATCACGGCATCCTCAGACTGGTCTAAATGACCCACGGCGCCTTGCTCAATCTCGAGGTGGGTGGTCAATACCGGAGGTCGCTGGGTCATGTCATACACAAACCCTTGCCCTTCACTCGACACCACACAGAGCGTCCAGTAAGACAGTTGAAAGCCTCGTGTCTGGCAATCATGATTCAGGACCGCAATGCGCCGAAACTCCCCTCGAGCGGCACCATCCAATCCAGTCTGCCAAACTTCGACGGCATCCCCCTCGCGATCGAAAACCGCCATTCCATCCTGATATTCTAAATGGGCATACGGACGAACGGCGTCCTCGTCGCGATCGAGGGTAGAGGGGAGGCGCCAGAGAATGCGACCCGAGTCCATATCTGTGACAGTCAATCCACCCGCATGGGAGGTGGAAATGAAGAATCGCCGCTTGAAGTCGGCCCGAAAGCGCCAGACCGGGTCATTGCCAACCTGCAGAACCGATTCGTGGCTAACCGGGTGCCGCGCAGCCCAGTTGCGGGCGAGCAAAGTCTGTCGTTTACATAGGTCCTTCCATGATGAGGTATCATCGAAGAATTTCGAGACACTGGAAGCGTTTGAGAGGAAGGTGAAATCGCGAGAGCCACCTGGTGGTTGTGTAGTCTTGGATTCGGCGCTGTAAATGGCTTGTAGATGGGTGACGTCGATAAATTGGTGCCAAGCCTTGGAGACCGCGAGGAGGGAGGCGAGTGCAGAGACGGAAGAGAATTCCAGGATGCGAAGAACAATCTCGGGAGGGAAAATGGCCAGTGGATCTGCCATAGACGACCCGACAGTCATGTTATGTGTCAGAGAGTTTCAATGCGTTGTGAAACTGATGTGTTTGTTGTAAATGGAAGTAAGAGTGTTTTAACCACCAAAAGTTCAGGTGGAAAGAAGAAGGTCACGGGGCAGTCTCACCGCCTTCCTGCAATGGTTCCAGCTACCAAGATTTTATTTGAATAATCAATCATAATCATTACTAGTACTGCAGCACCTCCCTTGGGCTCTTATCAATCAAATTCTACTTTCATGGAGCTATTGAGCAACCAAACAGAAGCGGGAGCTCGTGATTGGGAAATTGGGTTGTTGGGAAATCGACGATACTCATTCCTGAAACATACGCGTGAAGGGTTCCGTCGATGATGGAATCAACCGTGGTGTGAGATCCGGGGGCTGGGCGAAGCTTTGATCGAATGGCCACATGGGCCGATGGATTCGACCATGTCCAAGTCGAGGTAAATCTTGATCAACGCCCCCTGGGGTCAGGGCCAGCCTCCAGTCTGCCGCCATCTCGTACAGCTCGGGCTCCAGATACCCGATTTTGACCATCATGATATCCGCCGACCGGGGTTCCAGGTTGAGCTCGGTAAAGTCCGACTCATGATGGTAGGGCTTTCGCAGCTTAGTGATAATGACGAAAACACTTCCTACCTGGAGAACACATTCGATGATCGCATTCCGGTCGCCATGTTTGATGGCATGGACCCGACCAGTCATGGTGATGGGTCCTTCGTGAATACCGTCGACTTCTGCGCCAGCAACGACGGTCACGGTAGCACCGACCCCCGCTCGGGCAATAGTTTCAGCTGCTTGCTGTCCCGGAATGCTGGCATATACCACGACGGGCCCATTCGTCGCTTGGAACTCGGGACGAGCTAAGACTCGAGCGAGAGTCCAAGTCACGTCTCCCGCGCCTCCGGCTGTTGGGTTGTCCCCCGAGTCCGAGATGTAGAATGGCCGGCGGTCGGACTGGAGTGCCTCGTCGATACACTTAGCCAGAGTGCCCGTAGGAGCGACAAAATGGAAAGCTTCACGCGACGCCCAGAAGTGCGTTGCCAGTTTTTGGGCTTGTTGAGTGACGACCTCTGCATCCCATCCCGTCACCATCACAACCGCGTGATTGCGAGGCTCATCTGCCCACGCATAACCCACCCAGATCGCGGCATCTAGCACTCCCGGGGTAGCTTCTGCTTCAGGAACAAGCTCGTAGAGACCCTTGGCGGGCTCCACCCGAGTTGATGTCTGCTCTCCTGGCAGTAGAATCGGAATCTGGGACCATGCCTTGAAGGGGCGAGTCCTCCTCGTGTCGCATTCGGATGTTAGAATGTCGACCAGATTGCGACACGCACGCTCTTTGGTATCCATTGCATCCTCATGTGGCGCCATGCGATAACAGGTAATGAGATCCGCTTGATGCGCAAGTTGCGGAGAAACATTCCCGTGCAGGTCCATGGAAGCCGACACGATGACCTTGGATCCTACCACCAGACGAATCCGCTGGAGCAGTTCCGCCTCCGCATCGTCCAGTCCTTCGACACACATGGCACCGTGAATATCGAACCATAAGCCGTCGATAGTGCAGGATTCGCCAATGCGGGCGAGTCGGGTCAAGATTTCATCTGCCAGTTCCTCGAACCCAGCGCGGGTGACAACTCCACCAGGTAAAGCATGACCGATCAGTGCACCTTGCCAACGGGCTTTGTCACCAAGAGGGGTCCCCGGGTGTAGGAAGGCGTATTTCTCAATGATTTCTCGGCCTCGACGTGGGTGAAAGGCTGCCGCTACCGTTCGGGCTGGGGAGAAAGTAGACGTTTCGCAAGCCAGTCCTGCGATCGCGATAACGGGGTGTTTAGGCATTGTATGTGCTTGAATTATTATTTGCTTGTCTGGGTGCCAGGAACTAAAGGGACGGAGGAACGGAATGGCAGGGTTGTTTGTGTTCAGGGGCCACGAGTCAGTTCTAGTAAATTGCCCGATTCTGGGGCATTTGAGCTGAGCTCCTTTGAGAGCATTCAAACGTCCCGTTTCCCCTCCCCACTTCCATACAACGTCGCTTCAAGCCGCCGCTCGCAACACCCAACCCCACCTTCCCCACCCCCTGATGATCTGATCCATATCACTCATTCCTTCCATCCATTCAATATCTGCCGAGATCTTCCACCTAGTGAGGGGGTAAGCATCAAGCCTCGTTCTGGAATGCCGAAGCAAATGATAGGAGAACGGTCTTCCTATCAGGAGTGTTGCTCGCCCGCTGATCGCGGGTCGGCTAAGGTGCGATGGAACGTTCCTATCGACTGTTGAGATGTATGATCATGTTGGTGCTCTATCCGATGGAACTGCGGGGAAGTTACACCAGTCATCGCAAGTAGATATATCACACCATTGGAAGCTTCGCTGCGACTTGAATATCAAGGCATAGCCCCCAACCAGAAACGAGAAAACACACGCCTCTCGGAAGGTTCTACTTTGCAAATGCTGAAAAAGACATCTACTGGGACATGGATGCCTGCATGGGTTCCCGAGTCAACCTTGACCTTGTGTGTTTTGTTGCTCCTGTCATCTATCGTGCAATCTGCGGTGAGGAGATGGTAGAATACACCCTTGTTCGATGAACACTAACACTTCTGAAGACCGGTGGATATGATGGATCGATGTTAAATGGTCTCAACATTTTGCCGTCATATACTGAATACTTCAACTTGAACCCGGCAACCACGGGGCTCAATACGGCTTCCGTTTCCATTGGGGGGTTTCTTGGTCCTCTTGTGTCTGGCTTGATCGCAGACCGATTGGGTCGTCGCCCAGCGATTTTCTGGGGATCATGCATGACGATCGTGGGAATTATTCTTCAGACCGCGGCGCAAAACATCGCCATGTTCGTGGTCGCTCGGATCATACTAGGCTTTGGAGCGGCCGTGACTGGTATAGCTGGCGGGGTATATCTGTCTGAAGTCTTCCCCAGCCGATGGCGCGCGTGGGGGTCTGGTCTATTGAATGATTTCTACTAGTCAGCAGCAACTTTCTGTTCTCATCTGACGCGAATACTAAGATTGACTCTAGTGTCGGTGCCCTTATCGCAGCGGGTGTGACCCTCAAAACGGGACAGTGGCAGTCAACTTGGGCATGGCGCGCTCCGTCCCTTTTTCAAGCTATCTTCTCAATGCTATGTATCTTGACACTTCCATTTATGTGAGTGCTCATCCATGTTCTTTGCTACGTTGCGGGGCATATTTCTCATTATCAACAGCCCAGAATCCCCTCGTTGGCTTGTCCATCAGGGCCTTTTCGAAGAAGCCCGGTTATCGGTGGCACAGACAAATGCCCATGGGGACGTTTCAGATCCGATCGCTGTCGCGGTGTTCAAAGAGATCGTAGACACGTTGAGATGGGAGAAAGAAAATGGACATGCCATGAGCCCGTTGGAAATTTTCAAAAGCCCGATCGCTCGAAAACGACTACTGATCGGGATGTCCCCCGGTCCCTTCTCTTGCATTGCCGGGAATATCATTGCCTCGTACTATTTTGGCTCGGAGCTAGACACAGCTGGCATTACTGATACCAACGATCAACTTAAAGCGGTAAGTTCACTGTCCAAGGCTTTTTACGTCAAATGCTCTTGCTGATGAGGAAGAATGTGGTCCTGAATGTCTGGTGCCTTGCATGCTGTCTGGTCGGCACACATCTAGCTGCCAAGTGGGGGCGCAAGCCAACAGCGATGCTCTCCCAGACGCTTCTTATTACATGTCTTTTCATCATCGGTGGTCTATCCAAATCATATGCCGCTGATCCTCAACGAGCATCCAACAGCCTGGTGTATGGAAATGTCGCTGTGATGTTTCTGTTTCAGGGATTTTATTCCGTTGCGTGGACACCACTTCTTTATCTCTATCCACCGGAGATTATGAATTATTCGATTCGGGCCAATGGTGTAGCGTTTTCATCATTCGTATTGAACGCGTTTGCGTACGTGAATCGTTCGTTTCTTTTTAGTCCGCACTAACGAGCGCGTTTTAGATTGGTTTTCACCTTCATCATGCCCATTGGTTTAGGAAACATTGGGTGGAAGATGTACATGATCAATGCATCATGGGATGTTGTCATTCTCGGCCTGATTGTATGCTTGATTCGGGACTGGCAAGTCTTGATGGAGATCAATGCTGACTTTATTAGGCTTATTATTGGGTAGAAACCAAGGGCAAAACCCTTGAGGAGATCGACGCGTTGTTTGAAGGCGAGAAACATTCCTCGGTCCCGGATATAGAGATCCTCCGCCGCGGCGAAAAGGATTTGGACACCGATCTAGTTAAGGAACAGCTCAACGCCGATATAAGGCTGGCGAATATCGGGAATCCCGCAACCTAACCCATCGCTTGAACAGCCCGAGTGGTCGGGCATGGGTCCGGTGGTTGGTAGAGTATCCAGACCCGTCGGGATCCAGAAGTTACATGTTACCTACACAAGTCTCTCCAGAAGATGGGACTTATCGTAACTTCCTATATCCATTAACACAGAGACCATGGCAAAAAGCTGATGGCCGTGCGTGATTTCCAGTGTTTGATATTACCTGGTTTTGGTTTTCATTTTAGTGGTTGATTTGGTCTGTTGCTTTCCAGTGTGGAAATAAGAGAATACGTATATATTTATCCAGAAATCACCTGGTACGCAGTACTTTGTTTGTTTTAGAAAGCACGGGCTCACGGGGTGTAGGTTCTTATTCGTGATTACAATTCACAGGCTACGCCAAATCTGTAGAGGGCATGAAATGACCGTAGAACCCTAGACACGATTACGCAAACCATGAGGTTGGATCCCAGAATACAACGATAGCATCATGTTCCAAGGATTCCATCCAATGGTAACGAAGCGGTACAAGCCGCTCAAGCCCCAGGATATCCATCTTAGCGCGAAACTACCAGATCCATCCGACCTGTACGGGATGATTAAGCCGGACCACCAGGTCCGCGCGCCCCTGGAGGCCGCACCCACACATCTTATTACCATCCCGTCTTCGTCCCTTAGATATTATCATATCCTCCCGGTGAAAGGGGACGCGCCGAAAAAAAAAGAAATATCTTTCACTCGTGAAGGCCCACTACGACTTCATGATGGGACTGTTGCTGGAAATTGCCTGTTTCAATGAAGAGTCGGCAGTCAACGCTGCTGATGGGGGTGCCGATCGAATTGAGTAAGTGGCCCTTGGATTCAAGGTTATCCAAAACTCGCCTATATACACCAGGCCGTTACTCTACGCCACTCAGAAATTCTGTTAGAGCTTTACGAGGCCCATGAACACGATGTCTGCCCGACCATCATACTGACGGGATTACCTACAGGCTATGCCAAGACTACCAGTCTGGCGGACTCTCACCTCATCCTGCGGTCCTGCAAGCGGTGAAATCTCGAGTGTCAATCCCAGTATACGTGATGATTCGTCCGCATTCCAGGGACTTTTGCTATGGCAAGGATGATTTCGAAAGCATGAAAGCCACGCTACAGCTTATGAACGATCTCGGAGCCGATGGTTTTGTTTTTGGTATCCTCCACAAGACACCAGATCATACAAGTGCCGATCGGAACTCATGGGTTGATACTGTCAGAAATAAGGAGCTCGTCCAACTAGCAGCTGGGAAACCTTGTACCTTTCACCGTGCATTTGATTGTATTCCGGAGTCTGACTGGGATACTGCTCTGGAGGACATCATGGAATGTGGCTTTGCTGCAATTCTCACCAGTGGCGGGCCTTCTAGCGAAAATGCTGTTGACTGCATAGATGGATTAGCTGACCTGGTGAATCGCCAGCCACGAAATACCCCTTCCCATTCTCAGGCGGGCCGCCGAGCTCTCGAGGTGATCGTTGGCGGAGGTGTGAGGCCGACCAATATTGGCGTGTTGAAGGAGAAAACACTCGCAAACAATTTTCATTCAAGTGGACTTTCCCCATCGAGCGAGATTGTTTCTATAGCAGTAGTTCAAGATCTCAAGCATTCTCTTCTCTACAGGTTCGAGCTGAACAGCTGACCGCAGATCAGCGCGAGCGGTTGGCAGGCCTCAAGACTCGGCAAGGCGGTAACCACGAAATCGTGGCGCGATCGTGTACCGTGTACACATGGGCATCGAGTAAGACATGGATCTGGGAAGAGTTGACGACACCTGCCATTTTTTGACTTTACCTGCACATGATGGCTCGAATTCTAGAGTACTCAGGCCGCCCTATTCTAAGCCCCGGGGAAGGAACGAGGAAAATGAGACACCAAGAAATGACCTCGTTGCGCAGCGCATCTAGCTTTCAATTCAGCCTTGAAACCCATTTCTCACAATGCAACATTCGATCATTTGTTCATTCATGCATTCAAACTGTTGTTGACTTTAGTCAAACCTATGAAGGGGTCGGTTCCTATGAGAGACAAATGAAGTACCGACTACTACCCCTGTATGTGGACTGTAGACCTTCGGAATGCCTAGTCGAGAAGCAAAACTACACGATATATGAGCCCTGGGCGTTGATTCTTTTTGATTTCCCCAGTTTATTTGTACGAATGTGGTACGATGCGATGCATCATTGACCCGGCCAACCCGCAAATTTGACACTCAGCCCCGCTCTTGGCGAGGCATCCGATCTCCACACTCCCTTGAGTCCCGTGACACATCGTGCACCAAGACAATTTGCAAGTCTATATTCATCGCTTGCTTGTGCTTTAGTTAGCCCTCGCTTTGCTACTTACAGCGTGCAGAGGGAGCCCGACGTCCTTCATATAAAACTATGGAGTAGGTACTTCACTTGTTCGGAAAACACCGGCTTTGAAATAACGCACTCTTCGGTTGCATACACGAGTTACCTATGGCACCGAGGAGCATAATCATCTTCACCCATGTCATCTTGCCGGACCATGCATAAGGCTATTGTTTCTCCATTGTAAGCTGAGTGGTAAAACTCGGTTTGTGAGACATCTAGTCGTGAATACGAGATTCGGTTCTTGGGCTTCCTGACCTGCCTGCCTGCCTTGCGGGCTCGGTGTCTTACTTTTCACTTTCGTGTTCGGCAACTTTGTCAACTTGGGTACAAACCATGTACACTTTGTCTGTGCCCTTGCCTGCCATCATGTGTGTAAGATCGAATTAACCCCACAATATACCGACAGAACTCATTCTTTCTTTTTCTGGACGAGAACGGAGCTACACCGAGTGATCATGGCTCGTCTTTTGCTAAATAATCACGATCAGTTCCGTCTCTCTTCTACGAGATAGGATTAAAACTAAGGAAGGAAACTTGAAGATAACACAAAAGTTTACATGTAATGTCAGTATCGTAGGATCTTTCTGCATTAGAATTTCATCCTAATTATAAAGCTCTATAGAACACGATGAGGGACCCCGAAACCGGACTGTGGCTCTGGAAGATGATTTCCTATTCATTCACACCTTACCGACCAAAGAAGCGGGATATAAAATGACGATTGGGTCTTTTTTGACACCACCAAGTACTTCCAAAATACCGCACTCGACTGCGTAGGCTATTATCATCCTACGTAATGTTCCCAAACGGTACTTGGGAGCTGGCCTTCATGGGCCAACTCTGACATATTGAGACAAGTTGCGTAGTTACTGCGCTCAGCTGACATCTGCTGGGTTCACTCACCCCCGAGCTACTTGTGGTGGCTGCGAGGCGTTCCTTCAGTAGCCTATGAAAGATATTAGAGCAAGACAGGATTTTCTCCCACATTGAGGATTGCATTACTCATGGGGTTGATCGAGCTGGGAACTACCCTCTTAGTTGGGCGCTGTAGAGATGTACGCGTGTGCTCTAATAATAGACCTACATATCCAGGTTTGGTGGGCTTTATCCATACCTCTTGCTAATGAAACTGCTAAAGGGAAGAATTATAAAGTCCAACACTTTCCCTGCGACTCTCCAGTATCCAACCCACCTCTTCAACGCTCAATTTGAATACACAAATCACCAGAAGCCCATACCTGATCCAATACCCCATTGACTATCTCCTCCTCTCCGACATCAAAAATGAAGTCTGTTATCGCTGTTTGCTCCATTCTGGTCGCATCTATTGCCGCCGCGCCGCTCGATACTCGAGATGCTCAGTCTCTGACATTTGCACTCTCCAACGACAGGTCGGGTGCCTATGCAGGTGCCTCTTTCTTTGCAGATGGCACCGACAAGACAATCGCCTCTCTCTTCGGTGCATCATCTGTGGCATCGGGTGGTCAGATTTGGGCAACATCTGCCCAGCTGACGGCGTTCCCCCAAACCATTAGCTGCGTTCTCAAGAACAACGGAGCTACTGTCACCACTTTGACAGCCCAACACACTTATATTGATCTTGACGGAAATCCAAGTGCTGCCACTCCGGTCGACCTCACTGGCGCAGTCATCAACTGCCATGCTTAATTCAACCAAGTCAATCGAGCAAGTTTTGGCGCACAACAGCCAAACTCTTGTTTAGAGCCCACTTCAACGAAAGGGCTTGTTGAATGTTTCAATGTATTTAGTCCTATCTCAACGAATTGAGTGTTATTGAAAATCTGGTACAAAGCCTTCTAACGAGTGATATACCCTGCGAGATTGGATCCGACAACTCTTTCAGTATTCGAAGAACTGGAAAGCGTCACGCTGTAAGAGGAGGTCAACAAAGACCTCTTGTAAACGTGAAGATAGAAGCCCCTGACAATTCAATGCCTACTGCCTGCGGTCATATAATTTGCGCCGAATGGCCCTATCAAGGTCCCTTACGAACTGAATCTGTTACCAATCGAGTATTATGGTCGGGTAGTTTGATGCTTTGTATTTCAACCCGGATTGTATTCGTACCGCTTCAGTAAGTCTCTATTGTTGAATTCATTCTGAAGTATAGATAGGCCTATGTTGGGTAACGACGTAGAAAACACCATCCCATAGTTCATGAGTCCAGAGTGGAGTCGTTACCATTGGAGCTCGGGCCTTGTCTCCGGTAGCGTTCCGTCGATTTTACCCATTCCAGAGTACTTCGAACTCACCATGACTTCGAAAAGTTTGTTCCCAAAACCTCGAAATGCGGATGAAATGCCACCGTGGTCATGTAGCCCCTTCTCCATCTGGCTCAATTTAAACTGGAACTCTTTTCCACCAACATCCAGGACCCTTTTATCAAAATTGATGGAAACATCAGTGCCTTCCGTTGCAGCTTCGAAGAATTGTTCATCCTGCATAGTAATTCCCAACAGTCCCAGATTTGGCATATTTCTTTGAAAGATAAATGCAAAGGATCTTGCGATAACGCATCGAACGCCGCATCCTGGTAAAGACTTGTTCAGTATGCCGAGGTTTCATGTCACATCAATAGCTGGATATAGAGACTTACCAAGTAGAGCCATTACAGCTTGTTCGCGCGATGACCCACAGCCAAAGCCTTTACCAGCAACGACGATGTTGAATCCTTGGCCAACGCGATCGCGAAACACTGGACGGGTATACTCTAGACAGTGTATTCCGCTGCTTTTGTTGTCTGTCATGCCCATAAGAAACTCTGCTGGCGCGAGCTTTTTCTGAGCTATTAGTACTGAATTTGCTAAGCAAATCACGCGAGGTAGAGAGAATCGCCATACCGCATCAGTATCAATAAAGTCACCGAGCCTTTGAACCTTGCCAGTCAAAACGTCTGTTGCGGCATTTCCTGCAAGGTGTTGATTGAACGGCGGATTAGCCAACTTCTCGTCCAGTTTCCTCTGAAGCGTTATTGGGGATGAATCCATAGTCCCAGAAGGCTCCACATATTGGAGCCCATCTAATACTATACATCGTTCTTCACTTGGTTCCACTCCCCTGAGTTCATTCCAAACTTTGGGGTCAATTGGTGCAAGTAAGTCGTGTGGATCTGTCACTGCCATCCCGAATGAAGACGCTGCAACTGTCGCGGCCGAGGCAAGATGTCCGATTGATCCTATTTAGTCAGTCAGGTACTTATAGCAATGCACTGGAGCTTTCCTTACCTTTTCCCATCCTGTTCTCAAAATTTCGATTCTGCGACGACAGCCAAACCTCCCCAGGGCTGGCCTGATCTGCCGACATACCCACACAGTAACTGCATCCAGGAACACCAATTTCGAATCCAGCATTCTCATATATATCAATGAGTCCTAATTTGCGTAGTTTGTGGAGGATTGGCAATGATCCTGGGACGACTTTTCTCACACCCCACTTCTCAGGTCTTTTTCCCTGTCTCAGCCCCTGATCTAGGACGAGAGCACCAAGAATCAAATCCTCTTCTGCGGTCGTACACGCGCCGATAAAGCAACCATCGAGTTTGATTCCCTCACAATCCTGTACGGGAACAACATCATCGGGCTTAGGATATTTAGCCAAGAATGATATCACATTCCCCAAATCAATCTCATAAGTTGAAGCGTACACTGCGTCATCATCGGGCTTGAAATAGGTGTTAAAATTCTTGTGCCGTACTAAATGGCGCTTCTGGATAAACTCCTGGGTAGTTTGATCGGGCGGGAAGATGCCAGTAACACCACCAAATTCCTGCGTGCATACATGAATTGAAATTCTTGAAGTGGGTATCGTATTGAGCATATTCTGCTGAGACATACCGTAGTCATATTGCAGATTGCGAACCTCGCGTCCGAAGAAAGGTGTTGGGCACCTGGTCCAGTAAATTCAACTATTCGATCCGAGGCAACAGTGTTTCGTTTCAGCTGCTGCAAAATGTAAAGGATCACATCCTTCCCGCCTATTCCAGGCCTTGGAGCCCCAATCAGGCGAACATTAATGCATTCTGGTACTTTGAACCACGTCTCTCCAGTTATCAGAGGCAAAGTAACATCTGCGGCACCTAGTCCAATTGCAAGACATCCCAAGGCACCAGACGAGCATGTATGCGAGTCCGATCCGATGACCACCATACCAGGCTGTGCACGTTCCCTGTAGAACTCGGTATGGAGGATGGTATACTATATAATTGTTTAGTCATGGCCACTGGTTATTGGCATTAGTCCCTTGGGGCCCCAACATTCATGCCTTGGTAGTCAGTCATTTTAAACACCCTTTTCGCGCGCTCGCTTGCGTTAATCATTGCTTGGACCCTCGGTAGCTTATTAACCCTAGGATCAACGACATGATCTCCAGCAAGCCAGAATCGGTCATTCCGGAATATTCCTGGTCTGCCAAGGCTTTCATACGTTCTCTCCATCCCCTAGTGACGCGGTATGAGTGTTTAATCATTATTCAGCCCAAGATAATTCTCACTTACAGCCCAGGATGCCTCAGATGCGATGACCCAGTCCACATGAACTCGAATAAGCTCCCCGGGAACAACGAAACCTTTGTGTTCCATATCATGCATGGCAAATATTTTCTCGCTAAGCGTCATTCCCCGCCGGCCTACCGGGCGTTGTTCGATCGGGTCTGGCAGATCCTTTGCGCGATCCGCTGAATTCAGCGCCTCTAGCCATGCCGATGACAAGAAAATGACCTCAGTTTCCTGTTCTAGGCTGAGTTGAGAGCCCTCGGATATATTCAATCCACCAAAATCACTTGGCTGGCGACAAATCTCAAGCACATCCTTCAAAGCGTTTGCCTCTCGGGTCTTTTTCAAGTCTTCTAAAAGCTTGACTGCCACGGTCAATGCTTCCAGGACATTTTGGTCCCGAGTGAGCATTTCTGAAAGACAGTGTCAGTGAAAGCCGGTCCACAAGAAGCCCGAGCAATGTGAGACACGATACTTGCCATCAGGAACCGTCATGGAAATATTCCGTGACTGGTATAGGACATTAATTATCTGAGCAATACGACACATTGGAGGCTTAGTCATTTTCGAGGTCTGGGTGACTTTCAGTCCGTGCCTTTGTAATTACTTATACCAAGCCCAGGCAAAGATTCATCTGGGTTTTATCATCTATTTAATAATAAAGCAGTTCACCAAAATCCAATATCTCGCCGGGCCGTAAACGGGCCGAAAACGGCCCTGCGCCGCAGTTAGAGACTTCCCCGGCTGGCATTCTACCACGATAACTGATTGGAGTGGGTTTATTCTAGGTGCTCGTCCTTGCCCTCGCCGCCAGCTTCGCGATTCAAGCCTGGGTAGAAGGCGGTGTGCTGACGGCATTAGTCGTGATTGATGTTGTCATTGGATTTTTCCAGGACCTCCAAGCGGCCAGGATCGTCGCGTCCCTGAAAACACTACACTCTCCATCGGCGCTAGTTCGACGCAATGGGACATCTGAGTCCATTGATGCTGTGAACCTGGTTCCTGGGTTTAGGCTTTAGGGTTAGGCTTAGGGTTAGGCTTTAGGGTTAGGCTTAGGGTTAGGCTTAGGGTTAGGCTTAGGGTTAGGCTTAGGGTTAGGCTTAGGGTTAGGCTTAGGGTTTAGGCTTAGGGTTTAGGCT